>JALMQS010000099.1:100345321-100716929 GCA_024734495.1 Forficula auricularia
TATATATAGTTTTAATAAAATAAATCAGTATATAAATATTAATGTGACATTGGTATAGTGGTTAGAGCGAGTAACCTGAAAATGTATGTAAATAAGTAAATAATATATTAATTCATAACTACGAATACATTGTATGTAATGTAGATTAAACTTAAAAAAAAAATAATATTCCATATCCCGGAGTGTTAGCGATATTATTGTAAAAAATGTATATAAATCTTTTTGGCTAATAAACACTTTAAAAAAAAAGAGCGAGTGACCTTAGTTCAAGAGTTCGTCGGTTCGATTCTAGGCAAGAGGGAAATTTTTTTAGAGAAATTTCTCTAAGCGTTGTTACAAATTAATCTAGACAAATCTTATATAGTATGGATAATCAAGCCTAGCAATCTTCGGCTCCAGGGATGGGTGTTTAAGTATTAAGTTCACCCAATTTTTTTGTAATAATCAAAAAGTGTGGGGCACAGAAACATGTACTTTTAATTAATTTCGACAAAGTGCCCCACGAATTTTGATTATTACATTATTATGTACTTTTTAGTGCATTAGCGTGTTTTTTTTTAACTATAATTTATTTTTTTACTTTTTAGTCTTAATTATTTTTATAGAGAAAAGTTTGCGGAATTTAATAGAATGAAATGTTTTTATTTTTATATAATTTCATTTAAATTGAGTTAACAATTATTTTTATAGAGAAATGTTTTCAGAATTTAACAGAGCAAAAGTCACATTGATACATACATTCATACATAAATTCAAACATACAGGTGAAGCTAATAAAAGCGTGTTAAAAAAAGATGACATCTCTATGTGTCTTTTGATATTTCTTATGTGCGTCTTTCTGTCCGTCTCTCTGTTTTTGTCTGCAATCCGATACCCATGATAACTTAAGAACAGAAGCTTGTAGATAGTTTGTTATAATGTCAAAATGTATGCGTTTTTTTTGTTGAAATGTAGCACTAATTAGAATTTAGAACATTAATATCGAATTGAAATATTTTAGCATCTGATGGTTTTATCTAATGAGTTGAAATTGAATAGGCTAGTTCAGCGTTTCCCAAAGTGCGGGTCCCGAAAAAAATTGTAAAATCACACAAACATTTTTTTTACATATTATATTTTCACATCAGTTAGACACTAGGAATAGAATAGATTCAAGAACATCTTTCGGAGCTAATAAATAGTTTTAAAGACTACTTTCCGGATATTCCTTCAAATAATATGTGGATTAAAGATCCTTTTTCTGTCGAAATTGAAAAGGAAGAAATGTTTAATCTTAGTGAACAAGAAGTTGATAATTTAATTGAAATTTCATGCGACACCGATCTGAAAAAAGTGTTTGAAACTGTACCACTAATTAATTTTTGGTTGTGCTGTCAAAAGGAGTATCCAAGCGTAAACGAAAAAAGCGATATAATTTTTAATGCCTTTTGTCCCCACTTATACGTGTGAAGCTGCGTTCTCAGCCTTGGTGTACTTAAAAATAAGTATCGAAACAGATTGGATGTCGAACCTAATTTGAGAATAAAATTAACATCATTACCTCCTAATTTGAAATTGTTATGTGATGACAAACAACATCATCACTTTGCACTAAGGATAAAATGATGTGGAAACAAAGTTTACTTCATTTACTAAAGTTTTAAATGAATATAATTGTTAATTTTTTAATTACTTATATTTTTCTTATTTAATTATTTTGCAATTTTTGTGTATGAAATAAATACCGGGCCGCGGTCAAAAAAGTTTGGGAAACGCTGGACTAGTTTGTATTAATACACTGAATCTTTATGGCAGGTTTCGATTTTTCGAACTTGACTCGTTCGCTAACGAAAAATTACCAAATCTCCAAAATGTTCGGAACCGTCTGTCTTAAAAAGTGTTCACTTTTTTTTCAATCTTTTATCGCATTGAGAACAACATTTAAATTATTCAATTCGATGTGTTTCTGTGCTGATATTAAATTCGTGGTTTAAAATTGCCGTTTGTAGACACTGTATTTCCGATTTTACATTTTTTTTCATGATAGGGATGCGAAAAGGGATAATGAGAGAGGCTACGCTGAAAGTTCGAGGGTTGAATCAGAGTTCTAGTCATACGTAATTGGGGTTGAAAATCTTGAGAATTTGTAAAGAGCAAAGAAGTAGATGGAATCCGAGGGAAGCATTTCTAGACTCTTGATATCATTGGTCGTAACGCCGAGTATCCAATTTATTTGCCCAATTGTATAAGTATAATTGAATCATTGAATGCATTAAGGACGTGGGGCGTGTTTATTATACTAGATGGTAAATAAGTCTATTTTAAACATGTCAGTAAAAAAAACAAGTTTTTTAGTGACAAAGATACAAGCAGACTAGGAAGAAATAACACAAAAAAATAACAAAAAAATAATTTGAAAATTTCCCCCAGCATACAAAGGTGGTTTTCTTCGACTGTTCTGCTATGATCTGAGCCTCTCATCCGAATCACGACTGGGAGAATCGGAATGCTGTTAAAGGCATTAAAAAACATCTTATGTTTCTCGCGAAAAATGCTTTATGATGGATTTTTGACTTAATCACGTTAGGACTGTCGCTAGTGTAGTATCTATAATAAAGTCAACTATTCTACGACATATCAAATGTGTTAGATAAAGTAGAATATTCTATAAGTTTTATTGGATCGATACAGAATTGCACCCAGAGCGACAAAAGAGCAGGAAAAATTCAATGATGCGAGACATATTTGAGACATAGACTAATCTAATCTTTATACAGAACCTATAAGAAGTTCACTGGGCATAAATAGCGTCTGGATCTGAATATAAAACCAAACTTACATAATAATTGTTAACATCCGTAAGGGAAATAAAAATGAGTTGTTTTTTTAATCGCTTGTGTCCACTCTTACGAGACAACGGCTATGAATACGAAAAACAACTCTAAGGTGAATTATTGTAAACAGATATGATTAAGCGTAACTTTTGTTTAAGAACCACACAATAGAAGATAAATAATAATCATTAGATTGTAACTGTTGGGTTAATAAATAGAAAGCAGAAATTATGTTTGTTACAATAATTTAAACATTATAAACATATAGGTTTACATAGGAAAATAATTGTCTCAGCATTGAAACAACCCAAAACAACACCTGTACTTCAAGAAAAGAACAATGTCCGATTGAGCGTTCTTTATTATCTTAGAATTTATTGATCACTTATAGTAAAAGTTCATTTTGCTACCAACAAATCTCTAGTTTGCAATCTTATCACTCTACTATACTCGATTTATTATGAAAGAGGATATAAATTTTTATAAAGATGACATCATTATCTTTTATCGTATGAAATTGATCGTTTAGGAAACGGTTACACTTGAAGACTTTGTTGAAATCACAGCCAATCCACGAAGACAGTTTCGTTCGTTTTATTATTATTCTACTTCCTATTACACAATAGATAAATATTTTACTATATCAAATAAAAGGCAACCCCATTTAACCTCGGTTATTATTTGTTCAATCCTTTTTACTATCAACTTATAATATACTGAAAAAATCATATACGACAACTGTTATGACTATAAATTGCATTTAACTGCGAATTATCAAATAGTTTTTTGCTTTCTATTAAAAAAAATCATTAAATAAATGTATAATATCGTCGACTTAGAGTGTAAACCTGTTAAGTCACAACAAGGAAATTTTACAGGGCAGAGAAAAAACAAACAAAATTTAATAATGTTGTTATGGAAAGAAACTATTTTTCACATTTTTTCTACAACTTACGATCGTAATTTTAAGTAGCAGTTTTACTTGGACGATGCTGCATCCATTTTTTTCGAACGGTATTAATATGTCATATATGATAAAAAATGGATTTAGCAGGTTTACACTCTAATGCGACGATATATAATACATTGATTGAATCACGGTGCATTTCAGGTGATCAACGTAGGACTATTAACTAACTACTTGTTACATTATACCCAATTACTCAAGCAATCGTTTTTTGGCACCGAAAGGTATGCCATGATAGTCTTTATTTTTCACTAATTTGAATGTATTATTATTAAAATAATCTCCTACTAAGAATTTATCTTCATCTATCCTTCTTTAAAAATACAGATTAAACACAATTAATAGAATAAGATTCATGAGACTTTCAATTGTATTCATTTAATCTTTTTCTCTCGGTTACTGACTCTTATGACCCTTTTTGGAAACAACGTACGTGAAGAACTAAATATTTTAGTGAGAACCTGCACTTATCTATAGCTAGATCGTTCTTTAATATCTTAAGTTAGCAATTGATTAGTTCAGGATTTAATCCAGTACTGAAAACTCAATTGCTTATAATAGGATACACCTTATAGATCAGGGGTGCTCAACCCTTTGTAATACAGCGAGCTACCTTCGTATACCAAAGTACATATATGACGACCGACAGTTTATAAAACAAATAAGACAAATATATTGCTAACAAAGTAAATGTGTGTATTAATAATTTACGAAGTACATAAAAATTTAAAAACTTATATTCAAAAATCGAAAGAGTCCCTACTGGGTGTACTGGGTAGGAGGTTCAAACCTGTTGGTGATCGACCAAAAACGGTCCCGCGATCGGCGGGCTGATCACGCGTGCTATATATATACATATGTTGCAGTAATAACCCGTTTTTAGTAAGAACACGTTCTTACTAGTTAAAACGCGTTTCACTGAATATCTTTATGGCAACTAGAGTTTACTGATGTTGGATGAGTTTGGTTCAAGGTCTAGAATCTTCATTTTTGACCTTCCGTCTCATTTTGGGTGTTTATTTTCAAAAATGTTTAAACGAAAATGTCAAAAATTAGAATCAAAGTTGTAGAGGATGTAATTTTTGACATTTTCGTTTAAAAATTTTTGAAAATAAACACCCAAAATGAGGCGGAAGGTCAAAAATGAAGATTCTAGACCTTTGAACCAAACTCGACCAACATCAGTAAACTCTAGTTGCCACAAAGATATTCAGTGAAACGCGTTTTAACTAGTAAGAATGCGTTCTTACTAAAAACGGGTTTTTACTGCAACATATATATGTTTTAATACGTATATTTTATTTTTAATTTATTCGAACATTGTTCCGAGTTTTGCTACAATAATAATAAAATCCCACTTATAAAAACATTTTGACACCCGAATGAAATTTATATGATCATTTCATGATTTCAAGAACCAAACACCAGACAAACCATACATAGATAAGAACGAAAAATAATCATGCTTTAAAACAATTTTTCTCCAGGCATATTTTCACAACGCGATTAAGTAAAAAAATTGAATGAATTCACTCTTGCATGCTTCACTTACTAGTATCGTTAAATAATAGGTCAGAAACCCTAGCTTGATTAATTTAAGCAACAGGAGTAAATTGATAGACTTACCGACAGGAATATCTTCTTCTGCGATTAGACATCGGCCTCGTTTTGGAGATACTGTTATCTTTAACCGTCGAGAAGCACCGGGCAAAGAGGTGTGCTCTCCCTCATATAAAGCTGCTGGTGGAAGACAGTCCTGCTCAAATAAAACAACACACCTTTTCATTTAATACTTCTATACCTACAATCTAAGATTCTAATTTTGTTAGATGGTTGCAAGGGTCATGACTCCCTTCTAAAATATTAGCTGAAAATAAAGTATCTACATATTAATGTAAATTCAAATAAATCTAATACTAATTGAAAAGTTTTTGTTTTGCCGAGAGTAGCAGAGTTGTTGATTCACAAAGAGAAACAAAGAGGTTGTCCTCTGCTTGATGCAAATAAACATACACATATATATCGAGATGATATATCTGTATATATATATATTATTTATTTGTTTGAGACTATAGTTTCTGAAGACTTGGTCTTCATCATCAGTTTTTTTAGAATTAAAAACATTCTTCAGAAGAATGTTTTTTCTAAGCTGACCAACAGTGAAGGAACACCAAATTTTGAATATTCATACGATATCGACTCCATGAAAAACAACATTTATAATTAAAAATGACTGATGATGAAGACCAAGTCTTCGAAACTAGAGTCTCAAACAAATAAATAATATATATATATACAGATATATCATCTCGATATATATGTGTGTATGTTTATTTGCATCAAGCAGAGGACAACCTCTTTGTTTCTCTTTGTAAATCTAATACTCCTATAAAATTGAAGGAAAATGTGAAACGTTTTTCAAGACTAAGCTCTCAGTCTAGAGGTGCCTAGTAATAAATAATAAATTAAAATAGAAATTGTTTATTTATTACTTATTTATGATATCACACTAAAACAGGGGTCTTCAAACATTTTTACGATCGGTGCACCAAATTTTCAGTAAACGTTCCGCGTGCACTTCAGTATATTTACATTTTACATAATACCTATAATAGAGCTTAATTATCTAATCATTAGATTTGATTCTAATGACTTTTATTATATAGCATTTTTTTATTTATTAATTTTGAAGATGTAACATTATTTTTCAATAAAGTGATCATATTGTCGCTGTGCACCTGAAAGTTCTCCGCGGTGCATAGTTTGAAGATCCCTGCCCTAAAATATGAATAAAATTATTTAAAAAAATCATGTTTTCTGCATTTTATAACCAGACGTTCTAAAGCTAGAGAGTTCCAAATCTAAAATGTTCTTCTGACATTGAAAATATAAACGTTATGGAGAAAGAATGAATTTCTCTGATTTTCTATTCATGAGGTATCGTGGATTTCGGAATCCAAACAGACGCACAAACAAACACTTAGTCGAAAATAAATCACGAATGAATATGTTTTTTCTTTATGTTTTAGACACTCTTTAACTTTTGAACATGTTTTTTTTTGAGGGAATCCAATTTAGAGCTTAGCCTGCCTCACGGGAGTACCGAGTAATACCTTCTAAACTTTTTATTGAATTTTATTTTTATTCTAATATTTTCATTTTATAATATAGGTATTAAGACAGTTTGAATCTCACTAATTGTTGAACAACGATAACAAACGTTTTGAAAATTATTCTTTTTTTCCTTATGAAATAATTCAAAAATTATCCTATCATGTGTATATGGACTGAATTTCCTGATCCAGCAAAAGCCACAATTCAATTAATTTTAGCTACATTTTTAAATCTTTCACGGGACACAGTTTGGCAGACACCGTATCCGAGATAAGGAAGATTAAAATATTTCTTGCACCCTCCTAATTTACACCCCTTTCTTTATTTCAATCGGATTAAAATCTATACATATCAACTTATGACACTAAGTAAAGCGATTAAAAAAAAAAAAAAAATAGAACCGTTTTTGAGAAAATCACAAAAAACGAAAATGATTCATGTAATTGTCAACTTCACGTTGTTCCGACTGTTTCAACTAAAAGCTTGCCGTAGTCCTTCTAGCCCATATCGATTTTAAATTTCGAATTTTGTAGCTCTGAAATTTACGGCTGTGAAACACAGAGGGTACACACATACATATGTATATATAAACCAATGGATTTTTGGTCACCTTTTGACCTCTGGTGACCACAATATCCAGTTTTTTGTTCTAAATCTGGGTTCAAACCATTAAGGGTACGTTTCCTTCCACCTAGTAGTGACAAAGCGAAATTAACTTTTTTCACCCCGAGATAGAAGCTCTCTAAGTGTCCATTGCAAATTTAAATGTGAAAAAGTAAAAAAATAAATAAAAAATAATAATAATAATAAAATAATTCAAGCTTCCAGCAGAGTAATATATTAATATAATATAATTAATATATAAGATGACATTTTTGTCATTACCCACTATCTCCACTTTTTATTTAAAAATAATTTTTCAAGATAATGTATATCACTATAAGTAAAAATAAAAACACGCTATTGCATTTTCTAATGAAACTCGCAATCGCCTATCATTTCTTTAGTTTTATTTTTTCCGTATAGAAATTACCTTTCAACTATCAACTTATTTCTCTAGTTGCTTTGAGAGTTTTGCCCAGTGAACATCAACACTAGTGAACATCACACTAGGAAGTAAATTATTTTATACAACTTATTTATTATTCATTTCAATCTTAGACTTATTAAATATAATTTCTATTTTAATTAAAATAAATGAATGAAATATGTATTAAAAAAAAAAAAAACAATATTAGCTAGACTCCTAGAGCAGCTCGTCATATAATAATTTGAATTTTTTTCTACATTTTTCAACAGCAATCCCTGAAGTTAGAAAGCTCAAATTAATCAATTTTTCATTTTGAGCATATAAGCATTTTAGCATCAAAACAAACTTTCTACTACCCTCCCTTTTTAAGTTACCATTGGTATCAGAATCCAGACAGAGAAAAAAAGGAAAAATAAATTGAAAAGTTTTAGTTTATCGAGAGGAGCAGAGTTTTTGATTCATAAAGAGAAATCACTGAAGTTGTCATTTGGTTGATAAACATAACAACTATATTACTATATATATAATTTATTTGATAAAGACTTTCGAAGGTTTGTCCTTCATCATTCTTTTAAATTATAAGTGACCAGCTTACTATTAAACAAAACGAATTTACCTATATTCAATAGGGAATTTGAACCCAAGAGAAATAACAGATAGAAAGCTTCGAAACTATAAGTATAGTTCTTAAGAATTTTTTTATATAGATATTATTTATATTGGGGTGGCCCAAAAAAACGAATATTTTTTTATTTTTGATCTCGCATGAAAATATGTTAATTTAACATGTTTTTAAAATGCTCACCAAAAATCAGCTCGATTAAAAAATTTTAAGAAGTCACTCAAGATTTTTAAAAATTTCCAAAATGGTAGAAAATTGAATTTTTTTCTCATCATGTTATTATTGCCTACGTTGAAAATTATAAATGTTTTGAAAATTGACATTAATTGTAGAAGTCATTCAAGATTTTTAAAATTTTTAAATTAGTGTACTTAAGATATTTTCGAGTGACCTGTAAATATAAATATTAAAATTGTTTTTATTTTTATAGGTATTTTTTTTCGTGTCTCCTGTTTCATTTCTATTAATTAAGATGTTAACAAAAATAAAAAAAAATAAAATTTTTTTAACATTTATATTACAGGTCACTTGAAAACATCTAAAGTACTAATTTTAAAATTTTAAAAATCTTAACTGACCTATAAACATTGATATTATCGACTTGAAATTTTCAGAATATTTATCATTTTCAACCTAGGCATATACACGAGGAGAAAAAAATTCAATTTTCTACCATTTTGGAAAAGTGAACTCTAAATCTTTATGAGTGACCTCTTAAAATTTTTTAATCGAGCTGATTTTTGGTGAGCGTTTTAAAAACATGTTAAATTAACATCTTTTCATGAAAGATCAAAAATAAAAAAAATAGTGCCATTTATGTGCCTACTGTATATGTACCTATATATATATCAGTGTCGTGCGGTCTATGGATGCTGTGGATGCGGCGCATCCCTAAAATTTCAAAAATTTAGGGCTGCTTGTATGTCGCAAAGTAAATGCTTTTTACCACCAACAAACGGTAGATGGTAAATGTAGGGGACTGGGATGGCCAATCAGATGACAGGAACTTTCAGTGCCGTTTGTTGGTGGTAAAAAGCATTTACTTTGCGACATACAACCGGCCCTTAGAGTATTTTCTTAAAAACCAGCTTTCTTTAAATTTTCAAATTATTATCCGTTATTTAAATTATTTCTATAAAAAACATTTTTTTGTTTTGAAAAGTATATTGGTTCTCGAAATAAAATAAAATTGTTGCATATTTTCCAGGGGCAATTAAAATGAATGATTTTTCCGAAATACCTGTTGTCTCGGAGATTCCTCTGCAGCCGTGGGTTGCGTCACTCTCTTCAGACGCGTTGCCAGCTGCGCCGCCAGAGGCGCTTTCGTCGAATTGTCGAGAGTGCTCTGTGCGAGGGTCGAGAGCGCCTTACGGAGCACCACCTGCAGCATTTCCGTCGAAAACTTACGATTAATTATGCCTCAAACAGCTCATTAGAGAATGATATCTGATTATTCCATGGTGGATGTTCAACGTTGCCCTTAGGGCTGGCCCTTGATGAGCATTTTGCTAGGGAGGAGGAGAGAGGAAAGATTAAAAAAAACAATTCAACATGTTATTTCACTTCACGAAAAGTAAAGTTGTAACTCCCACCGATAATTACAAGGAACATTTAGCTAGAGAGATACAATAGTGTATTATAAATAATCCTTCGTAAGTGAAATTATTTACCAACTAAATACAGTGCCGGTCTTAGACCCTCTAGCGGCCTTGGGCAAATTTTACGTTGATCTCTTTGTCAGAATTGAGTACATATTTTAATAAACTGCATTTTGTTTCATTGATTTAATAAAAAAAAATGGCTTTGGCGCCCCCGGATCCAAAGACTAGCACTGATAATTAATAGAGATTATGGTGTGTTGGTTCAAGGTGAAACATCTTTAATAAAGGTAAAAGTAAATAAATATTATATACAATATTCATTTACTATGAGTTAAGATTTCTAGGTCACTTGTTTCACATTAAAAATTAAAAAAACAAATATATATATATTTTAATTTTTAATGTGAAACAAGTGACCTAGAAATCTTAATTCATTGTAAATGAATATTTCATATAATATTTATTTACTTTTATCTTTTGACTAAATAATTCTATATGTGTTTCCCGTGATTATTTAATATTTCTTTTTTCTGAATATACTTAAAAATATTGTATGAGAAATAAATGAAAGATTATGTTATTTTGCTTTTCGGTTCGATTTACGTGTTACACACGTATATTTATTTATTAGAATTTTAGTCAGGATTTACTTTTAAACTGAATACTAAGAAGAAGTTAATAAAATTTGTTTTCTCAGAAATTTTTATTAATGATAAATATACAGGGTGTAACAAAAATGGTGTCCGCTAGTACAAGTATATATTTTGGAAGAGTAAAGTACGGAACCCTCAGAACAGGGGTTCCAGCTCGCATTTGGCTGGCATATTTTACTAAGTATTTTATTACTCAATAGATGTTTATATTTAATTTAAATTTGAATAATCATCTATTCATAAAAATTATTCATTCAAATATTAGTACTTGATGGATTGAATTTATGCAAAATAAATTATTTGTCCGTTGTAAACTGATGTCTGAGTCGTGAAGAAAAATCATTTTAATCCATGTTTTGTTTCATGTCTGTCCGTTTGTCTGGATTCCGATATTCAAAATAACTCAAGATATTTTATCGTAGAACGTTCATTCTTGTGTCAAAATGTTTGTATTTTCAATGCGGAACTAAGATTTTGGTCTCTCTAACTCGAGAACCTCAGGTTCATAAATGCAGAAATATCATTTTCTTTTAATTGATTTCATTGAGAAAACCGCGTGCCTAGGCTTGAAAAAAGTTTTCATATTTTTTTCCAATTGAAAATTCGAATTATAATTTTTTTTTTACTTTCAATTATAAGTGTCAGTAGATATTAATGAAATTCTTCTCTGCTTCATGGAAATAAATATATCATATAAATAATATTCTTTAGAGACATGTTTTTCCTCACCTGATTGGTTTTAGGTAAATTCGTTTTGTTGTAATAATAATCTGGTCACTTCACAACAAATTTACAAACCATTGATAGCTTCTAACAAATAATATATATATATGTTTATTTGCATCAACCTCCCTGATTTCTCTTTGTGAAAAATCAACTCTGCTACTTTTGGCAAACTACTAAATCTTGTCAATGAAATTATTAAGGAGGTCCTTTCATTTTAACTTTAACTTAATTTTTTATAATAGTTTAAGTCTCTATATATGCTTTGGTGAAGTTTCAATCACACATTAACGAGCAGTGGATGGTGGGGGGGGGGGGTACAGGGTGGAGTGGGGGGCTTCAGGTGAAGGTCCAGAGGCGTATTGGGGTGGTGCGGGGGCTGGGGTGTGGGGTGGTGGGGTGGGGCGGTGGTTGGGCACGGGTGCATAGTTCGGGGGTGGGAGGTGCTGGGTGGGGTTCGGGGTGTGTGGTGGGTGGGAGTGGGGTTCGTGGGTTGGGGGTCCAGGGGGCGTGCCCCCGGCTGGCAAAGAGGGCCGCCGAAGGCTGGCATTGCAGCTAGTATCTTATATAATTATAAGCAATGAATTCGAGATGATAATTCGTTCATAATGTTTTAATTTAACGAAAAGACGACTCTTATGGGACTATTATCGCCTTCAAAATCCATTTTCAAATTTGACGATTTATCTATGGGTCATCTAATTTTCCCTTCATGCCAAGCTCAAATTGAGTGAATTTGTGCTCCACTCGATCTTCCAAATCCCTATCTCCACGTGGTCCAGCTGCCAACTGGCAACCGCGGACTCTCATCTTCTCTTGTCTCTGGTGCCACGCATCTTGCTTGTGCGCATGAGCCACTCAGTTATCAAAGCATCATCTCACAGCCACTCGGTCCTTTTTCATCTGCTAGCAAATCGCTTAGATTCGCCTCAGCCAGGCACAAGGTTAGTTTTGCAACTCCTCTAATCACATCCAGCCTACTTACTTCATCACTGATTGGCATCATTTAATAGAAAATGTTTATCGATCCAACCCAATTAATTAAATGTGTTCTTTGTCAATAATACGTATGGAAGACGATGTTAGTCCAAGATGGAAAATGGTAATAAATGAGAAATAACTCCATGATCTTCCAGAAAGCAGTAGATTAAGATTCTATGTGTATTCACATAATAAATTGAAATAAAATAAAGCTTTTTCAAGACTCGGTACTGTACCGGACGGGGATTTGGCAACCTTTTCATCAACGAATATTTTCAGTTATAAAGCTGAAACTTGGCCTAAGGTTGCAGGTTATTAATACAAACTTGTGTTTTAAATTTGTCCTCATTAGCTATAATAGTTGAAGACCTTGCCTAATAACCATTCGCTTTTTAATGTTTATTATTTAAATTGGAAAGATAAAAAAAGTTTTTGGAAATAAATATTGTGGACCGGAACAAATTTTCTACAAAGTTCTGTACTTTAGTTATCTTTGGTATTGGAATTTAGAGAGATGGAGAGAAAAAGATCATGCTTTAAAATTTTTTCTTCCAACTTGAAGAAATTTCCAATTAAAAAAATAAAATAATAATAATAATAATAATATGTATTAATAAAAAAAATTAAAAAAAATCTGTTTTATAGTCTTTAATTCAATCTTTTTTATAATGTCAAATCATTGTAAAAATTTTTTAGAAACATCTAGACATATTTTGTGTTTCCACTGAAACCATCTTCAGTGATGGCCTTTTTTTATAAAAACATTCAGATAGAAGTGAATATCAATTTCTTAAATTCACTAACAAGGAGATCCAGGATAGTAAATTTTATATTTACCATAATCTTTCATCGGAAAAAAAAACATTTTTGAGTGAATCACTCCGCTTCTCTGAGCATTCTCATTAGTTATGTAATAAATTATTACGTAGGGGTTGTTGGAGCATCGGAATAAGGGTTAATATTATATAATATATATAATAATATTATTTTCTTAAAAATTTTAAAATTTGTATCCGGCCCCTAGGACCAAACAAGAGTGTACTTTCCACTCCAGCCAAAAAAATGTTCAATGACTTTTTAGCAACAAAAAATCTGACTACTCTAAGAGTAGGTGAAATGAAAATTTTCTTTAAGCCGCAACAGAATCGAGTTTCATGTCACGAATCATCGTTTCGTTGCATTCGTTTTTTTACCATTTTTTCTTACTCTAATTTCTGAATTTATCATTAAATATATTTTTTTTTAATTTGACATATTTTGACCTGGCAATAAAGCTCTACGTATGGGTTGTTAGAGCATTGAAATAAGGGTTAATAATATTTTCTTAAAAATTTTAAAATTTGTATCCGGCACCTAGGACTAAACAGGAGTGTAGTTTCCTCTTCCGCCAAAAAATTTCCATCGATTTTTAGCAAGAAAAATCTGACTGCTTTAAAAGTAGGTAGGTGAAATGAAAAATGACTTAACCAATTTTGATAGAATTTAATATCCTAATTAAGTACCTTGGGGATCATAAAAAAGGTTAAATAAAGTTTTTAGTAAAATTATATTTTAAAGTACTTTATTCTAGAGTAAGATAGTACTTTTTTTAATTTCTTATTTTAAATAAATTCTTTAAAATTTATTCATTTGATTTGTTTAATATAGCTCAATTAACCTAGCTTAAGTATAAGAGAATATAAGTGGATAGGCTTCTCTCTGTGAAATGCTAAAAATTTGGGAGGAAATTTTATAAGTAACCATAGCAACTGCGTTGTATTTTTATGCGTTACCTTTGCTGAAGACATAGAGGAATCGACTTAAAACCAAAAATAGCGATTGATTCTCATTTAATACTTGAGGAATAACCATTCTAGATTGGATTTTTAACGTTTCGGTTATTATTAGTAACCATTGCTGAAGACATGAAGGAATCGAGTTAAAATTAAAAATAGACATCGATTCTCATCTAATACTTGAGTAATAATTAGATTTTTGAAGTTTAGATTATTATTGATAACCATTACTGAAGACATGGAGGAATCGGCTTAAAATCAAAAATAGCGATTGATTCTCATCTATTACTTGAGGAATAACAATTCTACATTGGATTTTTGACGTTTCGGCTATTATTGGTAGCCATTGCTGAAGGCATGGATGAATCAATTTAAAATCAAAAATAGAGATTGATTCTCATCTAATACTTGAGGAATAACAATTCTACTTTGGATTTTTGACGTTTCAGTTATTTTTGGTAACCATTGCTGAATACATGGAAGAATCGATTTTAAATTTTAATAAGTAGAGGTTGCTATTAATCAACATCAAAAAATGGAATGCAATAAGGTCCTCTAGTATTAGACTAGCTGCAAGGCCCGCCTTCGGCGGCCCTCTTGCTAGCTAGGGGCTCGCCCCCTGGACCCCACACCGAAACCCACTCAGCACCCCCACCCACCCTACCACCCCAATGTACAGACAAAACCTTAATTATATATATATATATATATATATATATATATAGATAATTTCATTTAAATTGGTAACCATGACGACTGCTTTTGTTGGGGGACGGTTATAGGTACATACCTAAGTACAGAGGCAGGCGCAAATGTGCTTTAGTAGTATGTGATAAGAATCGATCGTTATTTTTTATTTTAAGTCGATTCCTCCATGTCTTCAGCAATGGTTGCTAATAATAATCGAAACGTCAAAAATCTAATGTAGAATTGTGTTTCTTCAAGTAATAGATGAGAATCGATGGCTCTTTTGAATTTAAGTCAGTATAAAGGAATAAACATATTAATATTTCAAATGACTTTGGATAAAATTTAGCAACGATCCGTTGCAGTTTAATTTATTACTTCATTACAATGAACTTATTGACTAATGACTATAATCAACATATTCTAGACTTCCACTAATCAGATAGGTATAGTGGATTTATATTTTCTTTATTAACACTTAGTAACATTATTTAAGATTTTGTACAATTTATAATTAATTTTTTTGTCATTTAATCATCTTTCTATTTTAATAGAATGACAAATAACTTATGAAGTTTGAATAATTTTTTTCTAGAAAAAATTTAACTTTTCAATCTTGTTTTTTATAAACAAATGTTAGCTTTATTGTTATTATCATGGATAAATTTATTTTGTTTCATTAGTAAGGCTTCATGAAGCAACATGAGTTCCTGAGCTCTGTGCTAATATATTCCTCTTTTTTGCTTAATATAAGGAGGCGTCGTAGAACAAGAGCGATCTGACCAACCCACAATAATGAACTTCATTCTCTGGATCGTTTATACTTAATACCTTCTCATAAATTATCCTGTTCGGTAATTTAATATTTGCTCAGCTTATCTGATAGTCTTTTTGCTTCTTTGAATTCATATAGTATTTATTGATTTATTTCCCTTAAAAGAACATCCCTGTATCCGAATTTACATTTCAATGCTTTCTTTGTGATGTTTTTTCAGAAAACCGTTTTCTTGTTACACAATTCAATTTGATTTGTTTTCCCATTTTCCTCGTATCATTTTTTAGTCAATAAGAGCTTGACATATTAAGAACATCAGTTCCCATTATGATCTCCGAAGTTACACAACATGTATCCTGGTTAGTTATTTTATTGGTTATCGTCTCACGTATATTGTTCTATTGACATATTTACAACGGTCCTAGTCCCAGTCTTGTAGCATGCATTCCATTGGAAGTCCTAAAATTGGAAACTATAGAATTCACAACACTATCAGAAATTTTATAGCAGGGCTGTTGATTTATAAATCAATGAGGTTGTCACCTGCTTGATGCAAATAAACATTTACATAAATATAATATATATATATATATATATTATTATATATAAAATAATTTATTTGATAGAGACTATAGTTTCAAAGGTTTGACCTTGATCATCACTCTTTTTAATTAGATGATAGAGGTCAAACCTTCGAAACTAGTCTCTAAAAAATAAATTATATATATATCGATAACTTAGAGCAGGGGTTCCCAACCTTTTTGCACCTGCGTACCACTTGACTTTTTGAGAAATTTTGGCGTACCACCAGACGTAAATATTTTAATAAACGTATAATATTTACTCTTCTAAAAGTGTTCAAAGTCTTTTTGAATTAAATTCCTGAGAAAACTTAATATTTAATGGTTAGATATTTGTTTATTTATAACATGCTTATAACATGAAATAAAAAGATTAAAATGGTATTAATTTACAGTTTTATTTATTACCCATAGGTCTAAAAACATACAAATAAAAAATTAGTACAAACTCAGCAAAAAATTAATCATCATACAAAATATACTTTTATAGTCTTTAGTGCGAAACTTGTTGTTTGCCTGTGATTAAAATATCAACATTAGGAGTAATGGAACTTATCTTCAATCTTAAGTCCTCTTCAACAATTATTCTGCTTCTATGTTTATTTTTTATGTACAAGAGTTCAGAAAATCCACTCTCACACAAATGGCATCAAAAATAGCAGAGCTTGCCGGAAGATCAAAGGGTACTCGGTTTTACATCCGATCCAGAAGTTAATTAAAGATTTCTCTTTAAAATAATCTTCCATGGAACTATCTCCTGTAAGATCAATAAAACTTTCTTTTAGTTCCAATTCATTTGGTGAGGTTCCCGAAAAAGGTTTTCTGATCCAGTCCACTTTTGAATAATCTTCAGAGAAATACTTCTTAAAACTTTTTTGAAGGCCTTCCAAGTGAACAATTATATCTGCAACCACATCTGGGTTTGGAGATATTTCATTTTCTACAAAAAATGATGATTGAGTGGGAAATGCAAATAAATGCTTCTCCTGTATTTGTGAACAAAACAGGACCAACTTTCTCTTGAAGGAGTTTATTTTGTCACTGGCTGTGAAGGCTGTTATGTTTGGTCCCTGAAGTCTTAAGTTCAGTGTGTTGAGTTTGTCAAAAATGTCGGCTAGATAAGCCAATCTTAACAGCCATTCTTAATCAGAAAACAATTTTTTCATGTCATGATTTTTTTCACTTAAAAACATAAACGCACTCACGCGTACCACCTAAAACGTTCTCTCGTACCACCAGTGGTACGCTACCACCGGTTGGGAACCTGTGCCTTAGATGTGTAAGCCTGCTAATTCACAACAAGGAAATTTTACACGGCAAAAGAAAAAACAAACACAATTTAATATTGTTGTTATGGAAAGAAACTATTTTTCAGATTTTTTTTCTACAACTTACGATCGTAATTTTAAGTATCAGTTTTACTTGGACTATGCTGCATCTCTTTTTCTTTCGAACAGTATTAATATGTCATATATGATAAAGAATGGATTTAGCAGGTTTACACTCTAAGGCGACGATATGTTTATTTGCATCAAGCAGAGGACCAACTCAATGTTTTTTCATTATTTACTATCAAATAGAAAAAGATGGAAAGACACTCTGGATTAAACATAACTTTGGTCTATGAGAGAGACAAGAAGAAGAGATACAATCCTTAACTTAATTAGGGATTCTCAAAATTTCGCAAAATTCAAATACCCGGATTCCGGGATGAAAATGATCCAATTACCGGAATCCCGGAATTTGTCAACAATCCCGAATTAATCCACTTAGTGCATGTTGTGTAATAATGGACGAAGTATTTTTTTCCTTATAAATATTTTTTAAATGACAAAAAGTCCACTTGTTTATAATCCTTTACACATTATAGTTGCATGGGATTTATTGAAAGTGGCAGATTATGTTTTTTATTTCGTATAAAATACTCTCATAGTTTAAAATGCACTAGTTGCCATTATAGGGTTAATGATAGCACTGACAAAATAGAATAAAATACTAAACAAAATAAACTTATCTTACACTCAATGTTACAATTTGATTTATAAAACCTTCTTAAAAAAATTATTTTTGAAAACATCGTTCACCATTTTTTATTGCAAATTTTAATTAAAAATAATTTCAGAGTGGAAAATGAGACTCATAACAATTTATTATTATACTTTTATTGAATCGTTTGTAAATTATAATAATATATAACGGACGATTACAATTCAATATATTTGAATTTGTATAGTAAATACTATATTCTACTACGGTACAAGTATTGCATTTATCTCATTTTGGCCGAAATTCATTAGTACAACCAAAAAAATTAAGTACATACAAATACTAAAGTTTTGAGTGCGATTATTTTCGATATCTTTAAAAAAAGAGAAAAAAATCTTAAAAGTAATTAGAGCGATTCGCTGGAATTTTGGTTTATTTTCTCGGGATAACGGAATAATTTTTAGACTCGGGATTCCGGGAAATATGGTTTATTATTCCGGGATAACGGGGCAAATTTATTCCACAAAGATCCCTTTTGAGAAGCTCTAATTGGCCTTTACAGAAGAATGTTACTCAAAATTCCAAGAAAATTACACTCGTCAATTCATAAAAACAGAAAGATTTAGTGACAAATTTGCTTCCTTTTATGTATCTATATTTCTTTCTACGAAGCACAATAAAGAAGGATATTGTAAAGACGACATTCAGGTTTATTTATAAAATATTTCATTAAACTTTATTATTATCCAAAACATACGCTTCAGTCACAGAAATGTAAGATTTTTTCATATTTATTATTATCACAATTTATAAATTTACGAAAAGTCTTATGAGCAAATAGTTTGACAAAACAAAACAAACTCTTACAATCGTCTTAAAATTTTAGTTTTTGTATGTAATAGCTACCAAAAGTTGTAACTGATATCTGGTTGTTGTTACATAAAATTTCAGCCATTTTAGTCATCATCTTTAGGGCTCTAAAAAGGTTTCAAATTACAAAAAATACACTACTCTGCAAAAAAAAAAAAAAATCGATAAATGACACCATTTCTTCTGATTCCTATGTAAAATGACCTCCTGAATCCGAATATGACTTCTGTTTTCCCCCATTACCCACCGTTTTCTGGGAAAGCCTCCCCCCCTTCCTATGTTTATCACTTTTCAATAATATTATAGCCATGAATTTGATTTGGATAGGGAGAAAGGATTATTTTAACCGTTGAATTTCTTCTTATAGAGCTTAATTTTGCTTTTGAAAAGAAAGATAATGTTTAAATCAGAATGAAATACCTATATACAGAAAATCAAGGTAATCTTTCTAAATTTTAATTCCCGGAAGAGCCCTGAAGACGTAACTTTTACGAAAAAACAAAAACAGTATATTAAATAGCCTAATAACTAAAAATATATTTTTACTTAAATTAAAATGTTTCACCTAGAACCGACACCAAATTCTTTAAAGATTATTAAATAGCCTCTTGATATACAACTTTCTTTTGCTATTACAGATTGCAAATCCAAAAATTAAAAAATCACTTCATATTTTTCTCCACCCTAGTGCTCATCCCCCCCTAACTTCATGACTCACCCCCCCAATTTTCATGAAAAGTAACCCCTCCACCCAGTTTCATGAAAAGTAACCCTTGAATCACCTGTTCTAGATTCTCAACTTTCTTTCGCTATTAGAGATTGCAAATTAAAAAATTGAAAAATTACTTCATTACGCTCCACCCTAGTGCCTGTCCCCCCTAGCTTCATGACTTACCCCCAACCCCCCATTTTCATGAAAAGTAACCCCTCCACCTAGTTTCATGAAAAGTAACCCCTTGCATCACCACATGTTCTAGATACTCAACTTTCTTTCGCTATTACAGATTGCAAATTAAAAAATTAAAAAATCACTTCATTTCGCTCCACCCTAGTACCCATCCCCTTAGCTTTATTACTTACCACCCATTTTCATGAAAATTAAGCCCTCCACCCAGTTTCATGAAAAGTATAACCTATTCCATCACCTGTTCTAGATACACAACTTTCTTTCGCTATTATAGATTGCAAATCCAAAAATTAAAAAATCACTTTATATTTCGCTCCACCCTAGTGCCCATCCCCCTAGCTTCATGACTGACCCCCCATTATTGAATTCTATTATAATCATTTTATTCATTCAATCTCTTTTAGTTAAGTTTGGCACACACATACACAGCTAGGGAATCGGATTAGCCGAGAGCTTAAGACACTAGCCTTCTAAGCAGGAGTCCCGGGTTCGAGTCCGAGTCCCTGCATTGATATTTGACCGGCTATAATCTGATTCCTAGTCACCAATCCGTCTGGCAAGCGTGGTAACTTAATGCCAACCCCTTCCATTTGATGGAAGAGGCCTATATTCAGGAGTGGATTGTCGCTATCGACAGGCTAATGATGATGATGATGATACACAGCTACTTTTGCCGTGTGGCCTTAAACACAAACAACTAAATATTCTTATGTCTGTTCCAGTAGGACCATTGGAAATGATGCTGATTGGGTAATTTTTTTTTACAGCGAAAATTTTGAGGTTGAAATCTGAACTTATACAATAGTGCGGTTTCTTAATATAAAATTTTGCCTTGTATTTCAAGTAGAGCGGTTTGAGACTGCTGTATAAAATTCGATATTTTTTTTTTTAATTTTCTGCATTTTACATTTTTAAGCATTTTACAACGCATTGTAATTTACCTAGACTCGTTTGAAGTTCCATTCTTTATATAATGATTACAAAACTGAGTTTTAATTATCCGAATTTCTTGCTACGCCACAATCGAACCTAAATTTGCAGGTATTTTCTTCTCTTTCACTCTCTACATCCACATCTTTTTTTTATTATAATTTTAATAATTAAATTAGCAAATTCACGAAATTATAAATTCATATTGTAAAAAGAAACAAAAAAAAAGAGGCTATTCATTTCGTAGATACTTTGCATGTCGTCGTCCTGGAAAAATTTAAATATTCCCATTATGCAAATTTGATTTAAACTTTAAATAGATACCAAATTTAATAGGCTAATACTATAAATTTTCTAATTGTCCTATTTGAAAACCAGGTTGTCCCAGCTAGTAAATCATGTTTAAGATCTTTATTGCAACAACTTCGAAACGGGGAACTTAACTAATTAGCCACCGGCAAGAAAAACGAGCGCTTTATGAGGAGAGCAGGAGATCCGATCGAATAACGCGCATACTTCAATAATTACCACCAGTGATGTCGAATACATTCTAACAATGCATTCAGACTAGGTAATGAATGAACTTGAACTTGATTGGAGTTTAATTTAAATAAATTTATTTAAAAATAAATAAATAAAATATAGAATAATAAATAAAAATATCGAATCGTGTTAAATAAAATTTAAATTCTGATTTAGCAGCCAGAAATTCTGAATCTAGAAAATCAAAATCTTATAAGATTTTTATATTAGAAATACTTATCTAAATTTAGGGACTAAAAATAATTTTATACATCGCTCTAATTGATACTTATCATGGGTCTAGAAATCCAGACAACATAATACGTATATACAGACAGAAAAAATCCTTGAAAACTTTTTAATCATTACTAAACCAAAAATAAATAAATAAAAAACATTTGATGCCATCTCATGGTCTTACCATACACCTGCCCCCCCCCCCCCAAGGGCGGCAATGAACGAAACTGTGCAAAATTTGGTCCAAGTAGACAATTGGTTCAAATTTTCAAAAACTCTCCCACCCCCTAAATTTTGATCCGATTTTAAGAAAAATATACTCAGCATTTAATCTATCTATAAATTATATAGTCTTTGGTAAATATTAAATTTAGTTTGGATACATACCTTCATTGGTTTTTAAGTTAGAACGTAGACAACATTTGGTAACATACACAATACCTTTGATATATCTCTTAAATTATAAATTTTTCGGTGTATACATATACCGTGAATTCACTTTTTTAACACGCGTTTATTAGTTTCACCAGTTTGTTTGTTTGCTTGTTTGTATGTATGTAACTGACTCGTTTGGGCTCGATTTTGCCCCACTTTAAGCGATTAGATTTACTTTAAACGTTGTAGACTTATCAACGACCGACGACAATACAATATTTTGATAAGCTTATCTCATTATCCTGATTAGGATCTCCAGGATGACCAATCCTTGTTACCTTATATATAAAATTGCGCGGGGCTCAGGTAAACGGCGGGACTGACTAATCCTTACTACTAAAAATCTAAGATTGCGCGATGGGTGATCGTGTAAACGGCGGGAGTGACCAATCCTCGACTACCTTAAATATATAATTTCGCGCTGGTAAACGGCGGGAGTGACCAATTCATTCTTCTTCGAGTGCCATACCCGAAATGGGTGTCGGCGCCTCTCCACATATACCTGTGCTGAGTGTGTTTAGTTGTTTTACACAGATATACAGGACCTACTTTTCAACGCCGGTTCCGAACGGCTAATTTGGAGAGGTGACTAGGAAATTCTTTCTTATATAAATCTAATAGACTAAATATAAATCTGAAATTGCGCGGTGATCGGGTAAACGGCGGGAGTGACCAATTCTTACTACTATCAATCTAAAATTGCTCAGAGTGGAGAATGTAAACGGCGGCAGTGATGAATTTTTACTACTAGTCGAGACTCGTAGACGGTATCGGAAGACGGTTTTATAGCAAATCGAACTAAGAAGTGAAAAATAAAATATAGTTTAAAAAACTAAAAAAACACGCTTTAATAGCAAATCGAACTAAAAATCATAAAATAACTTTTAATTTATATTTTATTATATTGTTATAAAAAAGTATACTAACTCAATATGTTTCAATAATTTTCATAAATTCTAAAATAAAAATAAAGTTATGAAAAGAAAATTATTTCATTGTACAAAAAGCCTGGGGTGCTTTTTATCATATTTCTATACTAACACTACGTTTACAAATAACTACTAATTATATATTGACAACAATCAATATCGAGCACCCCACGCTTTTTTTACAAGGAAATTAATTTTCTTTTCATAACTTTATTTTTATTTTAGAATTTTTGAAAATTATTGAAACATATTGAGTTAGTATCTATTCTTATTAAACGAGCAAAAATTGTATATTTATTTGTATATATATTTGTTTATATATTTGTATCTTGGTTCTATTTTGAAAACGACTCTACCGATTTTCATGAAATTCACGGGTTAGGGGTTTTCGGGGTGACAATTTGATCTGTCACGGTCTCACCTTCGACAAAATTGTTTTTGATGGATTTTTTCGTAATCAAATTAATTATTCTCAGGTAAACAATCCCATTCTTAGGGTTTAAAAAAAAGGCTTCCCTTTTCCTTTTGTACCCAGGCAGACAATGGGTTGCCTTAATTCATTGTTCTAAAAGGCCTTGAAGAAGTATTGTGATTGTGGATTTTAACATATTTTGTTCAACCTAAACGTTAGAAATATTAATAAACGTTTTATAATTGTTTTTATAAAGAACTTTATTTATTTAATAGAATAAAAAATAATCAAGAATTTATTTAAAAATATATTTCGCATAAGCAGGTCTCAATTTTCTGAAAAAACAACACATTTTGATAGGTTTTATTTATTAATAAAAATGAATCATATGGTTGAATCAAAATAGATGCAGGAGGTGGGGTGCAGTGGTGGGGGATCCGGGGGTAGGGTCAAGCGGGGTGGGGGTACAGTGGGCGAATACTATATATATTTGTATTTTTTTAATTTGAAAACGACTCTCAAATAAAAATTGACCATTTTATCAGAATTTTAAATTAAAAATAATAATAAAATAAAGGTTTTAACTGAAGGAAGAAGGTACCGAGCATCGCTCGGTGCCTCCAGGTACTACTTTTTATAAACAGTTGAATAAAATATAAATTAAAAGTTATTTTCTGATTTTTATTTCGATTTGCTATTAAAGCGTGTTTTTTTAGTTTTTTTAAACTATATTTTTTTATCAAAATAATTATGGGCGTATTTGAGATATTTCGAAAATATGAAGTATAAAAGAACATTTTTTTATTCACTAATACAATGAAAATTGAAAATTTCCAGGGAATTCAACAATTCCCTCCAAAGACTTCATTTGCGCGAAATACACTATTTTCTAAGACTCTATACCCCTACGCGCTTAAATTGGATACTAACCGATCAAAAGAATTCGGCAATTCGTTTATCCCTATGATATCTAGAGGCTGTAACTCTCTTCCTCCGACCGTCTTCTAAGCAATATATAACCTTCAATCTTCCAAGACTCGCATCCACAGATACTTTCAACTCCGACCTAATCCCTAAATCTCATCTTCTTTTCACGATACAAAGGTCCACCGCAGACTTCAGAGGTTGTATCTTTTTGGTGCAACTTCTTCTTTTATCAATATCATTCTAAAAAAAAAAAATAATAATTCTTCTAATGTTTATATTTCTTATTCTATCGAGCTTATTATGTACACCAGTCCGTATATGCAGTTTTTTGTAGTAATTAAAAAACATTTCATCATTTTTTGTATTAATAAAAAAAATAGTAGAGTCAACTCGGATCATATGCCGAGCATTGGCATGCGGTCGATGGATGCTGTGGATGCGGCGCATCCTTAAAATTTCAAACATTTAGTGTATTTTCATAAATATAGGTATAAGGATGACTTCAAAATTTCAGGAGTATCTTTAAATTTTCAAACTATTATCCGTTATTTAAAATATTGCAATAAAAAACATTTATTTGTTTTGAAAAGTATATTAGTTCTCGAAATGAAATAAAATTGTTCCATAGTTTCAAGGCGCAATTAAAATGGTTGATTTTTCCTAAAAGGGTGCCGATAAAAGTTTTGAAATCCTGCCTGTTAAGTATATCTTCCAGTTCAAGCATGTCAAAGACAAGTTCAGACGAGTTTTAGTCAAATAAAAATTGTTCTCGCTTAGCACCTATTAAAATAGAATTAATACAAAAAAGGAATAAATAAAGATGATTTGGGAATCTTTGGACTAATCCATTTCTAACAACTCTCAAAATATAAGATAGAAAAAACTAAGAGTGATACAGACAAGTCATAGCTTGCTTATAGCAATAGAATTTGGAGAAATTTAAGATTTTCTTATAGGGCAGGCTGATTCATTGTGGAAGATGGTCGATTTCCATCTCATGGACTGTGGAGTTTAAGTCACAAAATTTAATTTCTGACTCCTACCCTCACTGATACAAAGCAGTATCCGTTTGGGGCAAAGGTCCCAAAATATATTTATAAAAAATCTAATGTTAAATTTGAAAAATAACGAAAATGATGCCGTATTCTCTTAAATCTGCAAAAAAAGCGAAGATTAAATTAAAAGTACAAAAAATAAAGGATACTTTTTTTGGAAGCATTCCCTGGTTGATAAATCACCAACCGGCACTGATGCAGAGTAATCCGTATTTTGTTGACCACTGCTATAAGAGCTGGGATCAAATCTCTAACAAGGTAAGATGCCTTGTCAAAAGCTCAATCAATATGGCCTCCCTGAAAGGGGTGGGGAGTATGAATGCCAGCCACGATCCTAATCAAACATTATCATTTATTCGTGGGAGTCTTGTCAAGTCTCAGAAACAACAGATTATATAAAAGAGAATTGACTCTGACTACGTCAGATTAAATATTCCGCTTTTATTATTCATCAGAAAAGTTTCTTTCTGATTATTGGTACAGTTTAGCTTTTTCGAAGAAAAGTTTTCGTGAAATTAAAAGATCAATTTTTAATACACAGACAACAGCTAATCTATCTTACTCTAAATACATGTAATTGAACACACTAAACTCCAAACTTATTTTAGTACTTATTTCTTTTCCCAAACTCAATTGATCGCTTGAATAATCTGTTTAATTTTCCATTCGTTTTCTACTCAAATCGAAAAATATCATCAAATCAACCAATTATTCATAAAAATAAATATTTGTTTATCTTTGTGATGAAAGGATTAAATAGAGTATCAAAAAGTAGTTTGACGCAAGCGTTCACCTCCAGGCGCGTTTTTAATCCAAGAACATGGGCGTAGTTAGGGTGGGGTGGCGACTCCCAACACTCTTTCGCGGCCAAACTGGAAAAGTGCCGAACCACTTCATTCGCCAATTCATATATCCCCATGACTTCAAGGAACTGGAACTCTCTCCCAGCCTCCATCTTTCCCAGCACCTATAATCTTCAAACCTCCAAAACCGGGGTGCATAGACACCTACGTCTACACCCTCTCACTTAATCAACTTTCCCTTCTCTTCGGTAATGCAAGGGTCTTTCGAGATCCATAGGAGCTGCATCTTTACTGGCGCACCCCTTCTTGCAAAAAAAAAAGGGGAGCAGTGCCCGCCAACCCCTATAAAACTCATTGGCGCCCTAGAAAAATCAAAACTCCATTATTACAAGGCATCACTTATGTATTTCTCATTTAATTATTTCAGTTTTAGATAAAGGGTTTCCTTTATTATTAAAGTGAAAATTTTCATTGAAATCGGAGTCATCAAGTAAATTCAAAACTTTATGAATCGAAAAATTATCTCACTAATTCATTAGGCTTGAATTCTTATATTGCAACATATTTACATTTCCATAACTCGTAAACTTTTGATTTTCGACATTTCACTCATATTAACTTTTTCTGTTTAAAATTAAATGTACTTTAATAAAGGTTCTAATATAAATTGGTGTACCTCAAACGGTTAGGCAGTAATCGTGAAATGTACGTGGAAAGTTAGATAAATACAGGCTCTAGTAAGTAACGAAATAATTTAATGAGAAATACTATAAGTGATGCCTTGTAATAATTGAGTTTCGATTTTTCTAGGGAGGGCAATGAGTTTTGTAGGGGGGCACTGCCTCCCTTGCCCCTCCCCCTAACCAAGTCCATGTCTATGCTAATGCAAATTGGTATGTAAATATAATAAAATTCATCCGAATATGTTTATAGAGAGCTGTCCCTGGTTAACAAGCATTTTTACAAATTTTTCAATATAGTAAAGTAAGAACTGAGTTTAACTTACTCGAATACTTTATGAATTATTTGTTTTTCAATCTATACCTGCTTCGAACACCGGACAGATTTATAGATTTTAGATAAGCGACAGAGCTGGATGAAAAGACTTGTTAACCAGGGACGGCTCTCTATAAACATATTCAGATGAATTTTATTTTATTTATATCACCAATTAGGATTTTTCTTAAAGCCATTTAAGGCAAAATGCACATATAACAAGCTACGCAATATACACATACATAGCTATGTTTATTATCTAAAATGCAATCAAGAGTCAAAGGGAGAGAATTTCGATAAATTCTCTGATAAATTCTTTCAATTGATTAATTCTTTTAATTGATTAATTTGAACGACAGGGTCAATGACATTTTTAATTCGGCAAGATCAAATTCAGACAAGATCAATGCCATTCTTAAATTAACGTCAGGCTATAGCCTATAGAGGTCCGAGGAGTTCTTATGAACATTTTTCAAAACATCATTTCTTGAGCTTTTAATAAAACATCTTGAGTGTTCGTTTTTAAAAAGTAAAACAAGACCGGTCGCTATAATATTTATATTTTTTTTTTTTTTTTAAGAAATTTATAAAAGAAGTTTCATCAAAAAGGTACAATCTCTGTACTCCGCGGTGGACCCTTGTATCGTGAAAAGAAGAATTTCAGTGATTGGGTAAGAGTTAAAGATTTCTGTGAATTATGGTTTTGAAAGACCTAAGGTTATATGTAGCTGGGAAGGCGGGCGGGGTAAGCGAGTTCAGGTCTATAGAAGTCATAAGCATAAACGAATCGGCGAATGCGTTCGTTAGGTTAATATCCATTTTAATCCCGAAGGTGTGTTCAATCTTAGAATATATTGTATTTCTCGCAAATAATCCTTTTGGAGGGATTATTGATTTTATCTCGTCAGAAGAAACGAATGTCAATTTTCCGAAAATCAAAGATTCTGTTAAAATTTTAATCGAATGAATATTTCTTTTTTGAGGGGGTGGGGGCGAAAAAAATACTATGGAGTGTGAGCATAGCCGTAGCCAGCTTAGGGTTTTATATACTTCATTTACCTATTTATTTTGATAAATTTTGCAAAAAATTAAATTCATGTTCGGGTGCTAAAGGGATTGGAAATAACAACATTTTTTTTTATTAATTTGCTTTGTGTTTTGATCAATGGGTGATGAGAGACATTGTAGGGGCAGTGATTGGGTCCCGTTTCACTTTTTAAATGGAACCCTAAAAACGCTCGAGTGAATGAGCCTTCAACTAAAAGTTTGCCTTTAATTAGTTTGTTTGGAAACAGACGGTTATTTGCATGACTTGCCATACATTAGAGATGGCCTTGATAGAAAAAGGATCGTTTTGCCCCCAAGGTTATCGTGTCAGTACTTTGCGTTTTCTGTTTCTGTAGCTAGGAATAGAGGATTCCAGGCCTCTCGAATGAAAATAATCTACAGGTGGCTCAATTCGTACTAAACGAAATGGCGAGCATTGTGTTAATTATTTACCGTCTTTTAAACTAAGATATGTTGGATTATGTACGAAATGAGAGCAGTTCCCTAAAAATGATGAATCTTTCAAATAAAAACCTTTTCACGCTGAATTGCACGTGTCTTCTTTGAAGAAGAAGAAAGCTCAAGCTCATTAAGAAATGTATAGGGGGAAATCGAGAATGAAATTACCAAGAGTGACTTCTGCTTCGGGACCCTCTTTATCGATTCTCGGATAAGAAGTAAAGATTAATATATTATGAAATGCGTTGGGAAGAGGCACTTTTTGTCTCATTTGTCCTCCCCAAAAAATCAAGATGAAGATTTATTGCATATTTGTTTTGAGGATAAAATACCAAGTGGCAGGAATGACGTCACCGTAGTAATATTTACCCGTCACAATGAATTGGGGAAAATCCAGAGCTTGAAATTAGGCTGGGAAAGAAGTGTAATACACATTTTTAAAACGGAAGATCATTGAGAATATATTTATATATATATATATATTAATTATTTATTTAATTAATTATTTAATTCGCAAAAGGGAAACAATGTTCAAATGATAAAATAATACAATATCGATATTCTCAAAATATATACATAAATACAGTGATTAAGAGAGTAATGTCTAAATGTTTCTATATCTGGGGCACGGGGGCCAGTGGCCCAGAAAAGTTCGATTCGAGCGGGCGTGCACTGCCAAACTATCCTTTACACCAGGGGTTCCCAAACTTTCCGAGTCTGGGCGCTTTTTTTCAATTAAAATTTTCCCATGACGCCCTATTAGGTATATAATATTTATTTTGACCGCGCAGGAGGGGGCCTCCTCTTACAACAGATAAGTTTACAAAATTTTGTCTTTAAATTTGTGGCAATATTTACATTTCTCCTTTTCTCCTCTCTATTTACAGTATACTATTACTATTATAATAGGATTTATCTTAGAATTCTATACATATGACAAAAAAAAACTTGATAAAACAATAAAAAACTAAAAATATTCCAAAATTCAGACTCCAGGAGGGCCCTTTGTATATAATATATTTCAGATTTTTTCGAGGGTGTCAAAGTTAAATTTGCTCTATATCAAAACAAATACCGTGTTTGGTCTCTCTAAATACTCTTGTATGAGAATCGATAAAAATATAATGGGAGTTTATATGTACTTTATTTTTTAATGGAAATCCAAAATTTAGACCCCGAATCTTTGTATATATTTTAGATTTTTTCGAGGGTTTCAAAGTTAAATTTTTTCGCTTTATATCAAAACAAATACCATTTTGGTCTCTTAAATACTTTTGTATTAGAATCGATAAAAATATCTTGTGAATTCATAGTTTATTTTTCTTTGAAAATCAAAAATTCAGACCACAAGTGGGACCCTTTGTAACCATATATTTCAGATTTTTTCAAGGGTGTCAAAGTTACATTTTTTCAGTTTATGTATGTCTAATCGTAAGTAAGAGATAACATGAATAATAATTAAATTTTTACCTTCTTACTTTGTTTTTTGTCTAGTTAGGCCAAATGTCTTGCTACAATTAATTATTAAGCTTCGCGGCACACCTGTGAAGAGTCCGCGTCTCCCCGGGGCTCCGCAGCGCACAGCTTGGGAAACTCTGCTTTACACGAAGCAGCTCGAGCCATTTTGACGCCTATGTAACTTCGTACTGGAAACATATACATGTCTGGAATTTTTTTCCACGCTACTATTCTGTAACCTTAACTGAATTAGAGAATTTCTCATTTTTCTATTGCTTATACCGTCCAAGTAAGAAGAAGCCAAAGATAAGCTTTTTTCTTCTCTCATTGAATGACTCATCGAAATTCTAAAGTACCTACTCAGTTTCAAGAAAATGATTTCAACTATATAAAATGTCAAATCAATAAATATAGATGACATGTAAAATGAAAATCATGGGTTTTAATTGAAGTTACTATATTCTCAACTCATTTACTGAATTGGTGATGTTGAACATGGCGACATATTAGATCTCACTACTTTTTCTGGCAATCAGTTTATTAATACTCAAACTTCACCTCTTTTTAGAGAAATATTTTTGCTGGGATTTCTGGATCAAGTTATAGAAATCTGATTACGCCCATACCGATAAACGTGATGGCGAAAGCATTTGTTCGATATGCACTTAATTGAATCGCTAAGGGGTGATGCATATTTGAAAATTGTGTGTTTAGTGCAAATGACGCTTTAATGGGAATTAATTATTTAATCTCGTCAGAACAAATGTACTTAACTATAAATAAATAATCGCTCATCTGTGAATCGGACACGCATAGCAGGAAATCCGTATCGTAGCATTAGATATCAAATTTGTTCTTATTTGTCGTTGGTATGAAGAGAAGGAATTCTTTTAAACAATTTTTAAGAATTTTAATTGAAGTAAGTTCTACGGTAAAATTGATCTGGTACAAAAATCACCTAAAAATGTCCAGTCTCCCTCATACCGTCATTTTAAAGCAATTTGTTTTTAATTAATCCTAATTTTACTTAATTGATACAGAGATACCTCTCACTCTATGATAAAAAATTACTGTGATATACCTCAGAATTCAGAACCCATTATAAAAAACATTTTTTCTATTTTTGACCACACATAGAATTCAACCCTCTCCAAAATATCATTCTGCTAAAATTTTAATACGATTTTTATTTTGGAAGATCGTTACATTCAACATATAACCGCTAAATTTCAAGCTTTTATTCTGTGATGTCGTATAGTCTATTAAAATGATTTTCTTATGTTTTTGATCAATTAAAAATACACTTTTATTTCAAAATGCTTCAAAATATAAAAAGTAACTATTCCTTTGTTGTTGGTTTTTCCAAAATTATATTGCAGGGAAAAATAATTCCGAATTTTTTAAAAGTTAATATATTATATTCTCCATTTTATCCCATAAACCAAAATCTAACCCACCTGGGCTGGGAATGTTTGATGGCCAATTAATTATACTGTGACAACCAAGAATATGTCGTTGAGATGTTGCATTATATAGGAGAAAATGAGCTGAGGGTTCTGAGCAAAGAAATCCGTGTAGCTAAAGGGATTTGTTACTGTCGTTTTGTTGAAATTCAAAGAAATTTTGTTCTATAATTTTTTAATTTCAAAATGTTCCTCACTCTATGTATATAGACGTAACAAAACAACAGAGTTAAATTAGATTTTGTACCACTAAATGATATTTTAAAAACTATCATTAGTAAAAAATTATTATTATAAAAATTTGTTTTGAAATATTTTTTTTTCTTTATTGGCCTCAGAAATATAACCCATTTAGGCACAAATAAATTCTTGATATATATAGTTCTTCTTGAAAACTATCAGAAAATATTAAGACTCCAAGAGTTTCGCGAGAAATTCTCCGTTTATCATTGAAAAATTGAAAAATAAGTTGCTTTATGGAAGAATAATAAAGCAACTAAAAACATAAATATTGTGAAAAATAGACAATGATGAAATTATCTTGAATAAAAATAAAAAAAAATAAAATAAAAAAAATATACACATTTACGAAAAATAATTTTTCTCTAAAAATTATTGATAGGGAACCCATGTGGAAATTTCACACTCCATTCGTACATTAATTCCTGTGAATCAATTGTAATAGACTGATGAAGAGGGCAAAGCCCTCGAAACTATATTATTTATAAATAAAATTTATAATTCCAGCAGAACACCCTCTTTTATTGTCTCCTTCAATACTGATAGGTATATATCTTAGAAAAAGAAGACCATATTGACCATTTATTAATTTTTGTTGCCTAACATTTCAATCAATTTCAAAATTTATCCTATTACTAAATTTTATTCATAATCTAAATTTTTGGGAATGATTAAGTCGAAATTATTCTTCCATAAAGGAACTTATTTTTAAAATCTTCATTGATAAAGGAAGATTTTCTCTCGAAAGTTTCCAGAGAAATTTTCCCTTTAATAAATAGAAATTTGGAAAAATAGTTGCTATAAAAAGGAAATATAAACTTTCATTATGAAAGCATTATTTTTCAAAATTTCCATTGATAGAGGGACAATTTGTCCAGAAACGTTTTGAGATTGATTTCATAAAAGAAATGTATTTATTTTTTACGAAAAACAATTTACCATATAAGTTACTTCAACATATTAATTTTATGAAAATTCGCAAAGAATAATTTTTAGATAATATTTTTATTTTAAGATTTATTTATTTTATCTTATACTATATTATGCTAAAAAAATCCAGCATCCGAAAGAGCATGATTCCCATGCAGACTCGGATTAGCCATTAAGCAAACTAAGCACGCGCTTTGAGCAGCCAAGAGGGATGCTCATTGGTGCAGCGTGCACTCTAGAGTTTTCCACCCCCTATCATCCCTTCCAACCTACGAACAACTTCTACAAGAAGCTCCCAAGAAGTCGTTGATTGCCAATAGATTACTCTAAAGAGCATTACAACATGTTGAATAATTTTAAAGCAAAGTTCAGTAGAGGCCATTGTTGAGCTGTGCATAAACCATCAAATTCTCTATCCATATGGTAAATTGTTCACCATAGTTTACTGATATATTAGTAAACGAGTCTTATTTATAAAATCCCATACCTTGATCTTTGTATTTGTTATCTTATACAAAATACAACAAATATTTTCAAATGATTTGTTACATTTTTATTTAAATCGGTCATTTCAAAAACCACCTCAATCAGAACTTTTCAGAAATCAATAAAAACTGTGTGATTCACAAATAAACGAATTTTCAAGGAATTTTTTGGGCTGAATATACTGTTTGGACTTAACAGTTTGTGAATATCGAATAATCTTTATAAATAAATAATAAATTTAAACAAAAAAAACAGAAAAACTATTCTTGACTTGTGTTGTATTAGATACAGTGACTCTATAGGGACAGTGGAGTCACATAGGATCATCCGCCATTTTTATTCTTTTTTAAATTGAAGAATATTAGGAAATTTAAGATAATATCATTATTATTACCTTTTATTTTTAATTAAATAATTTTTAATATATGTAAAAATTGTGTTTAAATATTAATTTTCTTAAATTTTCTAATATTCTTTCAATTTAAAATAAGATTAAAAATGGCGGATGACCTTACGTGTCGCCACTGTCCCCATAGAGCCACTGTAGTATTAGAGAGAAAACAGGGTTAGGTGATATTAAATTTGAACAAAACTTTCATATTAACCAAAGTTTTAATCAAAATTAATGAAGATAACACTTAAAAAGTTTGTGAATATCGAATAATCTTTATAAATTAATAATAAATTTAAAAAAAAGAGAAAAACTATTCTTGACTTATGTTGTTTTAGCAAGAAACAGGGTTAGGTGATATTAAATTTGAACAAAACAATCATAATTATGACTTGTGTATTTGAATAGTAATGAACGACGTTTTCGGGGTACTGTTTGAAGAAGAAAGAATGTACTGACACGTGCATGGTATTTACTCAGATTATGGGTTTACCTTTAAGAAATTGTTCACGACAAAAAAAGCATGTTTGGAAAAATTTGGCTTTTGTGATTTTTGAAATTAATTTTAAAAATTGATTTTATCTAGTAGTGACCGATTCTTTTAATATGCATTTTTAAAATGAACTAAAAGTTACCTATAGAATTTTTTTAATGAAAAAAAGGAAATTTACATAATAATTCCGTTTGAGTGTTAAATGATTTTTTCATTGAAATATTTCCAAGGTGGATAATCTTACGGGATTCTTTTATTTTTCAGTTCATTTGGTGGCGAGATCGAGTCGAAGCAACGTAGGCGACCCATGCAGACAATTAAAGGTAATTAACTCTTAATATCTACTCCTATATATTTTCTATATAATATTCTATAATTACAAATATAAATATCACAATTCGAAAACGGCTCAAACGATTTCGATGAAAATCATGTGTTAGTGGTTTTTTGGTCGACAATTCGATCTGCGAATGTTTTGGGTAGGATTAATATAACCACAATAAAGGCCGTTGCACACAAGGCTTGTTTTAATAATTTTTTGTCTGATTGCTCCCACTCAAAAGCATCCCAGGACCAAGCCGAAAAATAGAACATGTCCTATTTTTTAAATCAAGCAAGCTACCCAGAAAGATATCTAGTAGTGACGTCATTTCGATCTCGACAGGCCTCCAAATTGTAAACCAGAGCTCCCATTCCAAAAACAGCCTCATGTGCAGAGAGCTTAAGTTGATGAGAACGAAAATTTATAGAAAGCTTTATCTGGTGTCTAAATGTTTAGATATTTCGAAATGAGAATTGGATAGATTTTATCAAAACTTGTGATTTAAAAAAATCAGAACTTAGAAAATAATTTAATTGAAAATTGGGTGCTATCAAACGCATATTTAGTAAATATTATGAACTAAAATTCGGCATACAAGTTTATAGTAATAACCTACATTCTCTGTCTCAAGTTTCAACTTACTAGATCAAACCGTTCTCTAATGAAATATTTCCAAATCCCTGAAATTTTCAAAAAAACTGATTGAATCTTTAAAATAATTTTTTTCTCCAAAACTTATTGTAAACCACCAAATTTGAATTTGCGCTACTTCAGCGAAAGAAATGAATATGGAAATTATTGCGAGTATACACACTCACTGGGTTAGACTAATTGAAAAGCCAATAAAAACATCGAAACCTGTTAAATATACTTCAATAAAAGTCCTCGTGTGTGTTTGATGAGTATTATTTACTCAAGTTCCATTAACCCGATTAAAAATGTTAATAATTTCACTTATTGATTCATTTTTTTAATATATAATTAATAAAATAAATAGCCAGGGTGGAAAAATGGAGTTGATTTTTCGGAAAATGAAAATTGGAAATTCTCATGAAATAAATTTTTGAATGGTTGTTTTAACGCATACGAGAGAGCGATGCATTTTCATCAATTATTTGCTTGATCAAATGTGAAATTAAATACATATAATTGAAAACATTCCACATATCAATAGATCTGTCAAAATTAAAATTACTTCAAATACAGTCGAGATAAGTACAATTAATGACTGTTTTATTTCATAAGCTCCAAATGAGATGGTGAGATAGAGGGGAGGGTAGTCGGGGTGAGGGGTTTGGGAGGGGTTGTTAAATATTTAAAATAAAAAATATGTATTCAATTCGTTTATGGGGGTGTTCTCATTTGGAATATCGCAGCAGTTATCCTATAACTCTCTCTACTCATTGATTTGCACACAAAGTTAAAGAGTAATTCGAAAATTTATTTTATAGTGTTCATTGGTCAACCAACATGCGTTTCCCAGTATTTATATTTTCAATTTCGGCTTTGATATTTAATTATGATTCTGCTAAATTTTTATTTTTTGTGTTTTGATACAAAAAATCACTCCAATCTATAAATTCGGTAATTTTTTCATATTTTACCTCATCGATTTATTAATGAATATTTAAATCTCTCATTAAAACAATCTAAATATGGATTCTTAAGTATTTAGACTTCAAATAAATCAAATGTTTCATTTAAGAGTTTTTCAAATTTAATTTTAGTTATTTAATTTATTTATTTATTTATTTAATAGCTTAGAAATTTTTTTTTGGAGATGAACTGATATCTCAGGATGAAGGCAGTCCGGAAATAAAAATTAGACTATTTCCAACAAATAATATTTATTGGAAATATTTTTCACTTATAATGTTGTTTCGAAACCTCTCTTGTTTATTTCCGGACTGCCTTCATCCAATCCTAAGATATTTATTTATTTTAATTTATTTGCCCTGGAGATAACAGCTTAATTTGGCTATTATTATATATAGAATCGGTTTCTCCAAAACGGCTATAACGATTTCGCTAAAAATTGGTGTACTTATCAAGTCTCATGAGTTATTAGTCGTGTATAAATTTTAATTCGATTGAAATAAAGGAAGGGGGCGTAAATGAGTCATGTCGTAAAATAAATATTTTAATCGTTCATATCTCTTCTTCGGCAAGTCGCAGAGCCTTGAAATTTGAAACTTAAGCTATCTAGAGTCTACAAGAAGTACCACAAGATTTTGGCTAAAATAGAAGCATTTTTTTTTTTTTTTTTTTTTTACCGTGTGAAAATGCATTTTCGCAGACCAACTAATTGTTGGTACTGTGGGACTCGACTATAAGAAATAAAGACATAAAGAAAAGAACAGTAATAGCCACTAAAAACACACGTTTATTTCGCCTGAGGGGCAGGCGTCACCCTTTCATTGAAATCCTCCGCTGACCTTATCCGATTCCTAACGGTGTTCTGGAACGTCGGATAAATTGTGTAGAAGTTGATGTTTACGTACTTAAGAATATACCCCTATTGTTAGGGCTCTCTTGGGGTGAGTGCTGTGTGGCGCTATGTGCCGCGCCCCCATCAAGTCGATGGGGTCCTAACAATCTTGCGTGTGCAGGTTGTAGGTTGCGTGCTCATATAGGGTGTGTGCAGGGGAGGGGCTGCTGATGGCGGTGGCCCCTCCAGATTCGCTTGTTCGAATCCAATTCGCTTCTCCAGTCGAATCGAGTCGCTTTAATTATAGCATGGCTGAATATATTTCACTCATGCAAAAACTACGCAACGATCCGACTGAGTCATCTAGCGGCCGTGTATCAAGGCTCGTCGCCATGAGCGAGAGCGGGCCGCTACAACCCCCTGCGTTTCGCAACCATAAATCTCAGAGCTACGAAATTCGAAACTTAAGATCGATAAAGGCTAGAAGCAGTAAGCAAGCTTTTGGTTGAAATCAGAATACCGGAAGTTGACATTTACATGAAATATTTTTCGTTTTTTTTTTGTTTTTTTTTTATTTTCTCAAAAACGGCACAAACATTTTTTTTAATTGGTGTACATATCAAGTGTCATGAGTTATTAGTCGTGTATACATGTTAATTCGATTGAAATAAAGGAGGGGGTGTAAATAAAGAGTGATCGCAAAATCAATATTTTAATCGTTCATATCTCGTCTTCGGTAAGTCGGAGAGCCTTGAAATTTGAAACTGAAAGCTATTTAGAGTCAAAAAGTTACCAAGCATCAGGCTCAGGGCTCAGAGCTCCCGGCACTATATCACATAAAATGACCAATTTCGGAAACCTTCATTTCAAAGCTAAATATTTTGGAAAAACTTAGCTCACTTCTGTGTAAAAATATATTTATATGGTTAGTTAAGAGTCCATGATAAAAAATATTTTTTGGCTTTTGAACCCAATGAACAATTGGAACCTTCTCAAAACAATTATCGAAATTTTAATATAATTTTTAATTTCTGGTAAAATAAATAGAAATAGTTTTAAATTTAAATTCTGTATCTTATTTAGTTTACGTTTGCTCTTGACAGACGGATTGACATACATTCATTCAGGCTGTGTAGCGACAATAGTAGGGTATCGTTTAATTTTAAACGAGACCCTCAAAATGAGTGGAAAAGTGGGTGAAACAATCAAAATTTCAAAAATTCAGAAGTGATACGATGTGAAAAGATTAAAATTATTAGGAATTAAAGTTTTTATCAAAATAAGAGAATAACAATCGTCTCTGTGGAAAAAACAAAACAAAAAAAAGAGGCTAAAATTTAAAAAAATGTTACTTCAACATGGTGTCGTTGTAGAGCTAAAAAAATTAAAGGAATTGACCCAGAAAATTTTATTATTATAGATTATGACCAGGGAAGGCTATTACGGGAAAATGAGCTATCGAGGCAGGGGGTGCAGACAGCTAGAGGGAGATGCCCCTCCCCAATCTACCTATAAATTTATTTTATATTATTAAATCAACAATTAAATTAGGTCTTTAAATTTCGAATATGTTTCTTTTCCTTGGAGAAGGATATTTCCAATATGATGAGACTTATAGCTTCCAACGTATATCTATATTAGTCAAACATTTGACAGATTAATTAATTAGTAAGTAGATCATAATATATCATACTATATATATTCATCTAGATTAATTTGTAACAACGCTTAGAGAAATTTCTCTAAAAAAATTACCCTCTTGCCTAGAATCGAACCGATGAACTCTTGAACTATGGTCATCAGCTCTAACCACTAGACCAATGTCACATTAATATTTATATCTTGATTTCTTTTACTAAAACTATATATTTTTGATTTAGACTTTGTGTCTAGATAATATTGTATTCATTTGAACTCGAATGAAAATGAAAAAACACCAATAGATTTTAAATTAAGAAACATTAAATATATATTAATTAACGAGGCAAATTTGAAATATAATTCTCAGCTCTGATTTTAAACTGATGGCTCCAATCGATTTTCATTAACCAGGCAAATTTGAAATATATATATTCGAATTTTGAAATGAAAGACTCCAATTCTTTTTAAATTAAGAAACATTAAATATATTGATAATTGTTCCTCCCCCCCCCCCCCTCGCCACTCAAAAATTAAAGATGCGAAACTTTTAAGAGACGATGTATTTTCGGTAGTTTACGGGTATACATTTGGAGTGTGGTTTTTTAAGAGGAATAAAATTTTTGGACCGAGATGCTGCCCGCCAGGGCACCAGCCCGGAGGGCCGAGCTTCGAGGGCGTGCTGAAGGCACGCACGAAAAGCTCGTAATACAATAATTAATTAGAGAACTCAACATTTACTCTCAATTTGAGTTTTAATGTTAATTGTCTAAAATGTTTTCAAGTAAAAGTATAAATAGAACAAATTATCAAAATTATTATTTATTTTTTATTCCTTGACTACGGCAACTTTCTGTCTACTTATTTATTAATCTGTTTTTAAATTATTTATTTTTAAATAATTTAACAACAATTTCTTTAAACCCAGTGACATATTCTAAGTATTTATTTTTTGTTTTATTTATTTGATTATTTGTTTATTTATTTTTATTGTTTGGACGACATGCGATATTCCCTTTTTATTATTATTTTTATTCTTGGTCGCAGCATACTAAGGTTTCACACAGTTCTGCAGTGGCCACACGCTGAGTTACTCAACCGGATCCTGAGTGGGAGGATCGGAGGGCTATAAGGGGAGATATGGAGGCCCTACAAAAAAAAAAATTATTGAAACTATGATTTTTGGGGAAAACTCCCACCCTCTAAATAATCAAAAATAGATAAATTTTAAGATATATCTGTGATCTCTGGACCTCTAGAAACTTATAATCATTAAACTATAAAGAAATTTCGAATCAAAAAATGTATACATATTAATTGTCTCGCGCTACATTTGCAAAATATCTTGGTGTCCGAAATATATCTTGAAATTAATTATATTATGATTTTTTCAAAGACCCTACTTCATTTCGGGGAATCCTCAGAAAAATATCTAACTACCCAATATTCTCAAATTTTGTATTTTTGAACTCAAATATAATTATTTCTCCGTTCTTGGATATACAAACATTTTGGCACAAGAACAAACTATCTACGGCATTCCTTTCTTGTTCTATCAGCCTAAGTATCGGAATCCAGACACACAGACTCATAAACAAGAACAATTGTGAATGAAATTTTTTTGTCCATACAGTTCGACAGACAGACAAGAAAAATCATGATTGATAATTATTTTTCTTCCCGTTTCAGATATTTTCTGAAATGAGTAAATATTTTTTGTGTGAATTCAATACTAGAGTCTATTGGCAAGATGGATGGCTTAAATAAATTCATTCAATATTTATAAATTTAGTATAAATGCAATAGAATAATCAGGCTTCTTATTTGTATATTTAGGTTAATAGGGATGAGATACTTTAGTAAATAGCATTCATAACCTTTGTAAAGCTTTCGGTTTTATTTAACAGTAGAAAGACGATAGGGTACATTTGACCCCTGGAGCAACTTTGATATTTAATAAGATTATTATAAATTTTTCGATTTCAATGAAACTTCTTAACTTTATATATTTAAATATAATAAAATAATATGAATATATAAACAAATTAATTTTGGAGTCTCTAAAATGTTAAAAGGTCAAATGACCCCCATCCGCCGTTGCCAGTATATCGAAATCCCCATCCTAGTGTTAAAAGCTTCTTCAGTTTAAAAAATTTGCAGTCTATATTATGTTATAACTTGTTCATATGGACTTGTATAATATAATATCAGAATAAGTTCAAACATCATCTCTAATGTGATGGAGAAATACAAACATATAACCTTCTCATAAGAATGATAAAATTTTCATTGAAAAAAAGCAAAAAATATTCCCCTGTAAATTTTTAAACATTGTACTGAAAAAGGTTTTAAACTAAACCCGAAGCATTAGAAAAGTTTCGAGTGTTATATATCTACTAATCTGCTTCATATCTGATAACCTGTCTGCATGTAATTATTTGGAAACATATCGGAAGGATAAATGATAGATTTTATTGTTGGAAATCGTGAATAAATAGAATGAAAGATTTAATTAGGGTCCAGCTAGAAGGATTTTGTCAAAAAGTGTACAATGGTGACGTCACATTTAGCTTGCACGAAATCCTTTTAAAAAGGAATTGAGCCATTGAATTTTTATTTATATAAAAATTAAGTAAAATTTATTTTTCTTTTAAGGAAAAATATATCTAATTATAAAATAATCGTTATAGAATTCATCTGATACATAGAATAATCTATAAACCCCAATTCCTATATAGTTTATTTCTATTTGCAGTGAAATGAAAATTAATTCATAGAGCAGCTTTCTATTAATTAAAGCCCATTTCAAGAAATAATTGAAATCTCCATTGAAGTGAATTTGATTCTTTTCAATTGGCAGATTAATATCTCTAAAACTAGCATTCGAATTTTTATTGAAATTATTACAGAAAATAATTCTATCCAACTATTCATTAGTCAAAGCAATTAATTAAATTATAAATAATAAATGGGTACATCGAATGCTTCTAATTAATATAGGGCCTTTGACATAAGCCAATGGGTCTAAATACCATATAAACGCAAAGCGTTGCCAGTGAACTGCAATTTTTTTGTCAACAGGAATGTCGGATTTCATGATTATTTCATTAAACCGGGGACTTTCAGAGAGAAATAAATCCCATTATAAATATAACTGTATCCCAGCGGTGTATTCCATAGATGAGTATGTTTGGTGTTCATTGGTCCTTAAATAAATTGAGTCAAAGTTGCTTCAAATAAATATCTGATTCATCAACCCGAGAACCGTTGGTAAACTCCAAAGCAAATTCTTTATTATTTATAAAAGTTATTCATTGATTTAAAAATATGTTGGTATAAGTACTTAATCGAAAAGTTGTATTTTAACTAATTCAACAAAACAGTTCTTGAAGAAGGAATTTATGCGAATGTAATTTGTGCTTAATTATCTCTAGCAATTTTTTAAATAAATATTTTTCTATTTTTGACCCCAAGAAAAATTCAACCCTCCTCGAAATTTTCACCCAATTTAAATTTTGATATGATTTTTAATTTTGATTGGAATGAATGTTTATAACTTATAAATTTAAAGTTTATATCTTAGTTTATGACTTACAATCCACTGATATATGGACATACATTGAATTAAATAAATAGAGGAAAACCATGAAAATGAAAAATTTCTACCCTCCAAGTGAAAAAAGTTACTCCAAGTGAAAAGTATTAAAGTGCCAAATTACAAATAAAAAGTAATAATAACATTCATAATATAAAAGTTATAATGGATAGTTTTTTTTAATGTATTAAACTGGTCCTCATTAATCCAATTTTAATAATATATATTTATGGTATAAAGGGGAGACCGGGACTGGTTGTCACATTTTATGGTTTTTAATTTTTGAAGAGGCACTGTTTACAGTTTCCCTTTCTATCATTAGTGTATCTCGTAATATATTTCTTTGGCTATATTTTCCCACAAAGGGCATAGGGGTATAAGCATACTGAATCAGACCCCGAGACATAATTTAATGATACTTAGGGGAAAAGTAGGTACTAATAAAATAATAAAATCCTGAAAGTTTCAGATCCCTAACTCAATTGGTTTTTGAGAAAAGCAAAATATGTAAAAAAACATAATATTTTTTCTCAGGATCTTATGAACCGATTGATCTAAATTTTTAATATGTTTTGGGGACTGGTAATAGCTTCTAGGAAAAAAATTATGAGCTATATAGGTTTATAAGATCCTTGAAAAAAAATTGTTTTCCTTTTAATTTCAATTTTTAACCATGATACAATTTTTATGAAACTATTTTTTTTTCAAACCTTATTTATTTCACTAAAATACTAACCTTTTCAAATTTTGAAAAAAGGTATGCCATAGTAAAAAAAATAAAAACCACTTTTTGGCCCAAATAATGATTTTTTTTTTTTATTTAAATGTTTTAAGCTTTCATTTTATTATTTTAACGCATATTCATAGAATTTGTATTTAGTAAAAACAATATTTCACTTTCAAAACAACAACAATTATTTTTTTGCCAATGTCAAAAATTACAACAGGTAAATACGAATCAATAAGCAATTTCATAGTTATTTCGACAAATGTTTTTAGGAACAACTTTCTATTATAAAACTTGATTATTTATATATTTTTATTAACCTGAGACATGGATATAACCAAAAATTATGGACCCCTATGGCCTTTAAGGCCATAGTAGCATTTTACTTTCCAGAAAAAAAAAGTTTTGCCAGAGTAAAATTTTGTGGCGACCTGCCCCTGACTCCGGGTTGGTTGTCACAGGCATTATGGTTGGTTGTCATGGGTTATTTAGATGGAGAAAAATAAAGCACTATTACATATTTAAGACCAATTTAGACACTAAAATAGTATCAAGTTTTTAAATAAATATTTAAGAAAATGTCCTATATTAGCCTAGTCACTTTCTAGCTCAATCTCCCAATTTTGACATGTATAAAAGTTATTTGGTCCAGGGGTACATATTCCATGAGCCCACTTTCTACAATTTATACACTGGATCCATTTTTCCTTAGGTTTACATGTGACAAACCATTCCCGAAGTTTTTGAGACAACCAACCACGAACAGACATTTCAGACAAAAACCGAGCTGTAAAAACAGTCATTGAACCTAACTTCAATGTGATACAGAATAACATTGTGCAACTGTTATAAAATAATAAAAAATAGTTGAAATACCGACTTTATTGAATACAGAGTGAATAATGAGAGTTAATTATATCAATAACAAAAAAATTACAGGTACAAAAACACCAATAGAATCCAGAACTGTTGCCAGAACTAGAAAGTGCCTATACAGTATACACCCTACTCAGAATATTGTAATTGTACTGTGGTTTGAGTTTAGACCACTAAGAAGCAAGAGCGATCGAGAACTGATACTTGTGACAACCAACCCGTATGTCAATGAATGCCTAAATGATAGTTTAGTAGAAATAATAATTTCAAAATAACTAAAGAAAACACGAAAGATTGTCAATTACTGAATCCAATGTGTTAGGGATGATTTTTATTATATTTAAGAAGAGCTGATTTCACACAGTCGGGAATTAAATTCTAGTCCCAAAATGATAGCCAAACCATTGGCATAATATACCTATATATATGAATTAATTCGAGATAAATAGATGATTTATGTGTTTATTCTTACAATTTCAATAAGTTTAAATCAAAGATAGATATTTCATTTTTATTTTTAAAGACAAACTTTCTGCTTTTGAAATTGACTTGGATAATGAAATATGAAAATGTTCTGGAGTTTTTTCGTTTGTTTTTTTTCCGACCAGTCACATTACGTTGAGAGATCTAGACTAGGAAATTACAATTTGAAAACTGCTCTTAAAAATAATTACAGAAATCAATTTCAATAATCCAACAATAATTTTCAGAATTCATGTTTATGAATGAAACAATTCGAAATAGTTCGTATAGATTAAATTGAATATCATTCAATTGATTGTTTGGAACAATAACATTATTCTGAGAGACTTTTTAGAAAATTGGTCGCCCCTTATTCCTGATTACATTCACTTACTAAGCAAGCTATCTACGAATAAATAAAATTTTCCTTCAATTATGATGACTCTCTTTTCTTTAACAAAATTAGAAAGTTATTCGACAATTCCTGAAGAGGATTTAATAAAAGATCGAAAGCTTGCAATTTAAGGAATGAGGTGCTATTTATTGGCCGAAAATACTATATATTCTCAAAAAGATCAATAATCCTCGTAATACTGAAAAATACTATTCAAATTTAAGATAATGTTATAAATTATTTTTCTTTATATTCACTTGTTTTCTCTCCATGTATTTTGTGACGCGATTGAAAAACGTGTTTCGATATGAGTCACGAATTTTTGAAAAATTATGGAAATTTATTGAAATTCTCGACGTAAAACTCGGTGTTCGAACTCTAATAGTAGGTCTTTATCAAGTGATTATGGGATTGGATTCCTCATCGTCTACTGATGAAAAGAAACTTTTTAGTTTGTGAGTCACGTTGAATTCGTTTGTTCTTTTAAAAGGCGAAAGTCAAGCAACGTTGGACATGTTTAGCACTTGGATCAGTGACCAGTGGCCAATACCCACCACGTGCTGCTAAATAGTTAATTATGTCTGCCTGAGCCTAAAACGCCCGGTCGTATCCCAAAAGTGTTGTTTGGAGAAGAGTTACGACCGACCTTTGTAACTTATCTGATTTACCAGCAGCTGGCAGATGTGGAAGGATTTTTAAAACCAAATTAAATTAAAAAAAAAATCTCTAAGTCTGGTGTACAACTTTTTTATTCTTCATAAAAACAGCTATATTACATATCAGGAGCTAGGGAATTCAAAATCTATTTGATAGGGGGATGTTTGTGTTAATAAATAATTTAAATAATTTATAAAATGAATTTAGTTTTTAATGTCTTAAATTCGTAGATTATTTTTATATTGCATTATCAGAGCGATTTTCTGCTTTAATTTTCTCCATTTCTGTCACACGTACAAAAATCGTCTTAAATTATCAGTAATGTTAACCCCTCAAAAGGTCATTCTGAAATGATATCGAACATCCCAGAGAAAAAAAAAAATTTCGACCCCATATAAAATCAAATCTTCCCGAAAATTAATAATCATTTGATTAAAATGTTAAAATGATTTTGGAATTTGGGTAAATGAATACATTCGTATAACTTCAACTCAGTATTGAATTTAAACTACGTTATGAGCTACAATGTTCTGACACACCGATAGACATTAGACATACATACATACAGGAATAGAGTCTATAGTTACACATTTAAATGAACCTTATAGACTATTAGGCTATGATTTTGAAATTAACATTTCGTTTAATTAATTTTTAATTATTAGTATTATTATTTATTTCATGTAGATGTTTTCTATTTACGCCATGTTATTTTTTCAAATTCATTAAAAGAAGAAACAGAGCACTCTCAATGGGCTTATTATCTACTATATCGCAAATAGCCGAAAATTATCAAATGTTTCGCCTATTCACGCCACTAGATTTAATTAAATTAGAAAAAATTTAATGACTTTATTTACAATTATATTTCATACCCAAAAATAAACATTCATTTATTTTATTTTCGCCCTCACTAAAAATTCGACTTAATCCAGAATTATCATTCGATTAAACGATTTTCAATTTGATAATATTACATATTCAGGGCCAGATTTAGATTTTTGTGGGGCCCCTAGGCACTCAATTTCTTGGGCACACTTTGATACCATCAAGCTTAAATACAAACGTATTATATATATATATATATCATATAATTAATTGCTGTAAATTAAAATAGAAATCAGAAAAATAATTTCATTTTCGTGAAAAAATTGAATTCGATGTGTCTTTTTTTCTTTAGGTACCTTGAATTCAAAAAATTGAGTATATTATATAATATTATATATATATTTAAATATATACCGTATATGTGTGTGTGGCTAATTTAATTATTTGCATTGAATCGCTTTAAAAGCTTATATTTTACTTTTTTATTAAAAAATTATTTCATACGTGTTTAACCTATAACGATAGATTGAGAGTAAAATTCTTTTTCATGTGTTTTTATTTTGCAATGTTTTTAACATATTTTTGTTACAATGGCTTAATGGAGGGGAAATAAGTGACATGCCTTTTTTAAGGGGTATAAAATTTTTGGCCTTATTATATATAGATAACATCTACAACTATAAAATTTTCACTTCCCTTGTGAGCTTATGTGGATGAGGCTCACAGATTTTTTTTATTTTACAATATTTCTTTAACTTGAGCAAGTATATTTTTTCGAGATCATATTATAGTCTTTCTTCATGTAAATAAAGGAAATAATTATAAATGAAAAAAAGATACGATTTTGTATGTAAAAAATAGTTGATCAGTGCAATTAACCTTTAGCCGAGGTTATAAATATCTTTTGAGGAAATCTCGTCTCGCTTAAGGCAGTCATTGCATCAATGCAGAATTAATTAGAAGTGAATGAATCAATGATTTGGATCTAATTAAAAGTGACAGATGCATCGATTTTGGTCAATCTATGGGTGACCCAATTGTCTATTAAAGCCACAATTGATGTAATGAATCTATTGAAATCAAACAAATGAAGCTTAATTCTATAGTTATTAGATGACCTGTGGGAAGCGGCAGATTTTCTTTAATATATTGTTCAACTAAGACTTCATATCCAATCGTTAGCAGAGCTATATTCATTATTTATGTATAATATTTGCATATAATGATTGGAATCGTCTCTTCGTAAATGCATTTTTTGAGCTATTCCAATTGCACTAAGAACAATTGTATTTTAATATTATCATTTTTATTAGTAATTGTAAGGATGCGTAGGAGTAACTAAGCGGTGGGGGTGTTTTGATTCGGCTTAGTTTTGCTGTGATTGTATGAATAAATTTTAATAAACTATTTGAATTAATTCTTAAACACAAATTTTTTTAAGAATTTTTTATAGACACCTATTTATACTTTTAAAACTGAATTGTTCTTATATTATTAATAGATTATTTATAAAAAGCTAACAATTTGGTTCAGCCTATAGTCGGCACATTTGTAAATCCACCTCTGTTGTTTATCTCATTAAAATTCTATAAAATAAGTTGATTAATATTTTATCTGTATTGGAAAAATTTTGGAAATTTTTCTCCCCCCCCCCATTTTACCTGGTTGGCTTTTACGTTTTTAGTTTTCTAGGCGTCCACATATTTGAGCGTACAAAATTTGGTTTAGTTTTTACATTTCTAGTACTCTGGGCTTCCACAGATGTGTAGAAAATTTGGTTTGGGTAGGTTCAAAGGTTTATAATTTTCATTTTTGACCCTCCCCCCTTCGATTTTAGATGGTGGATTTTCGCATTTCTAGTTTTCTAAAGGCCCACATAGTAAGTGTACAAAATTTGGTTCATGTAGGTCTAAAGGTTAGAATTTTTATTTTTGACCCTTCCTTCCATTTTGGGTGGTTAATTTTTACATTTCTAGTCTTCTAGGCATTCACAGATTAAAAGTACAAAATTTGGATCAGGTAGGTGCAAAGGCTTAAAATTTGCATTTTTGCCCTTTCTCTCCATTTTGGATGGTGGTTTTTGTATCACATTGTATTATCTCGAGAACTAAATATGTATGGGAAATTTCAACACGATCAGATAAAAAGTGAGTTAAAATTAGGCAAATTTGAAACCAGAAAAATATAATACAATTTCGACTAATTTTGCAAATTAAATAAAAATTACAAAAGTTTTAATAAATAATACATAAAGAGAAATAATAATAAAAATAAATTATAACTAATTAACCAGAGATAAGCCTTAGTCGAAAAGAGAGACATAAACATAAAAAAAACTGATTACCATTAAATTAAAATATATATATATATATATATATATATATATATATATATATATATATATATATAACATTTATGCTACCTTTATTCTCTGTAAAAAAAGCCTGTGAAATACTAAATTACGTGTGTTTGGAAAATTGCTTCGAATATCTTGGGCGCTTGGGCCGATAGATGTTCACAGGAATGAGAACAGAACTTGGACTGATAAAGAAAAAGAAATTTAGAATATAGAGTAGATCAGTTGCAGGAAGAATATTTCATGGTTTGGTCTCAAGGTCTCTTTTCAGAGAAACGGCATCGAAGAAGAATTTAAAAATGACATCTTCTTGGTGTGAAGATTGCCATTTTTAAATTCATAGTTATCTGCCGTAATTTTAAATCAACTTGTCTTATTGCTTTTTATTATTTAATAATAAAATTATTTATTCTATACTAATAATTTAATAATTGATTTCGGAGTCTTGAGCCTTTCTTATCACGTCCTGTGATGTTTATTTTAAATATAGTGAATTTGAGAATATTAATTTATTTTAAAATTGTAGACGGTACTAGCAATTTGATGAATTCATAATAATAATCAGAAAAAATTATTTAATACTAAAATTATTTATTTCAAACTAATAAGACGTATATACGTATATTATTTGCTCTGCTCCGTAGTTGTCAGCCCAGGGCTATTTGTATAGATTGTATAAAACATATATCATTTTTTAAATTATTTTTATTTATTTATTTATTATATTAATTAATCTTGTATTTAAATATATTAAATTATAATGTTAAAAAATATATGAATATTGTAGACTGAATGCGTAACATTGAATCCAACCGCTCATGCCGGGAGGCTTGCGACCCATGCTCTTGATAAAACGGACCAAAGTGAGAAAGAAACGATCTTATTTTATCAATTACATCTATCTGACGGTTCACTGTAAGTCTATAATATAGGAAAATATCACTTTGATTAAGAATTTTGTAGTGCAAATGAAATTTTATGAAAAGATTCAATTTCTTCTCTCCAGGAGAATCAACTAGAAATGCCTAAAAGTTTTTTTTTTCTCATTAGATATTTATTCAAATCTATTGAAATTTCATATCTGTGTGTTATTTTCATTTATCTTTCATATCAAATAATTATTATTAGTACATTTGCATTTTAAAGGGTAGTTTATTTGAAGTTCAATTTGAAAAACCCTAATAACTCCGTTGAAATTTTTTCAAAAAATATAAAATTAATAGATATTATAAAACAATTAATTATTAATAATTTAATTCAATTTTCAACGAAATCGATTTAGAACTTTTGAGAAAATTACCAAAAAACCCAGAAAACCGTCAATGAAAGGCCGTTTTAGAAGGATTTTAAAATTCACCTCCATGTCACAAGTCAAATTTTTGTTTCATATGACATTTTTAACTTTTTTCAAAGGCATCTCGTGCTTTCGAAAAACATCGTTTTTTTGACGGTTCAGATGGTTTTTGACCATTTTCTCAAAAACAACTTAATCAATTTCCGTTCGAAATTAAATTAAATTATTAATAATTAATTGTTTTATAATATTTATTAATTTGATATTTTTTTTAAAATTTCAACGGAGTTATTAGAGTTTTTTCAAATTGGACTTCAACTAAACATGCAAATTTCTTAATAATAATTATTTGATATAAAACATAAATGAAAATAAGAGGTTGTTATGAAATTTGAATAGATTTGAATAAATATCTAATGAGAAAAAAAATAAAACTTTTGACCATTTCCAGTTGATTCGATCCCGGAGAGAAAAAATTGAATCCCTTCATACAATTTCCTTTAAACTACAAAATTCTTAATCAAAATGCTATTTTCTTATATAATAGACATACTGTGAACCTTCAGATAGATGAAATCGATAAAATAAGATCGTATTCTTTCTCATTTATAATTCTTTTGGTCTATTTTATCAAAAGATTGTGTCGCAAGTCACCCGGCCTTCGCGAGTCATTTGTTACGGTTATCTAATTTTTTACCATTTTTTTAAAAAACTATTAAATCAATTTCATTCAAAATTGAATACAATTTTTAATGATCGATTGTTTTATAATATTTATTAATTTCATATTTTTTAAAAATTATTTCAAAGTAATAATTAGCGTTATTTCAGATTAGACTTTAAATAAACTACCCTTTAAAATGCAAATATTCTAATAAAAACTATTTGATATAAAAGATAAAAGAAAATATTCCATATATATGAAATTTTAATAGATTTTAATTGAATATGTGATGAGGAAAAAATTAAACCCTTTTGCCATTTCTATAGTTGACTCGCGCTGCACCAGTGAAGAAACTGAATGTTTTCATAACATTTCATTTAAGCTAAAAAATTCTTAATTGAAATGCAATTTTCTTATATTAGAATGATACTGTGAACCCCAGGATAGATGACATTGATAAAATAAGATCGCTTTCTTACTTATTTGTAATTCTTTGGTATGTATTATCAAGAGACTGCGTCGCAAGCCTCTCGCCAAATGGATTTCTTCATTTACCAAATCCAGCATTCTAGTCTACCATATTGAAATATCTTTTAATATATTTAATGTAGGATTATTAAATATGAAAAATAAATAAATAAAATAATTTATATATTATACAATTAAGTAATGGAGAGGGATTCAGCCAATGGGTAGCCTCTGCTGAATAAAAAACTCTCGATTATGGAAAACGTTTCGGCTTTAATTAAATAATGCCATCATCAGTTCCTAAGAGCTGAAAAAAGCGATAGAGCACACATGTAAAGTTACAATAAATTTTTTTACAAAGAATCCAAACTTGTTAATTGCAAAATTATATCTTACAGTATTAGCGACACAATTCATTTTATAAATAAATTGTCCGCAGGCAGAGTTGTTGTGGATTTTATCATAATATACAAAACAACTCTATATGAATTACAAAATGGTACATAAATCTTGGTGTGCTCTCACTTGATATGCGCAACATCTCAAGTACAAATATAGCAAATTTCAATTTCATTCAATTAATAATAATAATAATTATGAGCACATTGATCTAATTAGGATCACTGACCCTCACAAACATCTCTTAATTAAAAGACAACAGCAACTCTGCCTGCGGACAATTTATTTATAAAATTAATTGTGTCGCTAATACTGTAAGATATAATTTTGTAATTAACAAGTTTGGATTTTGGTAAAAATTTTATTCTAACTTTACATGTGACCTCTATCGCTTTTTTCAGCTCTTAGAACTGATGATGGCATTATTTAATTAAAGCCGAAACGTTTTCCATAATTGGGAGTTTTTTATTCAGCAGAGGCCACACATTGGCTGAATCCTCTCCATTACTTAATTATATACATATACAGCCATCACAATTGTATCAACTTTATATATTATACGTTTATATGTATTATATTCAAACAACTATGAGCTTGGGAACTAGCGGCCCAAGAATCAGAGTGCAGAGCAAAGCTATTTTCATATTATTTTCAAATTATTAGTCATTTAAATAATTTATAATTAAATAAAGCCTTTAATTGAAATTATTTTTATTATTTTATCATGTTATTATAAAATCAAGATTTGTGAACTTACAGATAATTTAAAATGATTAAATAAGATAGATTTTTCATTGGTACTCGAGAGAAGCTTCTCTCAAAAAAGTCGGTAAGGGAAATCTCATTATATTGAATTTTAGGCATTATTTTTCTGAATATTATAAATTACTGGTACCTACCTTCTACAGTTTTGGGAAAAATTAATCTTTTCAGACATTCAAATTTAATATACAACTACACCACTGGTCCTGGCAAAAAGAGCTCGTCCCAGGGGCTAAGAACTCCAAAAACAATTATTATATTAGTAGTATGATTAGACAGTGATAGATGTACTCGTTAAGCCCGAGCCGAGGACTGCAAAATTTTAGGGGCACTAAAATTTTAGATGTCTTAATCAATATAAAACTCTGAATTTAATTTATTTATCCAATTTCCTAAGATATAAATTAGTTAAATTATGGATACCTTTCACCAAACTCTTTTTTTCTTACTCACTTTATAATAACCTCCTCCTTTTTATAATTTCTTGTGTGAATCAGATAATATCTAGAAAATGGTTGCCAAATGAACCATTATTAATTCTATCCCCTCCCTTCAATCTTCTATCTTCGACCGCTTATCCACTAATGTTGTTCAGCGACCGCTTCAAACACAAATGCCTGGCTATAACCATCACTGAAAGAAACTATATAAAAATTAGTGACTGCTACATGTTGTACCTTTAGATTAATCGGAACATTCTTCATATTTTTTTGATTATTGTAAATTAAAAATTAATGAAAGAATTCCTGCGTGTGAGAATTGAACCCGTATTTGTGTGGTAGTAGCACAATTCGGGTCTCATCAGGTAAAAACGTCACCTTATCAAAAAAATTGATTTTTTTTAAATTGCAATTCAATTTAAATTTACTTCATTTAAAACCTTATTGATTATTCTGTTCGATTTCTGCTACATTATGCAAAATCTTTTATGATAAAACATCCTGTAAATTTCAATTTGTATATATTTTAATCACTTAAATGCTGCTACAGACATTATTTGTATTAACACTGCTTCTGAGAACTTGACTGCTGCGAGCATAAATGCTCATCGGCAATTTTCTCCTCTTTTGGGCTGGTTAGGAAAAAAAAACAAAAAAAAAAAAAACATTCCAGCAGATTTTTATTCTGACCCAGAATCCCATTTCAACTAACAACTTTTATTTATTCAGTCTAAAAAATCGTTCAAGCAGCGTTTAATTGATTAACAAAGATAATTAAAATAAATAAAAGTAAATAACTAAATAAAATATAAAAATAAAAATAATCGCCGTGTAGGATAGAAGTTAATTTTTTCTACACCTATGTCTTTTTTTATTTAAATTAAATAACAAGCCTATAATGATTTGCAGAACGGATCAATATCGCAGTGATCAGTAATCCAGAGTAAATGAGGCCCTTTTTACTTCTATTTGAATTCGTTCAATCTTTCATAATTAACTAGTTAAGAGGATCTATTTTAAGGGACAAAATTGATTTGGATTGTTTATGAGGTTAAATGGATTTAATCGAGCAACCAACCTGATTTCCCATTCAATTGCCCCATCTCATGAAAATCGTACCATTTGCAAATATAATATATTTTTCGGGATTTGATCTAGTTTTAGAATTGGATTTGGTCTATTAAACACGAGAACGATTTACTTTCATATTTCTTTTATGAATTTCTTGCAAAGCATTACAAACAAAGCTCTGATTACAAAAATGAATCCTTAAAATGGTTCATTAATAAAAAAATTTCTCAAAGAAAAAATTCCGGCCAGAGTAGCTTATAATGTAATTGATATTCACTTTCTTGATAACATACACTCTCTCTCGTTCAGCAATTGAAGGGGTTGGTTTTGTCACAAATATAATAAAACAATAGTTTTAATAACTATTAGAATTGTTTAATTGATAACTATACAGTTTCGGTCACCACTGGTCGACCATCATCCTGAGTAGTTCTAAAATTGAAATGAAACATTTTATTTACATTTTTTCTTTTATAGAGAATTATATAACACAAAATTTTTTTACAATAGTTTGAAATCATGCATGCATCTCGTTCAAGAACCGGAATTTGTCATTTCACATGAAACATTCATTCTTCAAATCTTCAATATAGATACATCAAAAATTTTTGTGCTATATAATTCTCTATAAAAAGAAAATGTAAATAAATGTTTCATACTCAATTTTTAGAACTACCGAGGATGGTCGACCAGTGGTGACCGAAACTATATAGTTATCAATTAAATAATTCAAATAGTTATTAAAATTATTGTTTTATTATATTTGCATGACAAAAACCAACCCTTCAATTTAACGAAAAATTTAAATCAAGTCACTAAGCTTCTGGAAGAATTTTAATAAATAACATATAATTGAAATAGAAAGTTAATTTAAAATAAGTTTAGATATATTTATTATAAAATCTATATCTATCTATATCTACTTATTATAATCGGCTTGCGCGATACACGCCGACATGATTTTTTTAATTTAATACCACTAGACAGTTCATGACAAAAAGAATTTATTAAAATTAGAAAATTTAAATTATTATTTCAAAACCTACTGCAGTCCAGAGCCTAGTCCACATTGCCAAGATGCCTATCGAAAGGGCTTGCAGCTAGCTCATCTATATTAAATACAAAGCGTTTAAGACCCAGCCGAACCAGGAATGCAGAAAGACATTTTGAAATTCATAAAGATGTCCACAGGGGATAAATTAATAACTCTTGAAGTAATAGGATATCTACTTTGTTGGGCCTTGCTATAATTTTCTAGCCGATATGATACGATTTTTTCTATATTTTCATTTCTCACAATAATTACAGTTATTGACTTGTCTAAAATATGATACCCGGAATCATTCCTTAGCAATTTTAGGTGTTTTTTTAATCAAAATTATTACAAAGTTTTATATATTTTTTTAATTTTCAAAATGTACACAATAATAGATAAGTATACACACTTTATTATATTTTTAACACTTAACAGTGAGGGGTCATAAATAAAAAAAAATAATAAAAATAAACAAATACAACAAACAAAGTAATCAAAATTTAATAGAAAATCAAATTATTATTATTAATTATTTACATAATCAGTCCTAATAACTTTGAGATCATTAATCTCAATGCATTTCTTGCATAACAAGAGAATTTAACTATTCCCTCATGAGACGGAATCCATAATACATCTAAATTCTACAATTTCAATGCTAAAGCTCATTAATTAAATTAGCTTTTTTCAGACTTCAGATGTCTTTTCTAAAAATTTAATGTCCGTGAAAAGTTAATTATATAAATTATATATAATATATAAATTATACAAAAAAGCTATATAAAGTTTTTAGTAAAATTATATTTTAAAGTAGTTACTTTACCCTAAAGGACCAAGTACAACACTCTTGAATTTTCATTTTCTTGCAATTAACCACGTGATCAGTTAAAATTAAGGATGTATAATAAATATATATCTAATATTTGCTATTAACCGTTACATAAAGCTATATCTATAAACTTGCAAAAAAAATGAATTGTAATCGCAGTTTTCAGTTTAAGAAATATTCTGGAAATTGCAGATTGGCCCTTTTCCTTCAACACCATCAACATGTTTCAACATGTCTATTTACAAAACATCTGGTAGTAGTAGTAATCTACTCATGATTAAAGGGAAGACAAGCAGAAATAGAAAATGATTAATATATTGACTTTCAAAGAAATGAAGTTGTTTTACCTTTTTCTTTAATATTTAATTACTTTGGATGTAATCGAATCCAAAAGCGAGTAGGTAATTGATTTTTATCACTTCTGGTTGTTTAGTAAACAAGAAGGCATGGATTGGAAGTAGGCGAGACTATCTCTCCAACGGGCAGGGGTCTCTCTCGTTGACCAATTTCCCAAGTCCAGATGGACCTCTGAATTGGGGATGATCAAAAGAGGGTAACTACCAAAGGCAAAATTCCATCAATCCAACCGGAGAAAGAAAAATATCATCTTTATCAAACGCGTATACCAATTCAACTTTATTGAACTTATACTGACAAGTGTTATATTAGAATACACACTGTTTAATCTAAAAAGTATAAGTATCGATACATCGTGTATTTTGATTAGTTAATCTCGTTAAGAATGTGCATTCTAGGAAGTTTTTAGTAGAAACTTTTCTTTTTGTTAAACATCCTTTACACAGTTTTTAGAATATATTATTTTATTTATTTAATGTAAACGATAAAATACTTTACATAATCCAAATTGGATATGGAAATTGCTCCCTTGTTCGGGACAATACCTTTTCAAAGAGCACTTATTCCATTTCTTTAATAAAGTGTTTTCCAAAATTTTTCCAAAACCACTCAAACGAATTTGATTAAAAATTTCCAAGTGAATAATTAAGATTATATAAGTAATTAATATCTAAAAAAAATATTTTTAAAGCTCGTTTAAAAAGTACAAAGAAAGCCTATTAATTTCAGGACAATGTCTGTGTGTCCGTCCAACTATCAAAGTATTGCAGTTCATAAGGTAAATCTACATGTTAGCTAATTGTAAGATTGAAATTTAAATGTTATATAATTATTATAAGTAGGAAATTCTTTTCCCGCGAAATCATAAATCGTTAATTTTGCTTTAAAATGTCCGTATGTATACACATATATTAATTCATAAAGAGAAACAAGGAAAAATTGTTTTTGACCACGCTTATTTGAAAAAGATATTTATCGCGAGACTACTGCAGGTGTACGCTATGTGGAAGTCTTGCAGAATCTTATAGTCGGACCAAGAGAGAAAAGATGTGATCCTAACTTAGCTATATAAGTTCAGATATTATTTTCACTCAATATTTGACAAAAATTCCTTACATTTGATTCGCGATTGAATCAGCCGTAGAAAACATTCGGTTAAGGAACAAGCAGGTATGTCCTCTGCTTGATGCAAATAAACATACACACTTATATATCACATATATATATATATATATATATATATATATATATATATATATATATATATATATATATATATATATATATATATATATATATATATATATATTATTTATTTTGATTTAGACTATAGTTTCGAAGGCTTGGCCATCATCATCAGTATTTTTCAATTATAATTATTATTTTTCATGGGTCAGTATCGCGTGGATATTAAATTTTTTTTTTACTCTTACTCATCCGAAAGCCAAAGGAATTTAATTAGGCTGAGTTTTTAGCAATATTAGCTCTCCAACGCATGGGCAATGGAGCTTTTATAATAAAAAATCAAACTGCAGTTTGCTTTGCATATTCTCAGCAATTACAAGAAAATAAATAAATTCGTTGGTATTCATTTTTCAATTTTAATTTAAATAAATGAAAAAAAAATTTTTGAGTGTTTATATAATATTTCACACCTTAAAATCATTCAAGAGTTTGTAATATGAATTTGATATGCAATTTTTTTTTATTAAATAAATCAAGACTAATAATTTTTCAAGTGGTTTAAAATTATTATTTAAATAAAAAATATACCAATTTTAATTTCACGGAGACTAACTTGAATTTTTACTTTGTCCATAGTGAAGCAGAGGTAAAGTATTGTAATCGTTCTAAAAAAATTAATTTTTAAATTCGGTATCGTGATTTGAATATAAATTTTAGCCCCCTAGTTAGATTAAAAAAATAACAAATACCACATTTTTTAAAAATTGAGAAACTCCCCGCTTTAATTATAAAAATAGCATTTTTATGATTCTTCACACTTTCTATTATTTGCAAGCTTTAAAAGTCCTATTTTCAAATAATTTTTTTATTAAAATTTTTATGCTCTTTTAAAGAAATTCCTTGAAAAAACTGTGCGTGCGAATAAAGTAGATCTAGTACAATTAAAAAAATCAGGCGACTTAACTATTAGTCAAAATCTATATTGTTCAAATATCGTTAACATAAGTAGGTCCACAGAGATATTTAAATAAGCTGATGTGGCCATACACATGACTCTTAATCATATACTCGGCCCTTCTTTAAATTTAATATTTAATAAAAATGATTTGTAATCATTTACTACCCCCCTCCGGTCTTAATTTTAAGAGCCTATTAGCAATTAAACATATCTTCTTTTAAATATGGAACAAATACATGCGAAATTTCTGTACAAATATACCAAAGGGCCTAGAACCTATATTGATACTTATATATTTTTTAATCCCCTCCCCCCCGATTTCGGTCTCCTAAAAAAAGTTATTATCTATTCTTTTTTTATTATAGACCCTTTTATAGAACATTTCATTTTTCTCTTGGTTCTCTTTAGTTTTTTAAAATTTTTAAGTCCACTTCCTAATTTTGGTTCGATTTCAAACTCCAAATCTAATCAGCTCTTGCCTCAATATAAAGAATCTAAATGTGAAATTTTGTTTTGATATTCACACTAGATTTCGGTTTTTATAGCTTATACAAAATTTGCACGTACTAACAGATATTTAGACAAATAATCTTGTAAAATATAATTTTTTATATGTTCAATCAGAAAAGGTTTTTTCTAGACCAAAACGCCATAATTTCGCTCAATTATTTTCTATCAAAATAGTTTCAGCAGTTTTTGAGATATAGATAATTTATTATCTTAGTACAAGGTACATAAACAACTACAATACATAAATAACTCTAATAATTTATACGAGAATTAGAAAATTTTTAGCGACATCAAGTTTTAACACCTCAATTAGTACTTTTAGATTAAATCCTAAAGTCAAAAAAAGAAAATTTCAAATATGTTTCCAGTAAATTCTATTCGTAACTAAACTAAGATTACATATCTACAGATTTACACGACAATCGGCAAGGGCTTTTGCTCGCCTCTAAAATCAAAAATACATTTGTACACCCAAAACTAAAAATCTGAAGTAATCACACCTTTTCATTCTAAGATTACATTCATAATTGTATAAATTCCCTTGAGAAATTCTAAAATCTATACATTATGTTTGTGTGTACTCACTTTCCAAAATATTTGTAATTTCCTGCCCTGATACATTTCCCAAAACTAGCTCCCTACATTTTTGTTCATAGGACATTCGATCAGCTCGTAGTATAGGTCCTCCCTCACCCTCAGGTTGCAAAGAGTGAAATCTTGTTCTATATCGAATCCCACCACACACCCTCACCCTGAGCACAAGTTTTTTGTTCCCAGCCACCCTCAGCTGAGTTTTTGAAATATTTCGAAAAAACGAAACAAAATAACTTTTTTCATGCAGGATTACAATAATTGAACATACCCTGTATGGTAAAGTAAAAAAATAAATAGTTTTCCTATTTAACAATGGGGTGCAAACGTGACTGAAATGGATATGATTTTAAATTAATTCTAATCTGCAAAAAAGGGTGGAGCAATAGGATTAAACGAAAATGTTCTTTTTTAATTTGTATTTGTAATAGTGACCAAAATTTGGTATTTGTAGTTCATAAAGAAATGACAAAATTTGGTTGTCGATTTTATCTTTAAGTAGAGGGTGAACTGTGACCTGCATCATGTACACCTACTTCCACTTCCAATTTCATTTCCAAATAGAAGACAATAGATGAACGGGCATATATCCAATGAATACTCCAACATAATTCCTAAGACTTGTACACTTAATCTAATTCCTGATATACCTCGCGTATTTTTAATATTTCTAAAAATTTGAAAATTTGGAAAAAATTACTTATTTTTTGAAAAAATGTTTTTAATGTTTTCTTCTGCATGCATTTGTACAAAATGTAGTTGTAAAAAATGAAAACGATATAAATTTATTAAAATAATTAACCCAAAGGTTTAAGTATCTTTTTTTGAAAAATAAGATGGAATTTTTTCAAAAATACAGCTCAAAGTATAAACCAAATATATTAAGATAAGAATTTATATTTAATGTCTCTAATCTAAGATTTTAATAGAATTATTTTATATTGCATATCAGAGGGCCTCGTCCCCTCAGGAGTTGAACCCGAATACTAACACGCTTGCAGGGCTTGTTAGTTCTACCCTCAAATTCACTTTTATTAACCGACTTCAAAAAAGGAGGAGGTTCTCTATTCGACTGAATTTTTTTTTTTTTTTTTTTTTTTTTGTGCCTATGTTACCCTCATATCTCCGCCAATTGTCAACCGATTTTGAAAATTTTTTTTGCATTGGGTCCAGTCTAGCTTCCGATTGGTCCCATTTTTTTTTCGATTTTTTTCCATAGGTATTAGACCTTTTTTATTAGGTTTGTTTAGACCTAACCTCTTTGTTTATGAACCGATTTCGATGGTTCTTTTTTTATCCGAAAGGGGGTGTCTTAGGGATGGTGTCATATTAATTTGGTCAAGTTCTGATGATATGATCACTATTAATGACATCACTAAAAAAGAGAAAAATAAAAATAATTTTTAAGAAAAAAATAAAAACCGACTTCAAAAAATTAAATGCAACAAATAAAATACACTAAAAGGTATAAAATAATTATTATCTTATTTAGTTACAACTAAACGACGAAATATTAACATGAAATTACTTTTGAAGTTGGTGCCAAACATATACCTTTTATGAATCGCACTCGACGGATCTTACTTAGTAACGTTTGGCGGGTACGCTCGCTTATAGGTATAGTTTGTTTGGCACCGACTTCAAAAGTAATTTCGTGTTAATATTTCGTCGTTTAGTTGTAGACTAAATAAGATAAGAGCTTAGATAAGAGCTATAGCTGCATCAGGTGTTTATTTAACAAGTCTGTGGCAAAATTTCAGAGGTTGGTAGACTCCCCATCTGCCGTATTTGAAGGGCAAGGATGGTTCATCATAGGCAACATGGTTTTAGAAAAAATTATTCCTGTAATTCTCAATTAGTTTCTTTTATTCAGAATTATAGTAAGCTTTAGATAAAAGTCAGTGTGTAGATGCAGCATTTTTGACTTTGCCAAGGCTTTCGATAAAGTCAGTCATAAAACTATTTTGGTAGGTCTAACCTGCCTGAAGGTTACTCCGCTAGTTAATTAAATCTAGCCTGGTGTGTTCTGTAGAGCAGGAACCTCAAATTGCAGTGTTAGTGTACTGGTCTGTCTGATAGAGTAGATGTCACAGTCTGGGGTGAGATTCAAGTGGTAGTGTTCTAGTCCTCTCTTTTCTTATATGTAAATGATTTTGTTTTTCATCGTGCAATCATCTATTAGGCTTTTCATGAGGATTGTGTCGTATATAGAGTAATTGATAATGATTATGATAGGCTTACTTTACAGAATTTGATCCTGGATCAAATTTGAAGGATGGTGGTAGATCCAATTTCATTGGAATCTTAAAACCATTCCGTAGTCAAATTTGGCTAGATTTGGCACTGTGAAATCTGGCTAGATCCTCAAAATTATTACATTGGTGAAATATTATAAATGCATCCAAATTATAAATATGTAACAGGCAGTACAATATTCAGTGTCAAATTAAAGGGGAGGTGCATAACAGTTATATATCACCATACTAGAGGACTTATAGGAAATGTAATGGCAGAATTTTAGCGGTGCATCTCGCATGTCTAAGCTAAAGTCGTTATTTAACTTACATGTAAGAACCCAATTTAGAGTATCGTTCTGTGGCTGGGGAACAACAATCCACAACGATTAGAGAGAAAAATTGATAAGGGTACGCAGTGAGTGTTGCCAGATTTGTTTTTTGGCAATCGGATAGGTTTAGTAGTGTCAACTTCAATGACTAATGAACTAGGATTTGGTCTAGCTTATTGGAGAGAAGCGGAAACGGGCCAAATTGCGAAAGCGGATTTTCAAAGCCTATGAGGGGTTTTAGAGTTGGGAGGAAATAACGAACAGATTTTCCAGTGAACCGAATCATTTAGGTAGAGCCGACCATAGAAAAAAGACTCGTGTCAAGATTCTTGAAAAACATCGGCTTCACATCCAATCAGTGTAGATCCGCATTGATTTGTGGAACAACCTGTCCGTTTCACCACCGTGGGATTGACAGCCCCGTTCGCCCCTTATGACTGAATCAATTATAAATTTTTGTCAAGTCCCAATGTCCCAGAGCACAAGCAGTACTTTATTTAGTTCTCACAAGCAGGATTAGGTGAGGTAGAGAAAGGTCATACCATCCTTATGCTATGGTTTTGACCGGTTTCATATATGCTGCCTATGGCAAATGCCGGGATGGCTAATGCGTCGCTTGCTCCTGGTATCGGGTTTTTGCGCGGAATTTTTAAATTACTTTTTGTTTTTGATGGAAATCTATGGTCATGTTATTTGTTACTGAGCATACATTTCTATTTTTTTATTTTTATTTTTTTTTACTTGTTTATTATTTTTTAAATTGTTGTAATTAATTTGTATTGATGTTTATTAATGTATTGTAGCTAGATTGTAGTTGATGTTTGAGTGACCTAGCCACCGAGGACTTGTGCCTCTAAGCAGGTCGAGGAATAAAGATTTATTATTTATTTATTTATAATAATTATTTTATACCTTTTAGTGTATTTTATTTGTTGCATTTAATTTTTTGAAGTCGGTTTTTATTTTTTCTTAAAAATTATTTTTCAAATGTACTGTTTTTGCGGTAACTCAAGACATGCTATAATCACTGTCTCAGAAATTTTTATGACTTTTTAACATCAATTAACATTTATTTTGTGGTATTACAATAACAATTTCTTGTTTTAGATCCAAAAAAAAAAAAAAAATAACCTAGCCAACCTGTTAATTTATGAAAATTTATCGTCCTTGCGGCACCTCAAGACATGCTCCAATGACTTTTATATTTTGTTTTCATCTTTTCTACTACTAAACGCAGCTTTTCCACGTTATTACAAATTAAAAAAATCAAAATTAGTATTTTTCGTTTCACGCTAGTAGACAACCTTTAAATTTATTCTATATTTTATGTCGCGAGATTCAAGAACGATTGGGCATCTTTTTTCTAATTTCTTAAAATGATATCAAATAAAAATTGCAAAACAAATGAAAAACATTTCGCGGAAATTGATTAGCTGCCGGCCGGGCAGCGAGCGCTTCGCCTCAGTCTTTACCGTTAAGTGAATGAGAACCCACGGGTTACCATGTCGCCTCGTTCTCCAGGTAAATAATCACTTTCTCTATTAATATCATTATTTATAAACAATTTTTTATGCTACCGAGTATTCATTAGACTATATTTTTAATATTTTACACAGATTCTATTTATTTATACTAATATTTTGGTCTCCAAGTCAACCATGCAATATTGTGGAAGTTCTTGAATCCTTTGGATTGCAATTATTTAATTTATAAATATTAAAAATAAACTGGTGTGTAGGACACAGGGCATTCATTAACTTTCTATCCTTTAATTAGAAATCAAGATTTTATTATTTTTTCAAATTATAAATTTAATATTTTTTACGATAATTTTATCAAACATCTTCCCATCGTATATTAAAATTACAGAAAAAAATAATATTTAATTTCATATGGTATATATTTTTTTTTAAATCTGAACAAAATTTATATCTTAATTAATACACAAAATCATATTAGCACTACATATTATGTAGTGTCATTCCTCAAGAAAAAATTGATATTTTTTTCTTTAATGCGATCGAATAAATAGAAAGTTCATCCTCTATGAATCTCGAAAGAGCCTAGTGTCTGTGCACCCGTATCTTGAAGGTTTTAAAATTATATTTTTAAGTGTCGGGCCAGAAGAGAGTTCCAGTTTCTTGACGTCATGGGGGACCAACATATTGATAGTTTTTCTGAAATATTTTTAAAAACTGTTTAAAATATATTGTTAAATAAAAAAATCAATTGAAATTATGATGTTTAGCTCTACAATAATTCTAAGATAGTAAAACATAGTGAAAATGATATTTTAAATTATAATAATTATTTTTGAAGAAAATTAATTAATTATCATTAATTCTAAAACATTCTTTATGCTACCAAGTCTTCATTTCATTTATTTGTTGTGTTATTTACATGACTTTACTATACACTTGCGCCTCTCTTATATTTAATATTTAATAAAATAATTTATAATCATTTGCGAAAGAACCTCCCACATTCTGAATCTTGTACTCATTGACAATTTATGATATTTCCTTATAAATGAGAATCTTCTAATATAAATATCGGCTTTCTTCGATGTTTGATTGAAAACTATATTAATTTAAATTATTTTTGAACCCCTCTCCCCTCTTTTTGGCCACTATCAATTTCACATATATTATTATTTTCATAAGGTCTCATACGCACCATCATTTGCGAAAATTTCATATAAATCGATTAAAGCGTCTAAGAGTTATATTGATTGTTCTATTTTTTACCGCTCCCCCCCCCCCCCCCCCACCAATTTTTGACATCCGGAAAAAATGACTCTCTTTTTTATTATAGCTCTATTTTAAATTCTTTTTTTTTTTTTTGAATATTTTAATTTTTTAATAGCCCTCTCACTCTTTTAATTTTTTGTTCGATTTCAGCCAAGCTCTTAATCTGAATATAAATAATCTATATGCGAAAATTCTTTTTAATTTTCCGACAAGTTTTGAGTTAGAGTCAACACAATATTTGGTACCGTACTAACTAACGCCAACAGACATTTTGACAAAATAATTAATATCTCGTAAGATATAATTTGTTCAATGTTCACTCATTTGTGCTTTTTTGTAGACCAAAACGCCCTGGTTTTGTTCAGTTTATTTTTGTCAAAATAGTTTCTGCAGTTTTTGGGATATTTTTAAAAATCAAAGAAAAAAAAACACTTTTTTCATTTACGATTACAATACTTGACCATTCCCATGGCAAAGTAAAATCAATAAAAAATTGATGTTTTCTGTATATTGAAACAGAAGTTCTAAAGCTAGAGAGCTCAAAATCTAATTACTATTATGTATTGGGAATTCAAACACTTGGGCTCAAAAAGAAAATTTCTATGACATTTTCACTGAGCAAAAAATGAATGAATTCACTACTAGAGTGTTCGGCAGCGCAGGGGTGCCTGCCTCCCAGGCGTGCCGAGTGAAAATGCAGCCTTATTTTATAGTTAACTAAGCTTCAAGGGCCGCCTTCGGCGGCCCTCTTCTAGCTCAGGGGGCACACCCCCTGGACCCCCCCCCGAAACCTACCCGGCACCCCTACCCCCCGCACCATGAACCCTAACACTCCATTCCGCACCCCACCCACCTCGGACCCTCACCTCCGTACCACCCCACTACGCCTCTGGACCCTCATCTGACCCCCCGCACCCCCCTTGGCCCCCTGGACTACACCCTGCTCCACCCCCACCCTACTCCGCCTCACTCCCTCACCCCATCTCCATTCCACTCCGTGCACCTCATACCCTAACCCACCCCCGCACCCAGTTTTTGCATTTCTATCCTTCTAGTGACCCACAGATTAAGTATACAAAATTTGGTTGAGTTTGCTCCGAGTGTAAGAATTTTCATTTTTGACACTCCCTCCCATTTTGAGTGGTTAGTTTTTGCATTTCTAGCCTTCTAGTGAACCACAGATTATGTATACAAAATTTGGTTGAGTTTGGTCCAAGAGCAAGAATTTTCATATTTTGACCCCCCCCTCTTTTTGGGGGAATTTTTATTAACAAAAGTTGTCAGAAATCACATCCCCTACAACTTTGCTCATAATAAAATTTGCCGTAGAGTTAATAGTTTAGGAGTTATTTGATCATTTTCATTCGTGCGCCCCCCCCCAAACCCCCTTTTGGGGTCAAAATATCAAAACGTTATATAGCTATAAACGTAAGTTTGAAGACATCTGATCCAAATATGAAATTTCATAATAATCCCTTCAACCGTTTTTACGTGAATCGTGAGCAACTTTTCGCGGAAACCACGGAAACATACATAGATACATACATACAGACATACAAGAATTTTGTTGAGGGCATTTTCGTTCATAAATTTGCTTGAAACGTGCGCAACCAAAATTTGGCGTGATTTGGAGCAATGTACAGACAAAACCTTAATTTTATATATATAGATGACATCCTTTCAATTTTATAGTTAATGTCATCTTTTCAATGATTTCTTACAACCCGGGATATTTCCGAATATCCCCGAAATAATTATCTGATTAAATCTTTAATACAATTTTTTGTTTTAATGTAAAATCAATTCATATAATATGTAAATTTTAAGTCTCTGGCTACAATGCTTTAGACAGACTTTGTGACGGCATTTAGAGGGTCCTGTTTCCTGTTTATACAGCACCCTAAAAATGATAAATAATGCTACCAATATAATTGTATATTTATTTATTCATTAAATGAGAAATGTTATTCCGTTTTTGTATTGCCCTCCCTCCATCTGTCTGCTATTCAAAGAATCGTTATCTCGATTAGTGAAATTCCCATTTGGGCGTGTAACTTTTCTCCATCGAACGAACAACGCTATTATTTGAATTAATTAAATGTAGTGTAAATACGATGGAAATATATTTAAACATTCAGCAATTTACTTTTCCTCAATCTACATTGTAATATTTAATGGCAATGCTAGTCGCTCAGCCATGAAAGCCAATATCTATTGAAACAATGAGCAGTGACCTCACGCATTATTTCATTATCAAAAACTAGACTAGTGGTAATAATAGCTTCTCTCCCATTACCATCCTGGAAAAATATATCTTCTCTATCTCTATTTTGCTATTAAATTGGTATTTTGTTATTGGTGTGGGGTTCAATTGGTTTGAAATTAGATTGAACACAAAACAATAATTAATTGAATAGTAGTATTTTCTTTGTTCAATCGAAGTTCAAGTGCAGTGCAAGCGCAAATTCAAATCATTACAGACGAATTAACCATGCCTTTCTGTTTAATTGGATTAGGGAACAATTATACCTAAATACCATTTTTACTTTATTTTTAATCTAATAAAATCAAATAGTAGTATTCGGAGACCAAACATCTTTTGATCTATTATTAATTAGTGATGTGTAAATCATCTTTGTGTTTTAAATATGTAACAAATCTACTGATAAATATTTGTTGGGGACCGAATTGCATATTCATTGGTGGGCTCTCTCGGATCACATTTTGGACTGTGCCCTCTCTCCTCTCTCCCTATGTGGACACTCACTTCCATAGTTGATAGATATTATTATTAGCAATTCTGTCGTGCATCGGGAAAGTATACACTCGGGTATACCTGCTGAAGGAAAGGTGGCCACCTCTAATCAAGATCATCTCTATTTACCTAAGCTGGAGTTAACTGGACAAAGGGGTGAACACTACACTCCATTCATTACTCCCGACCACCTGGAGCCTAAAATCCAGCCCAAATGGGTAGCCGAACCACATCCTAATAGTTACAGTCCACTAAAGATTTATCGTGTATTGTGGCCTCGAGCTACCCAAAAAAGATTCGTTTAGTGAAATCCATGACATCGACTGAATTCACTTTTTTCGATTAGAAAAGTTATTTGGCCTTGAATTTTCAGACTATAAATCATTTCAACTGCAATAACTTTTTAACGATTCAACTTGGAAATTTTCCTCTAAATATATTTAAATAAAACAATCAAAATCGTTACTTTTGTAATATGGTTATAAATTATTTTTAAGTTAAGTTTTCTTCTTCTTTTGGTGTCTATCCGCTCAGCGAATGTTGGCGATCATTCTGGCTATGATTGTTTTATTGACGGCGGCCCGAAACAACTCCAAGGAAGTCTTCCCGAATCATTGCCGCAGATTCTTTAACCATGATGTCCTTCTTCTCCCAGGTCCTCGTCTACCGCCTATTTTCCCTTGAATAATAAGATGTAGAAATTGGTATTTAGAGTTACTTAATATATAGCCGAAGTACGATAATTTTCTAATTTTGATGTTATTTATTAATTCTTTATCTTTTTTCATTCTTTTTAAAACCTCTTCATTTGTAACACTATCTATCCAACTTATTCTCAGGATTCGCCGGTATATCCACATCTCAAATGCCTGCACTCTATTACTTGTCGCTTCTGTAAGAGTCCAGGCCTCCATCCCATATAGAAGAACCGGAAACACGTAACATCTTACTAGCCGCATCCTCAAATCCATACTGAGGTTGTGGCTGCACAGCAGAGGTCTTATTCGCTGGAATGCATTTCGTGCCATTTCAATTCTCTGTTTGATTTCCACAGAGTGATCCCATTTATCATTTATAGTGCATCCTAGATATTTAATTTGTTGCACTCTCTCAAGAGGGTTGTTGCTAACTTTTAGTCCGGTGTCATAGGGGTTTATCTTCTTACTGATGACCATATATTTTGTTTTGGCCACATTCAGTTTCAGCCCAAACTCTTGACTCACAACGGTTCTATTTAGCAGCCTCTGTAGATCTTCCAGAGTACTAGCTATTAACAGCGTGTCGTCTGCTTATCTGATGTTGTTGATAATGTCTTAACAATTTTAATTATTTTATAAAAAAATTATCTATTCAATATTAACAGTAGGTATAATCATTGATTCGCTCAAGGCAGAAAACCATATTGCCTTGATGCTTAATACTGCCGTGATTGTTTTTGACAAATATGTTCAACGGAAGATAGTTTAATAATAATATGTTGTAATAATAATGATCGCGCTATTTTCTAAAACTCAGATTTTTGATACCACAATATCTTTGCTAATTATGATATCTGATAAGTATCTTTTAACTTAGTTTTGGAAATTACTACTCCTGACTAGTGTGGATTAAGGCATTCCGATTTAAGGTAGACACGTTTAGCAACTACTTTAGACACATTGCTATATTCTTAGATCTTTTTTTGCTATTTAAAAAGTTATAGAAAAAGAGATAGAAGTAAAGAAGTAATCCAATTTCTGGTTAATATTTCATTTGGTTCTTCTTTAGATATGCTTTCCAAGGCACTGTTCAAAAAGGTTTACAATCTAGAGAAAATCGATAAATATATTATCGAATAAGGGAGGAACATAGAATGTCAGATGCTTGTATTTTCATTCCCTGAAAAGTTTTGATTTTCTGACTTTCCTCCTTTTTTCCCTGAACCGTTCATTTGTGAGCATGGAAGGAGTACGTAATGGTCTGAAAGTTGAGTATCTACTCCTAGAACTGGAATAAAATTTAACTCAATGCTTACGCTTCTATGGGATTCGAGGGATGTAACTCCGTGTTTGTTGAATGATTTATTTACAGGGATGTCCTACCCGTGGCCCGCAGGCCGCATGCGGTCCAACAGTGCAATGAGTGTGACCCAACATAAAATCATAAGCTTCCTTAGAACATTGAGATTTATATATAGATATATATTTATTACTATTTTCGAAATATGAATGTACATTTGTACAATACGTGAAGCTTTTTTAAAAGAAAAATTATAAGCCCAGCTATATAATTAGATAAAAATAATAATAAAGTTCGAATATTTAAAAATTCTTCTCATATTTTCATTTTCTAAAATATTTATTATTTCAGTAATTAGATAGGCTAGGACACTAACCAAGTTTATAGTTATCATTCTAGTACAAGGAGACGCAAGGATTTGTAGTTTTCTAGAACAATCACAATTAATTTATAATTTCTCTTCCGAACTAAAATTTGTCAGGACTTGTCTTTTAGATCTTTGCACGTTCTTACATGTCAATAGATAATGGATAGTCAGGGATTATTATATCCGTGATCCTTTTAAAAAATAAATTATCATTCCTCATATCCGTCGTTAATCCCATTCGATTTAAACCAGGGCTGTCCAACCCGTGACGTAATATAAAGTAATACAATTCCTTGAAACATTGAGATTTATTATATGTAGATACTGGAAAACACACAACAATTTGACCTGATAATTTTTGTTCTGTAAAATAATATTAAAAATTAAATTAGGTTGGAGTTGGTGGTGTTTCACAAGGAGTCTATCCTTGTGAAACACCACCAACTCCAACCTAATTTAATTTTAACAATGTTTCACTATAAACCAACACCGCGTTCCCTAAATTTTATCTAAAATAATAAATCTGAAAATCTACTGTGAAGTTTTCGAAAAATAAAAGTGCTAATTTTAAATTTTGAATCTGGAACTAGACTTCAAGATTTAGAAAAAAAAATCAACATTGGTCAATTTTCGACTCCATTTTTTTATTTATTTATTTTTTTTATTTATTGTCACCGTGAACAAAGGCCACTTAGACAGCACATAAGTAAAGTGTTAGTAGGGTTAGTGAGGGAGCCGAATTTTTAGCCGGTAGAAATTTTCATTTGCCAGACAGGATTGAACCCCGGACTTCCGCTCCAACATCGTCATAATCGATAGATGCCGAAGCAGGGGTCAGCGCGTTAGCCGGCTCGGCTAACCTGACTCCCGATTCCATTTTAATTAGAAATAAATTTTCTACTTTCAAACTTTCTGATTAAATGTTCTAAAGCAACAATTAGATACTGAAATGAAAGAAAAATTGAATATTGTCTCTTTATTAGAATTCTATATTAATTATCTAGCCAGGAAATAATATAAACAAATACAAATACATAATATCACTTTTTGTAAGTATGTAGGTATGTATTTACATATACGAGAAGCTATTTTTTAAATGTAAAATTAGAAACTCACTATGAGCTAAAAATATAATAGAGTTCTTATTTCTACATTATTAACCATCTTTTTTGAATAACAAATATCAATAGAATTATAGTATTTTATCCGCAGTCCGAGACAATTTTTTCTTCAAATATGGCCCGTGTAAGCCAAAACGTTGGACACCCCTGATTTATTTAGATAAAGATAGAATGGATAGTAAATTATCTTAAGGATGCATTGTAAACAAATCAGCATTATAGAAACAAAAAACTTCTAAAAGAATATGTAATTTAAACAGAGGAGGAAAATTAGGGAATGCTGATTGATAAGCCAGTACCTGTGCTTTGGAACTCTGACCCAAATGTTCGTGAAGTGAGGCGCGTGTAGCTAGCATGGAGACGCAAGCTTGGATGGGAACCAGGTTTCCCATTTGAAGTACAAATCTCGCGTCACGAGAAGCCAATGCAGGTTGATCATTTTGCAGCAGCCAGGCGGCTCGGGCGCAGAAACTGAAGCCAAATGCACACCCTTCAGACATGAGCAAACAAAATTCACCCCATATGCTCAAATAAACTCAACTGACCGTCTTCATGTTTTCTTCCGTAATTTTCTTTTTATTTATTATACTTTCTTATTTTATATCATCAAGTTGTTATTAATTGTCAACGCCCATTTTTTTTCGCTCCACCTCTGTATATATATTTATTTCTCACATGAAATATTAACATTCTCATTTTATACTTGTTATCTTCTACGTTTACTTAAGCGAAACCACCCAGATAATAATTTTACTATATAATTTGCATTATAAATATTCTATGGTTTATTATGATGAATTTTACAAAATATGCACCATTATTAATAAGAATTAAAAATGTCTTTAAGATTATCATATTATACTAATATATACTAGGAAATTAAAATATGTTAATAAAAAAGTTTAAAAGTGGTGTTTTCACAATTCATATTTCAATTAACATACCCGTTTAATTAGAAAATAAACTGCAACGGATCGTTGCTAAACTTTATCCAAATTCATTTGAAATATTAATATGTTCTAGAGTAAAGTACTTTAAAATATAATTTTACTAAAAACTTTATTTAACCTTTTTTGTGGTCCCCAAGGTACTTAATTAGGATATTAAATTTCATCAAAATTGGTTAAGTCATTTTCAAGATATTTAGAAAAAACTAAAAAGTACTGAAATAAAGTACTAATGTTTGTGGACCGATATGTACCAAAAACTAATCAGCGCTTCATTTTGTTAAAGTATTGGTAGGTTTATATTTCAATTCAATCAGTGCAACGGTGTGGAAAAATTCGTGGACGAAAAAAACGATAACACACATACATCCATCCATCCCCACGCACTTCCAAAAAAAATGGCACTTTTTGGCCTCTTGACGAGATTCCAGGTAATTTTTGGCAAAACCGTCACGTGCTAAAATTCAATCTAATTGAATACTTCAATTTGTGACCTTAATTGAGTCCATGGGTTCCGTAGTCTTTACCTGAGGACCGCTTTGAAGTCGCGCTTGCCGCGCGACCGATTACAATACTTTCCCCATGCTTCGCATTGGATAAAGTAAAAATACTTTGGTTACATATCGTCATAGTACAATCAGTCTTAATACACTTCTGACGAAATATTATCTTGAACAAATAATATAATATAGCTATTCCTCTTCTTAATTCCCCCGAGGGTGAACCGCGATTGGAATTAGGTGTACATCGTATTTGGAATTATTTGGAATTACTTTGGAATTCATTAGATATTCTATTGTCATTTATTGTCTTCTACTTGGAAATGAAAGTAGAAGTGGAAGTAGGTGTACACGATTTTAGGTCGCGGTTCAGCCCTAGATTCACCCTATGAAATATCCCTCAGCAAGCCCTTGTGTCAGAACCCCGCCAACGTGTAAGATTGTTTCTTACACCTTTCTAAAACTATATTCGATATCGATATTCATAATTAAAAATTGCATCAAATATAGGTCGATTAGGGGTCAATAGAAAAATTTAAAACATCATTGTGTTTGTACAATATTTAATTAGTCCCATAGTTTCTATATAAATCACGATATTTTGTACTACTCATCTGTATACCTTTGAGCAACAGAGATATTTAATGACTAAATAACTTAGGAAAATTTTAAAAATAAAAAAATGTAAACTTACATAGGCGTCTTTTTTTGTTTGTTCTATTACAATTACGTACATAAAAAGTCAAATAGAAGGGTTTGATAAAATTTCAAGTAGCTCATGAAGGAGTCGATAGTGAAAGAAGTTTAGCGACCACTGCTTTAAAGTAGGCTCATATTAAATTTCAAGTATTATTATCTCCGGTAATTCCGGGGAAATTGTGATATCTTGAAATGAAAACAGGTCTGTGTAATTTTTGAGTTTTTAGGTCTTCTATTTTTTTGATACTACAGGAACGTATTAATATATTTCATAGAGATTTTAATTCTGGGCATCTTTTGTATTTACATGTTATTTTAAAATTAATAAGGAAAAATCTATTGCCAAATGATTTTTTACATTGAATTTCCTTATAATAAATAAATAAATAGTAATAATAATGAATTTAATACTTTGGCCATTCCGCAAGGAAGCATATGTTTAGTTGACTTCTGTCGATAACTAAAACTCAAGTAATTTATAGCAGAGCCTAAATTTTACGCAGGTTTGAGGACGAGAGGACGAATTGATTGCCTATATTCAGGCGTTTGGTACGAACAAGGCAAGATTTTTTTTAGGAATAATGGTCTATCGTTCTGCCTTTTTAAATATTATCATTAGGAATGTCCTTATATTAAATTTAACCAATCTGAAATATAATATTTTTGACATCTTCAGTGGTCATTTATCCCTAAATTCGACTGGATTCGGAGAGTAAGAATTTCACTTTCGGGGTGTGTGTTTATATTTCCATTCTAAAAAATTGTCAGAAATGTTTCCCTAGCTATTAGACAAGGGGTGTCCAACCTTGTGGCTTACACGCGCCACGTTTGAAGGAAAAAAATTGTTCCGGGCCGCAGATAAAATATTCTAATTCTACCGATTTTGTTGATCAAAAAAGATAGTTGATAATTTAAAAAAAAAAATAATAAAAAAATAATTTATTGATAAAATAAATAGAAATATTTTATAAAACAATCTTTAAACGTTTAATCAAACCCAAAAATTTCTGGGATTTGTCAAATATGACCACGGGCCTCAAGTAAGTCCTGAAGGTTTTCTACATTTTATTCGATCGCGACTCTAATGTAGGGAATTTTGTCAAATATTGAGTGAAAATAATATTTGAACTTATATATTTCTAACTTGAAATAATGATATTAAATAAATTTTAATTTTCTCAATATAAATAAAGAATAATTGATACGTCAACAAGAATTATTTTGATCGCGCTGATTTGAAAAAGATATTTTATCTCGCGATACTGCGGATTACGCTATTGGAGTCCGCGGAGTATTAAGTCTGGACCAAGACTTAATACTCCACAGACTCCAATAGCGTAATCCGCAGTAGTCTCGCGAGATAAAAAATATTCTTTTTCAAATCAGCGCGGTCAAAATAATTCTTGTTGACGTATCAATTATTCTTTGATATATTAATTAGAAAATTAAAATTTATTCAAGTAAGTCCTTCAAGGGCCACATGTGGCCCGCGGGTTGGCCAGGCTTGTCTTAGACTATCGCCAATCCCAATGAGAAGTTTAATTAAAAATTTTACCTATTAATACTATTCAATAATTAGAATTAATATGTACCAGCATATTTACAGGAGGTGAATTATGTATGGTAAAATCAAAAATCATGGCCACATAACACATTATAAAATTTTGATTTTTTTTTTTAAAAATTGTCCCAATCGAAGAAAAATTATCTTTGGGACGCACTGCTCATTTATATGTATACAATTTCCCTTTAAGAATTCATTTTAGACGATTTATCATTTTTTTTAATTGAAATGTTATTATTCTCTGCTTTACACTCGCTATGAGTCACAGCCTCATATGGATATGCGTGTATATTTATTTGAAGGACAGACTCTTTGATTTATTCTTTTAAATTTATCAACTCTATGCAAAACATTTTTAATTTTATAATAAGAGATAAAGCATTAATTTTTCGATGTTTAATTATATTTTCCAATTTCAAATTGACTTAAAAGTTGAAATCCTTTTCTAATTCATTAGCGAAACAGTTTGTGAAACATACTTGAGTTTGTAACTGAAATTTTCGAGCTTGTGTTGCTTTTGTTCATAGTTATTTTGACGGTGATTGGAAATAGAAGTTCTGCCTCGTTTGACCTAAGCAGGCTCGATTTTCTCCTCACATCCCTTGATAAAACTTGCTAACATTACAAATATAAACTGAGGCATTGTGTGCGATATAGACTAACCATAAATTAATTAATCCGGCATCAACAATACTAAAATTATTACAATAAACAATAGCCAAATGTCAGTCATTAATTAAATTAATAACTCGAATGAAAATATATTTCCAGAACACCTATTATGTTCTCACAATTATTTAAATGATTCTTTATATATCGACTTTCATTATGTGATGTGTGGTTAGGAATTTGATCTTCGAAACCGTTTCAAAACCTCCTTGATATTGTCTCACTATTTGTTCCTATGAATGTCAAAGACTAGAATTATCTTTCTGATTTTATTTTTTCTATGGTTGGACACAAAATAGAAAAGAAAAATAAGACACTCCGAATTCCAAAAGTAATTGAGATTTCAAATTTATTATTATTTTCTGTTGATAATGAGATAATGAAGGAATCTGAATAATTTTTTTCATCATTTTAAGTTAAGGTAGTTGTTTCGCGACAATACTAGCAAAAAATTAATGCTAGAGTAGGTATATAGAACAGACAATAAGGATTCATAATTCCTAAGCCCAAAACTTTTTGGTGTTTATGTACCACTACTAGCCAATCCCGTGGTCGTTTGAAAAATCTGGGAACACTGTCCGAGCTTGTATATATTTTATCATAAAAATTTCAGATAAAATACATTATAAAGAGAGATTTATAAAACAAAAAGTTCTTAATAAGCAATTGAAAGCTGTTGCAACAATGGCTGAAGCGAAAAAACAACAAAAAAATTACTAAAGTTAACCCACTTTTTAGGTTAAATATTGCCAGTTTGTTTTTAGTGTAACTTTTTCATTATACATTTTTCATTATTTATTAATTATTATCTCAGAAACTGTGTTGTAATTATGAATTAAAATTTTCTTAAAAAATGTATAAGTTATTGTTTAATGATGGTTTAGTTTTTTATAACAATGGTGAGAAGATTTTTCCTAATTATAATTAAATTGTATAAGGCATTTAGCCGTTGAAAATAATAAATAAATAAAAAAATAAATAAATACGTATGTAAACTTTCAGATATCCCGTATAGTGCAATGTATAAGAGTCTAAAAAGCTCTATCTTTTGGAATTTAATATCCACGGAACTATATTGTTCATAAATTTCGTTTTGGCACCAATCGATGCAGAACTATTTAAATAATAATTTCTCTATATTTCGAAAAAAACCTAAGAAAACCCATATGGTGAAACAACTATCTTAAACCGTTTCCATAACTTGGCAAGTACAATCATCACCTAAAATGGCCACTTTGGGGACTTTCTAACACTGTCATTTAAAAAAGTTAGAAAATAAAATAAAAGGAAAAAATCCAGGTCTCTTTCCCCCTCCCGCCCCTTACATTTGTTAAAGTCGAATAGAAAGATTGCATGTGTATAAGAAGGTCCAAAAAATGTTAATGGTTTGTTTGGCTAGCTTGCTATGACAGCAAAACGAACTTTCTATATCCAATCGTGGAAATGACCCCATGAAAAATAAAGACTGATGATAAAGGTCAAAACCATATAAATTATACATATTTATATTTGATATATTTAATATATGTTTAATTTGCATCAAGCAGAGAAAAACTTCATTGATTTCTTTTTATGAACCAACAACTCTGGTACTCTCGGCAAAACAAAATCTTTTCCATAAATTGAATCCCTTTTCGAGTAAGTAATATAGTTTTATTCAAGGATCAAATATAAGGAAAAATATTGACGCAGAGTTTGCGGTCTCTAGAAGTCATAAGCCAAATGTCGAGGAGACTAGGAAAGGTGACGTCTGAAGTTCTAATTATATCCAAAGTTATATACTCCTCAATTTATATCAGTTAATTGCATTATCAGGAGTGAATGGATATTTAGTTAGTTGAGGAAATGCGAACTCAGGTGGGATCAAAGTCCTGGAGAATCCATCAAGAATCCACTTCATATTATCTAAGGATCTTATAATTAATTTGATCATCGTGGATTTAGTTCAGTGTAATTTTCTCGCATAGTGAAAGTGATCATAGCTCATTTAAACTTGAAAAGAGCTAAATAATTAATAACAGAAATCTAGTTACTTTCTAGAGGAATATTACATTTTAGGAGAAAAACAATGAGTTCTATAATAGAGATATCAGAACTTGGAAATATTTTTCAATTCGAATATTAATAATCCATTGATTCATCTCAGTTCTGAATCTATGGGGAGGAGGGGAAAGGGGAGGGTGTCAAACGCCCAGATGAGCTACTATACCCAGGGGTGAACCGCGACCTAATATCGTGTACACCTTCCACTTGTATTTCCAAGTAGAAGACAATAGATGAAGGAACATTATCTAATGAATTCCAAAATAATTCCACATAATTCCAAAGACGTGTACACCTAATTCCAATCTCGGTTCACCCCTCGTACTATACTATAAGAAGCTGCGGACAAAATTGTTTTATTTATTTTTTCAATGTTTTCTATTTTAATAATTTTCAGACCGTATCTTGTGAATATCATGTGGCAAATCTAGATTACTTAGGACTTATTTATCTTATATTTTCTATGGACGAGTCATTATTATTTTTTTTTTACGCCAGTAACTTAATCTGGAATCCATGTTTTCAGTATAAAAAATCGAAGCTTTAATATAATATTTTCTAAAAAAATTATTTGAGCTTAAAATCGTAATTTTTATCAGCTGAAAGTAATGGAAGGCAGCCCAGGCGTAGTGAAGAAAGAATAAATAATCCCATTTCCAAATAAGGTGTATTTATATGATTGTCAGTCCTTTCTTTCTTTCCTCCTTTCCTTTTAAACCGGCGCTTCGGAGGATTATTCTCTCTTCTTCAGGGTTTCAAAGGGTCAATGAAAGAAACAAACAAGCTGCTTCCTAAAGATAAGAGTAAATAAATATTATATTTAATATTGATTTACTATGAGTTAAGATTCTTGGTCACTTACTTCACATTAAAATTAAAAAATTAAAAGATGTAAAAAATTTTCTTTTTCAATATATATATTTCGAAACATCAATCCATCTTCAGGAAGTACAGAAAATAACTAAGATTAGTTATTTTCTGAAATAACTAAGATTAGTTATTTTCTGTACTTCCTGAAGATGGGTTGATGGCCCGAAATATATATATTGAAAAAGAAAATTTTTTACATCTTTTAATTTTTTAATTTTAATGTGAAATAAGTGACCAAGAATCTTAACTCATAGTAAATCAATATTGAATATAATATTTATTTACTCTTATCTTTATTAAAGATGTTTCACCTTGCACCAACACCACAATCTCTACTAATTAAGATGCTTCCTTCCTCTCTCAGAAATGTTTGAAATTTTTACTTTCTTAGCAGAAGCATTAAAATAGAAAAAAACAAAAAGTAATTTGTTTTCTATTTTAATGCTTCTGCTAAGGAAGATAAAAATGTCAAACATTGATGAGGAGAGATGAAGGAAGCATATTGTTTGTTTACTTAATTGACCCTTTGAAACCCTGAAGAAGGGGGGAAGAATCCTCCGAAACGTCGGTTTAAAAGGAAAGAAAGAAGGGAATGACAATCATATAAATACACCTTGTTTGGAAATGGGATAATTTTTTCGTTCTTCACTACCCCTGGGCTGCCTTCCATTAATTTCAGCTGAAAATTCTACCAGTCCAAAGAGAAAATTTCGTTCAACGTAATTTTTATTTATTGCAAAAAAGTATAATGTTTTTTTTTTATTAAATAAGATGTAAGTTTATTTTTAGTGTAATTTCCAATTAAATCAGATATAATAGGCTCTTCAAAATTCAAAAAACAATTTTTTTGAGGGCGGTGTCAAAAAATAATTTTCCTCCATAAAATTTCCTAGATCTGTCAGTCATCCATCTAACTAAATTATGGAATATTATCTAAATGAGAAATAATCAATTTTGTCGTTTATCTCCTTTGAAAGTTTGTTTAATTAACATTTATCACTAACCACTTGCAAATCAAACCCAAATTTTGGACAATTTATCTGCATAATAAAAACCATGTGATTATAATTAGATGATTGTCTTGTGGTAATTTATTGTATTGAAATGCAAAAACAGTTTTGTGTTTCTGAAATTCCAACTTCACCGATGATTGTTAAACTTTTATTTAATAATATATTTAATAAGAATGCTAGGAATGGTGCTGATGAATTTCCATAATGCTACATTTGGACTATTACATAATAGATAATCTATTGAAAAGCCAATCTGATGCGTAAAAGTGTCGCACCATAATAAGGAAAGATTAATTATAGTATTCTAGAATGAAAAGCGAAAACAATCACAAGTTGGTATTTATTTGTAATGTCAGGTCATGAAGGGTTGAAATGTGCATCACTTAGGGAAAATTAAAAATAATTCGAGCTCTCTAGATATCACGGGACAAACAAGTTGACGATTGCGTCGAACGAGTTTTTAATTTGACCATAGGAGTTAACATGTTTGAAAATTCAGAATCTGTGACGGTATAAACTAGTAGCCGATTTCCGAAGGATTGAATGTGAAGGATTTAGATTATAACCAGACTAGCCATCGCAATACTTCCCCATTATATTCTATAGAATATAAATGGGAAAGTAAAAATAGTGCAGGCACTGAAACAACAACTACGAACTTTTATTTCCTGATGAAATGCTCCGATTCGAATTTTGTTCTTTCCCGAAAAATTAGGTTTAATTTTTTAACTATCCTACGTGTTTTTGTTTCTAATTGTTTGCAGATTTTATTAATATTTTGACATATTTGAAGATTTCAAATTCATTTGTCTAATTTGATTTATTTTTAATTAATTAAAAATTCAACCCTATCTCTAACTTTCATATCAAATTGGCATCCATGTAAGATTTGGGATGAATTTCATATAAATAATAATATTTCAATGTGTCTCTCAAGTTTATAATTTATGTTTCCTACTTCGGATGCAAACTCAACCCTCTCTTGCACGGAGTTCACATATGAAGACTTTAATGTCAATTGAATTTTCTCATTCGTTATTGACTTAATTCATAATGTGAAACCGCGATGATCATCTATGACTTCACATTTAATTACATTTTCAAATCCAGCCACTAGCAGCTTTAAATAAATTCTCCATAAAGTTTTATAAAATTAGAGTAGAAGGTTTCGGTGCAATCCCAAACCCTTAAAAGAGAGAATCACCAATAAACTGTAAAATTAATAATAAAGTTTAAAAAAATAAAGTTCGGTTATTTTCTGAACAGATCTCAAATGCAAAAGTTGAGAGTTACCTTACACTTAAATCGAATTACACAATTTCATATAAGACGAAATTTTATTGAAACGCAAATACCGTGTTATAAATATAAGGTCGACATGTATTTGAGGCATTCCACGCCAAATTGGACGATGTGAAAATTTTTAATTTTTGATTTCCTTCATTTTTTTAAATTTTTTAGTACCCATAAAAAACTCTTCCTGGTAGATTTTGATATTTTTTGATCCGGTTCAAAAGGTATCGAATTTCGGTTTTTCGCTCATAACTTCTTAAAAAATGGACCAAAATCTAAATTATTTTTTTGGAAATTTAAAGTGTTATTAAATGTGATTTTTGAGTTTGGAAATTTTAATCTTCTTTTTAAAACTCTTGTAGTTACTCTTCGATTTTTGATAATTTTTTATTTTAAACTTCTATTCATTCTACAAATTTTAAGACCGGGTTGATACTGGCCCTATGATAATTACTATTTTTTTTCCGATTTTTGAAAATTTCTAAAAAATTTTATTCACTATCAACCATTATTATAAAAACCACATTTTGGCATTGAGTTCTCTTTTTTGAGTTATTTTGAATTGATTTTTATACATTTTTATCGCTAACTGGTGTTTAAAATAAATAATTAATAATTTATTTTGCTGAAAGAAAATCAAAATCAAAAATAAAAAAAAATAAAAATAGTAATTATCATAGGACCACTAGGAACTCGGCCTTAAAATTTGTAGAATAGAAGTTTAAAATAAAAAATTATCAAACAAATCGAAGAGTACACACAGTTTCAAAAACAAAATTAAAATTTTCAATCTCTAAAATCAAATATAAAAACACTTTAAAGAATTTTGTTGTATTTTTTTTTTAAAGTATGTAAAAAAATCAAAAATTTGAAAAAAAAAACAATTTTGAATTTGGACAATTTTTGAAGAAGTATGAGCGAAGAACCGAAATTCGATATCTTTTAAACCGGTGATCAAAAAATTTCAAAATTTACCAGGAAGAGTTTTTAGATGGGTACTAAAAAATGTCAAAAAATTAGGGTAAATCAACAATTAAAATTTTTCAAAACCTTCCGATTTGGCGTTGAATTGCCCATTTGTATTCATAAGATAAAAAGTCTTCAAATTCATTATAGCATATTGTTTTCAAATGAGAAAATGATTTGGGAATATTTTCTATTAAACTAAAAAAATATATGCACCGGGAGGGTAATAATATTATTTAATTGAAGTTTTAATTGAAATGTAACGGAAGGCAGTACCCAGGGGTAGTGAGGAAAGAAAAAATTATAACACATATCAAATATGGTGTAATTTATTGGAATCCTTCCTCCTTTCCTTTTCAAACCGACTTTTCGGAGGATTTTCCCTCCTTCTTCAGGGTTTCAGCAAGGGTCAATAAATGAAACAAATAAAATGTTTCCTTCTTCTCACCACAGAAGGAAACATTTAATTTGTTTCATTCATTGACCCTTTGAAACCCTGAAGTAGGCGGTAAAAACTTAGAAACGTCATTTGAAAGGAAAGGAGGAAGGATTCTAATAAATTACACCTTATTTGATATGTGTTAATTTTTCTTCCTCACTGCCCCTGGGCTGCCTTCTTACATTCAATTAAAAGTTCTACCAGTCCGTATCTCTCCAGAGAAAATTTCGTTTACAAAAAAATTTAATTGAAGTTTTTGTGACAGAAATCCCAAAAAAAAAAAAAAAAAAAAAAAAAAAAAAAAAAAAAAAAAAACTGACAATAACAATATCTCTAGCATAATACCTTTTGACTAACTGCTGGGTTCTTTCCGGAGCCCAGCGTACTGCATCGTTAAATCTTTGCAAAGCTTCTGGTCCGCTGGTCTGTTCTGCTCGTTCTAACTCGTTGACACTAGCATTTTCGTTCTTGGCTTGGAAGTGACACCCGAGGTGAAGTTCAGCGACGGATGGTATTCCGAGAACGCGAATCACTTGCTGGCCATCCGTTTCCTGGACAACATTGTCGGGCCAGAGGTGGGTCGATGTTTCCGCCACCTCTCTGGTTTTCTTTAATAATTCAGCGAATGTCATTTTCTAAAATTAAAGAGAAATAAATTAACCATTAATAAAATCGTTTTATAATCCACCAGAAGAGAGATCATATACAATATGCGATCTTAAAAATAAAACCGCGTTGATACTTTAACCAATTTGATGCAGATAATTATTAATATTATTATTATTTTAATTTAATATAATTGTAGGAAAAAATAAAAATTTTTCTCAAAACTCGGCACTTCTCTTAGACTAGAGTCACACTAGTAAAAAATCTTATTATATTAAACGAGCAAATCTTGTATATATATACTATATATATATCCAATCAGGTTCTCGAAAACGGCTCTAACGATTTGGATGAAATTCACGGGTTAGGAGGGTTTTGTGTTGGACATTCGATCTGTCACGGTCTCATCTTCGGCTAAGTTGTTTTTGATGGGTTTTTGTTAATTGAAATAATTATTCACAGGTGGTTGTCTCGATAAAAATGTATATTTACATTTTTATTCAATTTCCTTTTAATTATTAATTGGTTTTTTAATTTTAAATTCCACTAATAGATCATTACAAATATTATTATATATATATTAAAAGTTAGACAATTTAATTGATTAAAAATCGAGTTTTAAATCCCACAAACGTATTTTTTCTATATTAGAATTTGGCAATTTAATTGATGAACTCAAAAATTGTTATTTAATTAAAAAAAAATTATTATACGGTATTTATTTATATACCTATAAATATATACACATAATCTGTGGGCCACTACAAGGCTTGAAATGCAAAAACTGGGTGATGGGGCGGGGGCGGAGGTGACGGTGAGAGAAATGTGGGGGGTGCGGTGGTGGAGGGTACTGGGGGTGGGGTGGGGGCGTGGTTACGTGGAGGTGAAGTGGCGGAGGGCGAGGGGGGTTCGTGGATTAATATATAGCTTTTAACTGAAGCAAAAAGTTACCCGAGCATCGCTCGGAGTCCGATTGCTAGTAGAAAAGTTTTTATTTTGCCGAGTGAGTAACAGAGTTGTTGAATCATAAAGAGAAATAAAAAGATTGTCCTCTGCTTGATTCAAATAAACATACACATATATATATATATATATATATCAAATATATACCACTATAAATATATATACATATATTATTTATTTAAAAGTATAAAGAATATTTTGAAAATTTTTTTGAAACTTTTTAAAATTTAAAATATAATATACTAGCTAGGTATATTTTAAATTTGAAAAACTTTCTAAAAATTTTTCCAAAAATTGTCCTCATACTTTATTTAAAAATGTTTCACTAGAACTACCTTCTCCTTAAGAATATATAGTTTATTTGTTTGAGACTATAGTTTCAGAAGGCTTGGCCTTCATCATCAGTTTTTTTTTTAATTATAAACATTATTTTTCATGGTGTCAGTATCGTGTGGATATTGAAAATTGTTTGTTGTTTCATTTCTCAGCCGGCAAGCCAGTGAACAACAAATAAATAATACATGTATATACAGTTATATATATATTTATTTATTTGATATATATGTGTGTATGTTATATGGTGTAAATTAGGAGTGTTGCAGACGACTTCAAATAAATGAAAATGTAAAAGTTGCCTGGTGATGACACCATGTTTTTTCTAGAATTTTGTGAGCAAATAAATTGTTTTTAAATCATTTTTTTCTTTATTGTTGCTGGTATTATTCGCCTGATATTGAACCCCTTAGAAAACCTATGGGAGTTCACGAAACGGAGAGATCGCCAAAGAAATCATCACCACCAAGGGGCTATTGATAGAAACCCTTATCAGAGTGTGTGGTATTACAGCCCCAATCTCCAAAACAACGCAAAATTATGCATAAAAAGCATGCCCCGACGCCTGGAAGCCGTAATCGCAGCAAAGGGTGGGCATTACAAAATATTAAGATTTTACTTAATTTTTAATATTATTAATATTAATATTTTTATAAAAAATAAATAGATATGAATAAGTAATTATGTGGTTTTATATTCTAAATAAAGTATTCTAATGAACAAAAATAACTTCGAGACTCAAAATCATTTATTTTCTCATTAAATTCATTTAAACTTGAAAATTTCTAATGTCCCTAATAATTTGGCCACCCATAGAATATATGTATGTACGTCCCCGTAAAAGAGTTATTTGATTATAACTCCTAAACTATTTACTCTACATAATTAGTAGAGATTGTGGTGTTGATGCAAGGTGAAACATCTTTAATAAAGATAAGAGTAGATAAATATTATATTATTTAATATTGATTTACTGCAGGTTAAGGATTCTAGGTCACATTAACGTGAAATAAGTGACCTAGAATCCTCACTCATAGTAAATCAATATTAAATATAATATTTTAATTTTACTCTACGGCAAAATTCCATTAGAAGCAAAGTTGTAGAGGATGTAATTTTTGACATTTTTGTTTAAATATTTTTTTGAAAATAACCACCCAAAATAGTTAATTGTTAAAATTTTTAAATTAAAATATTGTTTATTTTTTTATTTTTTAAGTGATAATACAGAGGCAAGTGAAAGTCATGTTCTTCTCACAATAATCTACTAAAGTACTATCGAATGATTATTTTTAGTAAGATTAATTATAAACATTTAAAATCTTTATTTTTTTTATTTTTATATTAATTCTTTGGGGAGGGGGGTTCTGGGCCCCCTTTCAACCCTCTCGACCAAGGGGCAGATCCAAAATAAGTAGATGGTTAAATAAGAAATAGGATTTATTATCTAGATTTGGAATTTGAAGGTATTTTTTGAAAATATTGAAAAATATCCCCCTCCATACTACTCCTCTATGTTGCAATATAAGGAGAGGGATCAAGGCAGCTGAGCCATTTGTGCTCGGACTTTCTTACTGGAAACATCTTTGGAAATTGTTCTTTACGAGGGGATAGTGAACTATTTCCCACCCTTATTAAATATAATCAACCCTTTACATTATTTAACGACGTTTTGAATAAAATTAAGTGACTTTTTCATTAATTATCCTTAAGGACCTTTTTACACTCTTCATCCAAATTGAACCAAATTTTTGTTTTAGCTTTCAAGCAACGTTTTGATTCAAATTAAGTGACTTTTTCATTAATTATCCTTAAGGATTTTTTATACTCTCCAAATTTTAGTTTTAGCTTTCTAAAAACGTTTTGAATAAAATTAAGTGACCTTTTCATTAACAACTAATTATTTATTAAGGTTTTGAAATTTTTCTATCAAAATTCAAGTATTTTCTTAATTCTAAATAATTTTATTTCTTATTAAAAATTGATCAAATTAAGCCAAATTTTTTAAAATTGCTTTACTTATCAAGTGTCATGAGTTATTAGTCGTGTATAAATTTTAATCCGATTGAAATAATGGAAGGGGTGTAAATTTTGAGTGTCGCGATGATTTCAAATAAATGAGAATGTGAAAGTCGTGTGTGTTGACCACACCAGTGGTTTTATTATATGAAGAGTCAAAGTTTATCAAAATTTTTTTTAACATTTCAACATTTTAATTCTTAATTCTTTTAAATTGGAACTAGCTAGAGATCGTTAGAAATACAAGCGATTCAGCACAAGAGCAAAATTTCTGCGAAGTTTAGTTCGTCAGTTATCATGGGCATCGAATCCAGTAAAAAATATAGACGAAAAAATATCATAGTTGAAAATGATTTTTCTCCACGTTTAATACAAAGACCCAAAAAAAAAAAATCGAACAAATTCAATTCTAATGCCGCCCGGTAGGCAGAATCCAATTGCCGTCCGACCTGTAACAATGTGATCCCCAAGAGAAGACGAATTTCGGTTGGAGAATGCATTTCGGAAGATTCATTAGTAATATATCATAAACATTTTTAAAAATAAATAATACGATAAAGAAATAACATTTGAACGTCATTTATATAAGAAAAATAAAGTAAAAATTTTCCCTAAGCCTTTTTTCGCTTGTATTTTATGTATACAATTTATTCACAGCACAGAAACTTTTGGTCTCCACTCTTTCTCTTAATCACTCTCTATCTTTCTTCTTTTCGGCCATGCCATGGTCCGAAAGATCTATAGAGGTTGCATTTTCATGGTGCGCCTATTCTTGCATTCATTTGTATTGAAAAAAAGTCCGTGCTCTGATAGAAATAAACGAATCCACAAAATCGCCAACCTTCTGTTATCCCTCCGTTAAGCTCTAGTATATTCCATTGTAGTCATCAACAAAAATACGATGGATTTTCCATCGGGCTGAATCCGATCCATGCGGGTGCTCTATTTTATTTTATTTTATTTATTTTTTGAAACGAGGTAAATATCATTTTTCCTAATAAAATATGGCTAGTAAATCTTTCATATCTTATTAGCGAGTGTGAAATATTTATTTTTTCCAATGCCCTATTGTATGCTATTAATTTGGTCGGCAGGTAGATATGCAAGCGAGCTGCTAATAAATAAGCGAGGATGATGTCATCGGCTTCATATTGTATTGATGCAAGAATGGAAATCGGTCGGTAACGCGATTCTCGTGGTTGGCAATTAGAATTAGGGGTTTACGCATGCGCATGGGTTCATCTGCGCTTGGCGCCTATTAGCGTACTGCTTAGCTATTCCTGATTTATGCATCGGAAATAAGCGCGATGAGCGATGGCTGCTTTCAGGCGCTTCAGGGAGAGGCGTGGGCGTTCAGGCAGCCCCGTGATGGATGCTTCAGGCCTTTAATGTAAGCACCAGCGATATTGAAAGCAATACGCAGCCACCTGCCGCCCGCTAAACGCCTTGCCCATTAGATCAGCCTGGCTATGGGGTGATCCGAAAAACAAAAAAGTTGCCTCAAAGAGCCTCGAGGACAATTAGTACAATGGGAATCGAATCAAAGCGAGAAGGTATTAATTGTACTAAAATACCTAAAAACAACAACTGCCTCTTGAAAATTCTTTATTTCAAATATTCACTTCAATTCACTTCACTATGAAATTTCTTTCTATATACTTTTGCTTAATTTGTTTTGTTTTTGTTTATCTTTATGAATATAATATTGTAACCGAATTTAGGCCTTTTAGCAAGCTGATTTTTTATAATTTATATTAATTTAATACTTTAAAAAATTATTTTAAATGAAAAATTGGTAAAGTAAAGAATTTTTTTTTTGAAATTGTTTTTTTTTTGTAACTTTTTTAAAAAAAAATAAATATCGCCTCCCGTCTGCTTAATAAAAATAATCTTTTCTTCGTTCTCTAAATTTAACTTTTTAAAAAAAAATTCTAAATATAAAATACTAGGTAGGTTTCACATAAATAAAAGATCAGAGAGAGATTTGTCTGAAACCTACCAAGTATTTTATAATTTTAAAAAAAAAAAAAAAAATTTCTTTACTTTATTTAATATGTTTCAGCAAGAACCAACACCATTCTCCCTTAGCAAAAAAGAATAATTATTGTTTTTTCAAACATGACCTTTAAATAAACTACTTTTTAAAATCTAAGTATCCTAATAAAAATTATTTGATATAAAAGAATAAAGAAGAAAATAACATATATCATACATATGAAATTTCAATAGAATTGATTGAATATATGATGAGATGAGAAAAAAAATATTTTTGGCATTTCTATTCAACTCACTGCCAAATAAAAAGAACCTATAGATGTTTTCATAAAATTTCTATTAAACTACAAAATTCCCAATTGAAATGCAATTTTATTATATTAGAAAGGCATTACTCGTGAACCTTCAAATATGCAGATGAAATTGATAAAATTTTAGATCGCTCTCTTTCTCGTTTGCCAAATTTTTGGTCTGTTTTATTGAGGGTTGTGACGCAAGCCTCGCGCCATGAGAAACACATTATTTCTTATGAATTCTTTAAGTCAATTCAGTTTTCAGTCTACAAACGAGGTGCACTCAAACTTTTCAAGATCGGTGCATCAAATTTTCAGTAAAACGTTTAGCTCGTTCGCCTTCAGTTTCATTTTGAAGCCGTTGCTTACCAAGCTTTTGTGTAGCAAATTTAGGGATTTTTGTTTAAGGTTCACAATTTTATCAAATAAAAACTTTATTTAAATAGATAATAGTGGCCCTACAATATTTTTAGGAGTAATATTTTAGATTCATGACTCACTCTCCCTTTCATGAAAAGATCCCTACAACCCTATTATTTACTTCTAAACAATTAAAATCTTTTCTTGAAGTTATAAGACTTTTATTTTTAGCATATAATTCTATAATGCAACAATTTTCAACTCCCCCCTAAAAAAATGTCTGAGCCTCATCACATAAGCTCACGGGGAAGTGAAACTTCTAGCCATAGATGTTATTTGTATATAAAAGCGAATAAATATATCCCCCTTAAAATATCACACTCCAGAGACAAAATATTTTTAAGCTAAATATTATTATATTTTAAGCAAGGGAATTTCATTAGGGCAGCTCTAGTGTACGAATCTTGAAAAAGTTTTCACTTTTTTATTATCTATTGTGCAGGTGAGCGATTCATTAGAATCTGATTGATGAAAATAACTAGAAAGAGCACGGATATAATCATTTCTTTTTCTTTAGAGCTTAGGTGTATTGAAAGGATGCGAAATACAAGTTCCAACCTGACCAAATACACGTTTAAACCTGTTTCAGACTATTAGAGATTAATTCCTTAATTTCTATTATCCTAGGTATCGCCTTTTCCAAATGGACCAAAACGATACTCGTTATAGAGAGAGAATATTCAATTTCACTTACGCATTAGCCATACAATACAAATATACTATTCTTATAAACGTCATTATAAACAACACGAATTGCTGGGTAAGCAGAATATTGAATTGACTGAAAAAATAATCACATATTATATAATCTGATGTGGCCACATGACTTTACCATATGCCTGACCCCTCTCTTATATTTAATATTTAATAAAATAATTTTTAATTATTTACGAAAAAACTATCCTTATTAATTTTGGGCCCATTATCAAATTTTATAGAAACTGTCGGGGTGGACATAAAAAAGTGTCTTGACCAGGTACATTTCAATTTCACTAAGTATGTGACACATAGAGAATATTAAAATCCTATCACTATAAAACTTTATCACACTACGAATATACAGACAGAAAGACTAATAGAAGAACCTACCGAAGACTAAAAAATCTCTACTCAATATCTATTGGATTAAATTTTGTCGCTGAATTAAATTAGAAACTTAATTTTTTCATTCTCATCCATCCGTACAAAAAGGCTTGCCTACCCTCTTGGTCTGCCGAACATACTCCCCTAGTTCACTTCAGGTTGCATAGGCTACAGGCGTTCCCATAGTCAGGACAAGGAATATATAAGTTATAGTCAGGACATGCAAAATATAAGTCAATTACCTCATGTGGACATCTATTTATTATATTTAATATTTAATAAAATAATTTTGAATTATTTACGAAAGAACCCCCGCCCCACAACTTAATTTTTAGCCTATTAGCAATTAATAATATCGCCTTTTCTCGAATTGACTAATCTTTAATATTAATTTTTTCGTAGTATCTCATATTACTTTTTTCATTGTCATTGTCTTTTTATGTTTTGCGACACCAAAATTTAATTACGTGACCCAAAATGCCGTCGAGGTCCATAATTTAAGATGCACGGATCTACTAGATTTTGGTACGTATTGCCTTTTATTTAAATCCTGTGAGAGAATTATTTTTTATTTATATAAATATTTATTTATAAATATTTTAGGAAATAATTTAAACTTCCATAAGAAAATTTTCCTCGTAAATATAATTTAAAAAAATGTTATTTTCATTTAAAAATTAGTTAAATGAATTTTTTTATCTCTGATATACGATTCCATTGTTAAACATTATTTTTTCTTGTGTATTTCGTGGAATTTGAGATCAACTTCATTTTACACAGTTACATAGACGAAATACAATGCGATATAATTAAAATAAAAGTCTTATTCAAAAAGTTGCTGGAAATGTTTTTTCTCTTCATTATTTTGCTCCTAAACAAATTTTTGTTTGTTTGATTTGTATTCTTTGTTTCATAAAAAAGATGGAGTATATTTCCTGTTACAAAGAAGAACAACCCTCGCGAAATTAATGAATATTTTTTAAAAAGGTAGTCAAATAAAGGATTAAACTTAACTTTGATAAGTTTTTCTCATAAGCCAAGATTATCTTCAATTTTCTTGACACCAGCGCCTTCTCATGAAATAGAAGCGTTTATTACTTTTACTCGCCTGATAAAAATCTATTTTATAATTTATACTGGTAATCTTTTTTATTCAAAAAGTAAGTTCTTTAGGGATTTTTTCTCTCGACTTTCAGAAATGAGAATTTAAATGCGAATTTGGCCGTGGGTTCTTTTTATTAGTTTAGTTTAAGGAATTGCATAAATGAAATAGTAATTGACTTGGGATAGATCAGTGTTTCCCAACCTTTTTGTTCCAAGCCCCATCAAAGCCTTTCTAAACGTCTTATACCCCCTATGTAAATATTTTTTTTATAAAAGACATACATTTTTTGTGATTTATATAAATCATACCTGGAAGCAGTGGCGCAACCACGGGGGAAGGGGGACAAGGTAGCTGAAGCCCCCTCCCCAGATCAAGGAAAAAAATGAACGTAAAAATAAAATTGAAAAAATTAACAAATGAAAATGAAAATAATATTTTGTAAATTTTAAGCAATATTTGAAAGTTTATAATAGGAAAATAAGGACAAGTTTTTATGTGTGACTTTTTTATTTATCATCCAACGTTTCGTAGACTTTGCCGACTCCTTCAGGGCGTCATGCATAAAAAGAAAACTTAGACGACTGTGTGGCATGATTATTTGAAGCCTCGAAGAAGTCGACAAAGTCGACGAAAGGTTGGCTGATAAATAAAAAAGTTACACATAAAAACTTCTCCTTATTTTCCTATTATAAACTTTCAAATTAATACAAATTATGGACGGAAATGATAATAATAATTTAATCAATATTTTGAATATAAATTAAGACAAAAAAAATGATTCTATTTCCATTAAATGTTGGAGAAGTGAAACTGTTTCTTCAGATCGATTTTGTTTAGATTTAAGATAGAATAACTATTTCTTAAGAGACTGGAGTCTTTAATAAATCGATTGATAATACTAAAATTAAAATCCATTGATAAAAACGTTTCTCTAAATCCATTTGAAATATAATATTAAATTAAATTATTTAATTATGAAATTGTCAAAACTTGATTTTTGGCATTTGACGAAAATGTTTATTTGTGAGGATGTGTGTGTTAGCCCCCTTCCCCCAGAACAAAATCCTGGTTGTACTACTGCCTAGAAGACCGAGCTTTGCTAATAACTACTAATAACTTAATAGGTACAGTAGTGCTTAAATACAAAAAGACATACGGTACATTAAACATAGTTTAGTGAAGCTGAGACTAAAGTCAGGGCTGTTAAAGCAATTTTTATTCTAGGGGGGTAGGCAGGTGCACCTCTTGCCCCCTCTGCGGACGCCCATGGACCCTATCTTGGTTTAAGACGGCCCTGATTCCGACAAGCGATCACAATTATTTCACTTACATTATTGTAATGAAAAGTAATGAGCAAATGAGAATCGAAACATGTGATTTCGGTGGGAGAATGTAATATAAGCAGAGTTGCAAGGGGTGAAGGGTGAGCGGGGGAGTGGGCTGAGACGACGATTCGTATTTCTCTTTTAAATTGAGTTGGAAGGAATGATTAAACGTGGATGGTATGTCTGCGTGGCCGGTCACGATTTCAGGCACGCAACCGAATCCGTGCCAAGGGACGATGCACTTCGGATTCCCAAGTCTCGGTAACATTTATTTGTCGAGAAATGGGGTCGCCAATTCGACCGGGGGAGAACACAATTCGATTTCTTTCTTATATGTGACATTCGGCAACGAACCTTCTCCAACCTGGCTTTCGAAATTAGAAGAAGCAACTTTCTCTCTCTCTGTCTCTCACTCCTTTCTCTTGCTCATTCACTCGTATTCCCAGCTGATTTATCTATTAAAGCGATTGTATTTTTAATGAAATTGTTACCGCAAATCTTCTCCTTCCTCATAGCCAAGTCACTTCTTCTTACTGGCTTTGATCGGCCTCCCACAGCCTCATCAACTACTTCTATTCATCACGTTTGCACAAAGAGAAAATCGTTCCACCTTAAATATTTATACACACCAATCACATTAATTACTTTACCATACAGATCCCCATTTATAGTACTACCTCTTATAGTAGGTCATTTGTGGTATCCTCCACAAGGCTGTGGAATTCCTTACCCAGGAAAATTAGAGAGTCCAGATGCATTGCAGTATTCAAAAATAAATGTTACAATAAATTGAAAGTTTCTTTTTGCCGAGAGTAGCAGAATTTTTATAAATTGAAGGAGACAATAAAAGAGTGTGTTTACAATATTTTGCTGTCAAATCAGAAGTCTGAGTGAGATTGTGTGGTGATGAATGGACTGGTGGATTGGAGATGGGAGGGATCATTTTATTGGAGGTTGTATTTTTAATTGTGATGATTGGAAGAGAATGCTTTCTGATATCTCTAATGTATAGTTTATGGTACCTATAAGTAAGTATGTATTATTATCAAATCTGCTTATGTATATTTATATGTTGTATTATTGTATAATTCAATTTTATTTTCTTATTATTACTTTTGTTGTATTATATTGAATTTCATTTTTGTATAAGCTTTTCTCCTCTAGGCGGAGAATATCATCAGAGCATTCAATAAATACATCTATAAATCTATAAACAAATCTCTAAGTAATGCATTTGAATTGAAAATGAAAGCTCAAAATCTAGACAATATTTTGACGGTAAATATTAATATTTTAAAACCAGAACTTACTTTTAGGACATTCACTTCTTGAGCTACCATGTGATGAATATCATTCTTAAAAATGATAGCTAGTAAAGCCAAAGTTTGGCATACAAATTTCTATAATATATTAAAAGAATGTTCCCATGCATGAAGGATCATAATTTACAAAATAAATTATGTAATACCTGAATCATACTATTTGAATTAGAATCTATACAAGTAGTACTCCAGAAATTGTTTCCTATACTTAAGGGTCTTTCAAAAACTTGACAGCCAAAATTATTGATATTGACAACAACCCAAGACAAAATTACATACATGTTTATTTTATCGACTTGTAGGAAATTTATAATGATTATTTTTTACTATAAAACAAAGGAAATCTGAAAACCCTTGTGAATTTCAAAACTTTAAGATCCCCATGAAAAAAAAACAAAAAACGATTTGAAAAAAACATGGATAAAACATATTGGCCAGTTCCGAAAAATCATGAAAGGGCTGAAATTTCATAATAAACACTATATTTATATATACAGGATGTTTCAGGAGGAATAGTAAATATTTTAGGAGGTGATAGTCTAGACGATTTGAAATAAAAAATGCCATATAACATATGTCCAATTTTTATTGAGTACAGAGATACAGGTGAGTTCAAAACATTTTCGTTTCGTTTCTTGGTACACCGGTTGTTATGGGTTGCTATGGGCTTATTTATCGAATGTCAGCAGTAGAGTGTTGATGTTCAAGTTGTGAAGTTGTGCTTTAGTTTACATTGAAGTTTTCAATGTGATTTGTTGGACAATTCTATTTACTGTACGTAAGCGTGTAAACATGACGAACGTATTTACACATGCTGAGTATGCCGATATTGTTTTACATACTAACATCTGTATCTCTGTACTCAAAAAATATTGGACACATGTTATATGACATTTTTTATTGCAATTCGTCCACCTCCTAAAATATTTACTATTCTTCCTGAAATACCCTGTATAGTGGCGTAAAATCTAAGGCAGACGTGGTCCCTGATGGTGAAGTGAAAACTTTCTTATCATTCGGTAAGATTTTTGCAAATTTGGGTGATTTGAAAATTTTTTGCAGTATACGGCTTAATATATAAGCCTGTACATTTATTCAAAGTGTCAGCTTGTATTATTAACTTTTTAGTCAAATTCCGCTTATTAGTAACAACAATTCAAAATCTTTATATACCTATATCTATTCGGGGTTTTCTGATATTCCACACTTTTCATCTAGATGCTCTGAAACTAGATAACAAAAAATGTAATCAGTTCTTCGCTTTGGACATAATATATATATATATATATATATATATATTGGAACTAGAATAGCTTTCTAAAATTATTCCGTTTTTCTTGCATTGTAAGTGTCCGAATCCTGGCATAGGTCAAAAATGAAGAAAAATCATTTTTCATAGAGTTTCATACATTTTTCTGGACATATAAAGATAAAAAAAAATACATTTTTGACTGAATTCAATATTCCAGCCCCCCGAAGGGCTTCTTACTTGATATTTCAATAATCTAATTAAAGTTTAAATCGTGAAAGTAAAACATAGACACTTCCAAGGTCACATTTTAAATTTATACTAAATCTATCAATATAGAATTAAGGGCAAACTTGGCCCAGGGTTGTGAAAAAATACTTAAAAAACTTCATAAAATTGATTTTTTTTTTTGCTGGGACTTGTAGAGAGAACTAGGCTGTAAGCAGCAGCTTACTATCGATGCTATAATTTTAAAACAGGCCCAACTTAAAAAACGCAATCTACACATCGGGTATATAGATTACTCAAAGGCTTTCGACTCTGTGCCTCATGACTGGCTTATAAGAGTGCTAGAAATCTACAAAATTCCTCCTAATATTATACGATGTTTGGAAACAATGATGAAAACATGGAGAACCAACATCCACATCAATAATATCAACATTGGGAATATAAATATTAAAAGAGGAATTTTCCAGGGAGACTCTTTGTCGCCGGTATGGTTCTGCTTGGCCTTAAATCCTCTCTCGGTATTATTGAAGAAAAAAGATATGGGTTACAAGCTTGGAAGAAATGATAGAAAAATAACGCACCTCCTATATATGGACGATCTTAAGGTTTACGCCGACTCTTATCCGAAGCTGAACTCCTTGATAACAACTATAAAGAAATTTCAGCGAGGATATCAGCATGGCATTTGGAGTTGATAAATGTTCTATCATAAACATCAAGAAAGGCAAGACGGAATATTTGGGAGAGACTGTGGAAGACATCGTCGAACTTGGGCAGGATAATATTTATAAGTACCTAGGAATCCCTCAAAATATGAAGATCAACCATAAACAACTAAAGGAAATGTTCACTGAAAAGTACAGGAAGAGACTCACAAAGATCCTAAACACCAAACTATCAGGGAAAAACATAATTACTGCCATAAATACCTGGGCGGTTCCTGTGCTGACGTACTCCTTCGGAATTGTGAAGTGGACTGAAACTGACCTGGACAATCTGGATAGGCTCAGTAGAGGTATTCTTAGGAAATTTCGTTGTAGACATCCAAGTTCCTCCGTTACACGGCTATATTTACCACGTAAAGAAGGAGGAAGGGGGTTAATCAACATCTTTAATCTATGTAGAACCCAAGAAGAAAACATAAGAAATAAATTCTTATGTTCTAATGACGACCTCATTAAATCTGTCATAAGGGCCGACGAGGGGTATACTCCACTGAATCTGAGCTGTCATGCGTTTGTTATTCGGAAAAAAGAGTTTAAACCCTGGAAAGAGAATATTCTTCACGGGAAATTTCCAAACCTCTTAGACGAAGATCATATCGACAGGAGTGCTTCTCTGCAATGGCTGGCCGATGGCTCTCTCTACCCTGAGACAGAAGGATTCATTATGGCTATCCAAAATCGAATTATAAGAACCAAAAATTATGAGAAGCACATACTGAAGTTAAATGTGACGGACAAGTGTAGGCGATGTGATTCTGTAGGTGAGTCCATCGAGCATATTATGGCAGGGTGTCCAACACTATCTGAGACTGCCTACCTGGGAAGGCACAATCAAGTGGCCAAATTGATCCACCAACAGCTAGGAATCAAATATGGCTTACTGGACACGAATACACCTCCCTACTATAAATACGAGCCAGTGCCGGTCGTAGAATCGAAAAAATATATTTTATACTGGGACAGGCCTGTGTTAACTGATAGGACCATCGCTTATAACCGACCCGATATTCTTCTAATAGATTTTAACACAAGTTCAGGGATACTCATTGATATCGCTGTTCCTCTGACACATAACATCAAAAGGACAGAGGCAGAGAAAAAGAACAAATATGAGGAACTCGCCTGGCAAATTAAAGAGATCTGGAAACTGGATAGGGTCTCCATCTACCCATTAGTGATATCTGTTGAGGGGGTTGTCTCTAACAACTTTAATAAGAACATTGAGAAACTTGGTCTGCCAAACACCATCTTGAAGCATGCACAGAAGGCAACTATATTACAAACCTGCCATATCGTGCGCAAGTTTCTCAATAATTGAAGATTATTCGGAGGATCATGTGGGCCAGAGTGAATTCTCTTTCCACATCGACCGAGCCTAATCCCAAATAAGATCTGAAGGGATAGGTGAAATTTTTCCAGCGCAAGCTGAGAAAGTGCATTAACTCGGATAATAATAATAATAAAATTTTAATGTTTTTTATTCATTTTTATCGATTTTCCCTAGTTCGTTTTGTACGTTTTTATGGGGAAATCATACATTTTTATCAGAAATCTAACTCATTTCATCTTATTCTACACCCTTTTAGGTACCAGAATCCACTCTTAAGTCCAAACCCGTTTTTTGACACACTTGGTCCCTTTTCTCTGAGAAGGTCACATATACAAAAATACAGGATATAATATTAACATGATGACACAGATAAAGCCGACGACATATATTCAGTGAGTCCAGACAAGAAACGGGCAGCAGTAGATGGTTTCAACAATCAACTTATTTTTCTAAAACGTAAATTATGCTGATGATGGTTAACAACCACATAAAAAAGAAACTCTGTTTTAAGTAGATTTTAAATTCCGAAATGTTTATTTCTTTCAAAAAACGCCAATTTGGTAAGATATTTAACGTGCAGTTATTTCATATTCCGGGGAATTTTCATTAGGATGATTTTTTTTAATATCTTCCTGGGCAGTGGGATAATTCTATGGGGCTGAAGAAATTCTTCGATATCGCGTTTATTATTAAAAGGGATTGCAAAGTGATTTCGAGTGAGAGGAATTGAGGAAAAGGATTGGAAAGTAGAAACAATCCCCATATACACTTGAATCCACGTCCATCGACGCCTGCAATTACGAGAAAATCGAATGTAGCAATTTCGCTTACGAATTGTTAAGAGTTTTGCTTCAATCTGCGTTATTTTCAGTTGAATGAAGGAGAAGGTAAACCACCGTTTTAGATCACTCCACGAACAAATTAAGACTTCCAATTCGCCGATATTATATTATATTACTAGAAATTAATTTGCTGTGTTTTTTTTTATGTTCGAATCGCTTTTCAAGGAAATAATTTTAATCGTTCCAATTATATATCAATTATAAATTAATGATTTTTATCAAATAAATAAAAATAAAGAAATACAATACAAAAAAATGTACTCTTTATATATAAATGAATAAGTTAATTCTATCGAATTTTAATAAAAGTTCATCTTTTCAAATGGCATTATTTTCGAAATTCTAAGCAATGTCCCTAGTTTTTAATTTTAATTTAACAGAAATCATCTAAGATTTTTTATTGAATGAGACAATAAAAGAGTGTGTCTTCTGCTGGAACTATAAATTTTACTTATAACGATACTATAGTTTCGAGTTTTTGCCTTCTTCATCAGTCTATTACAATTGATTCACAGGAATTAATGTATGAATGGAAAGCGAAAGCGAAAGCTTTCCATTCATACATTAATTCATGTGAATAAATTCTAATATGTAATAGACTGATGAAGAAGCCAAAAGCCTCGAAACTATAGTATCGTTATAAAATTCAACACCCCTACGCGCCTAAACTGGATACTAATCGAACAAACGCATTCGCCAATTCATTTATCCCTATGAGATCTAGAGACTGGAACTCTCTTCCCGACCGTCTTTCCAGCAACTTATAACCTTCAATCTTTCAAGACCAGCATCCACAGATACCTTCGACTGCTACCCAATCCCTAAATCTCCCCTTATCTTCACGTTACAAGGGTCCACCACGGACTACAGAGGTTGTACCTTCTTGGTGCAACTTCTTCTTGTATCAGTATCATTATAAAAATAAACTGCAACGGATCGTTGCTAAACTTTATCCAAATTCATTTGAAATATTAATATGTTCTTGAGTAAAGTACTTTAAAATATAATTTTACTAAAAACTTTATTTAACCTTTTTTGTGGTCCCCAAGGTACTTAATTAGGATATTAAATTTCATCAAAATTGGTTAAGTCATTTTCAAGATATTTAGAAAAAACTAAAAAAGTACTGAAATAAAGTACTAATGTTTGTGGACCGATATGTACTAAAAACTAATCAGCGCTTCATTTTGTTAAAAGAATGCTAGGTTTTTAATTTCATTTCAATCGGTGCAACGCTGTGGAAAAATCGTGGGCCAAAAAACGATAACATACATATAGTACATCCATCCGCACGCACTAAATGAAAAATCGACTTTTTGGCCTCTCGACGAGATTCCAGGTAATTTTTGGCAAAACCGTCACGTGTTAAAATTCAATCTCATTGAATACTTCAATTTGTGACCTTAATTGAGTCTATGGGTTCCGTAGTCTTTACCTGAGGACTCTTTGAAGTCGCGCTTGCCTCGAGAGCGATTCCAATACTTTCTCCCATGCTTCGCATTGGATAAAGTAAAAAAAAATAATAATAAATAAAATTTATAATTCCAGCAGAAGACACACTCTTTGTCTCCTTCAATATATAAAAATTCTGCTACCCTCGGCACAAAAACTTTCAATTTAAGATTTTTAGTTTAACATTTTTTAACCGACTTCAAAAAAAGGAGGAGGTTATCAATTCATCGAAATGTTTTTTTGTGTGTGTGTTTAAAAATCAAGCAATCATCATTCAAAAATTATATTTTGCCAGCTGATTTACAACAATACTAACTATTTATGGAATTAATTTGAACATTTTAAAATATATGTACTTTTTGAAAAATTAAATTCAAAGACATTTTAGTATAACAATTTTTTAAGAATAAACCAATCATCATTATGTTGTTATAAAGAAAATTTTCAAATGTAGTAATAACTCAAATCAATGCGGTTTTTATATAAAGGCGACGATATGACTATCATAAATCATAGATGAAATTGCGAATGATTAATTTAATCTCCGAAGGACACATTCTCTCGAGTGTTGAACCCAAGTGCCAAACTTGCTACCCGGCCATGAAGCTGGAGCCATTAGAACATAAGACACTATGTTCTATTCGTGCTGTTTGCATCTCATTGAATTCTAAAAAAATGATATTGTTTTATTAATGACGTCCCAATTCTAGTCGTGTAGTTCGCATCTCAGAGGAATATATTAAAAGTGATTTGTCTTATTACACCCGTCTCGACACTGGTCGTATTTCTTGTATTTATATTCAGTGAATTGATTAATGGGCGATGTACCCGCATCTATCCACTAGAATTACAACATCACAAGGACCAAACATTTTAATTAGGATTTTGAAAGTCTATACCTACTAGCAGTAGTAGAGAAACGAAATTTTTAGATATCAATAATTACATATTTATTTATTTTGATATAATTGCTACAACTAGAAGTATCATTGATTGTTTCTTGCTTAGTCCTAAATATTCATTATTATTGTTATATTTTGAGAGTTAAAAATATCTAAAGTCCATATGCATACTAACGATATTTATTACTTATTATTAATATATCAACAATTTTCTAACATGACTAACTTAATTGTATTAGTTCTAGATTTTTTTTTAATTTTCTCCCAGTAGCAATAAGAGCGTGGCTCGATTTTTTTATAAAATATATGTGGAAAGTTTTTTAATAGGATTTAACTTCCTTCTCGATGCAAGAGTTAGTGAAGCTTAGTGAGAACCCATTTAATAATAAGACTGCAAAAGCCTCATAAATTCAAACAACCATCTTTATTCTTTTATTATTTTTTTAAATTTACTCGCTGTTTGAATTCTATTTTAATGAATTAATGAAAACCAAGAGGAAAAGGAAGAGAGAAATTCGAAATTTTGAAGTGCTTTTGATTCACCCAGCCACCAAGAGTTAATACCCTCTCTATTTAAAAATGAAAAGCATTTTTAGGATAATGATTATTTTACATTTTATTTTGAGATTTAAAAGTATCGATCCTTTGAGTGATTTTATAATATGTACATTTGAGGACATGATAAAAATGTTGGTGTATCTATATTAACAATTATATATATAAAAAAAATAGCTTAACTTGAGCACACAGCTGCCCTCAGTTGTTTTACATATTTATATAATATTATTTCCATTGGTTCCCAAAATATAAATATACTCAAAAGCAAAAAATAACAAAAACAAAAAACTAAATGAGACTAAAATAATTCAATCAATTCATAAGCATTTTTAATTAACTAAGAAATGCTAGATGTGATTCAATAAAATTTTTAGCATGAGAAAAGTCTTTAAGGAATTTGGTGTTGGTACTTGGTGAAACATTTTTAAAATTATTGATAAAAATACTTGGTAGGTTTCACATTAAGATATAAAAAATAAAACGAATTCATTTTATTTTTTATATCTTAATGTGAAACCTACCAAGTATTTTTATCCAATAATTTTGATAAAAGTCTAGCTATCAATGTAGAAATTAATTGATAATTAAAATAGAAGATAAAATAATACGTACTTTTATGTCCTTCTAAAGATTCAAGAAAACTCATTCCCTATTATCGTTTTGAGATCTAACAATTTTCAATTACAATTTGTAACAATTTCAACAATAAAATCAACAAACGCATACGTAGACTCACAATGTAAAGCTATGTTTAGTTAAAAAATCTTTCTTCCGAAATATACAAATTATAATGATGCATGATTCGCAATCATACTAAATTAGTAACAGAAATGGTAGAGAACTGGACAAAATTAAAAACACAGAGTTTTTTATTAAATGGGCCAGACGTTTAGCCAGCTTATTCTGACTTCCTCAAAAGCCACCGAGGAAGTCAGAATAAACTGACGAAACGTCTGGCCCATTTAATAAAAACCTCTGTGTTTTTAAATTTTATCCAGTTCCCTACTATTCCTGTTACTATAAAAATTATCTAAATCTCATAAACCATAAGCCCTAGATGAGCGAAGCAGGCCAGTTTGTTGCTATTATCTAAATGTATGTTTTTGACTCTGATAAGAGTTAATCATGCCAGCATATGTATCTCTGATAAGGCCATGAATCGCCAAGAGCAAAATTTCTTAATTTCTCAACTTTTCTTTATTGCAAATTAAGAGTTTGGAAACGAAATTAATAACTCTGAGAACAAGATTCGGCAACATCAATCAGGCAGGTTCTCTTATCGCTCGTACTTATTAAGTCATTTTTAATTTTCACATCAAGAATATAAATTAGAATGTTCAGTTTTAAAAATGATGGAATAGATTCATTTCGAAAACCGTCATGTCTGATCGAAATCACGAAATAAATGAAAGTGGCGGTTATCTCAGTCTATCAAAACGTCCATATAGGCGATTAATGTACTTTCAAAGGGGTCTAAAATGGAGAGCGCATTTTTGTCCCAAGTAATGAGTTTTATTTGCTTAATATAGTTATCTTGACTGGAGGCGAGCTTTGTTTAGATTGATTAGTCTGTAATTATCACATTGTATCGATTGGCTGTTATCTTTGCCTAGAAATCTGCACGCCATATCTTGAGTCACGTTACCCGCCACAAATTTTTCGAAATACAATCCGACTCCCTCTATTTGCATGCCATCTTTTCGGGGAGGGGTTTATCCAAATCGGATTATTTATATTCGAAAATATTTATAAAAGCTGAAATAAATATCAATAATATCGGAGTAAAAGTTTTCTGTTGAAAATATTATGGCATTGGCGTAGCTAGGGAGTTTTCCTAAGGACGGGAAAGATGGTCAGCTGATTAGCTACCACAAGGTTTCAATTTCGGTAATCCGATTAGAAATCAACTAACTTTTTAGTAAAATTGACAAATTTTCGAAGTAACGCAATAATTTAATGAGAAATACATAAAAATGATGCCTCATAATTATGAAGTTTTGATTTTTCTAAGGAGATAAAATAAGTTTTATAGGAGAGGGCACTGCCCCCTCCTCCCCCCCTAACTACGCCCATTATAAGGGGACCACATTAGCAAGGAATCTAAAGTGAAGGCCTTTGTTAAACTGTCAAACCTACAATTAAGATTTTTTCCATTTGTCATTAGACAAATAAGAAATAAACTATGCAGCGTTTATAAATCTTGCAGAATTATATTGGGATAAAATGGATATTAAATAATTATACATAATATGGCTTTCTTCGCATCTGGAATGCGTTTACCAAATCGCGAGATTTTTATAAAAAATTATCTTTGAGGCAAAAAAAATCATTCGATCAGCGGATGGGTCTAGTAACTTGTCCCAATGGAAAGGGGGCTTTTTATTGTTTGTACAAGACGATAAATATAAATTTTGCGTCTCCCTCATATCCTCCTCTCTTCCACACAAATGGTAATCCCCTGAAAAAACCGTACCATTCGCCAGTAATTCCGCTTTAGATGACCAAAATAATTTTCACTCCCCATGACTTCAAAGAACTGGAACTCTCTCCCGGTGTCCGCCTTTCTCGACACTTATAATCTTCAAACCTTCAAACCCCGGGTGCCCAAACACCTACCCATCCACCATTTCACTTGATCAATTTCCTCTTCTCTTCGGTAATGCAAGGGCCTTTAGAGATTCCTAGGGACTGCATCTACCTGGTGTGCCCCTTCTTGCATTCAAGTGCATTGAAATTATGAATAAAATTATTTCTAAATATTAAGGTCCTCAAATTCAATTATCTATTTAACATTAGTATAGAAAAAATATTAGAATTAAGAATATTTGTAAGTAAATGAAAATCTTTCATGGGAAAGAAATATTTTTCATTTATTTATTTATTTTAAAATATTATAATTTAGTGAATTAAATAGGTACATAAATGTAAAATATATAAATGTAATTATATAAATAAAAAAAAAATTAGACCAGTTAGAATAGAAATATAATCAACTGTTTTGATAATTATCATTTTATAGAAATATCTAATGGGAATGTTGAAAAATTTTATTCTATCTCTTTTTTTGTGTAGAAGCGCGTTTAATATAATAAATGAAAACAGGAAAAAGAAATGTATTTAATTTTCATAAAAAATAAAAATAAAATGACAAAACAATGAACTGGGTTCTGAGTAATAGATGAAAAGTCCAATAAAATGGATCATTTTCTTTAAGTAAAGTCTGCTGTATTAGGAAATGACCACCGGGAAATTTGAGATTTTTTTAAAGAACTATATAAATATATATATATATATGTATATATCAGTGGCTGGCGTTAACTTTTCAACCAAGAGCTGCTGACAAAAAAATAGACCTTCATTTTACTTTACCATACAGGGTATGGTCAAGTATTGTATTCGTGATATCTCAAAAACGGCTGAAACTATTTTGACTAAAAAAAATTAAGCAAAACCATGGCATTTCGCTCTACAAAAAAGCTCTAATAAGTGAACATCGAAAAATTTATATTTTTAGAGATAATAATTGTTTTGTAAAAATGTCTGTAAGTCTGGTTGTCTGGTTGTCCGGTTGTCTGGTTGGGTGTCCGTTAGTCTGTGCGTTACCAATTTTTTGTGGACGAGCTAGCTCAAAAACTAATATGAATATCGAAACCAAATTTCACAGGTAGTTTTGGTCCATTGAGATTAAGAGCTGATTAGATTTTGTGCATATCGACCAAAAATTAAGGGGTTGGGAGGGGGGGGGTTAAAAATTAAAAATCTAGGCCATTTGAGAAAACTCAACCAAAACTCAACCAAATTTTGTATACATAATCAGTGGACCCCCAGAAGTCTAAAAATGCAAAAACTAACCACCTTAAATGGGGGTGGGGGGCGTAGGATTAAAAAATGAAAATCTTGACCATTTATCAAACTCAACCAAATTTTGTATACATAATCATTAGACTCCCAGAAGTCTAAAAGTGCAAAATCTAGCCGCCCAAAATGGGGGGGGGGGTGTAGGGTCAAAAAATCAAAACATAGACCCTTGTACCAAACTAAACCAAATTTTGTATGCATAATCAGTGGGCTCCCAGGGGTCTAAAAATGCAAAAACTAACCCCTTCCACTACGATGATTATAAATAGTTCTATTAAATATTAAATATAAGTGAGGGGCCACGTTGTATGGTAAAATCAAGTGGATGGTCACATCAGAACGCGTCAGCTTATTGTTTCTTTTTTTCAAAATATCTCAAAAACGCTTGAAACTATTTTGATTAAAAAAATTGGGCGAAGCCATGGTATTTAGGACTACAAAAAGCCCTAATAAGTTAACATCGAAAAAATTACATTTTTCGAGATAATAACTGTTTTTCATTAAATTGAAGGGTTGGTTTTGTCACAAATATAATAAACCAACCCTTCAATTTAATGAAAAATTTAAATCAAGTCACTTAAGTTCTGGAAGGAATAACTGTTTTGTCAAATTGTATGTAAGCCTCTTAGTTAGTTAGTCTCGAGTGGTGATCCGCGATTGGAAGTAAATGTACACCTCTTTGGAAGTATTTTGGAAGTACTTGGAAATATTTGGAAGTACTTGGAAATATTTGGAAGTACTTGGAAATATTTGGAAGTGCTTGGAAATATTTCGAAGTACTTGGAAATATTTGGAATTACTTGGAAATATTTGGAATACTTGGAAATATTTGGAAATACTTGGAAATATTTGGAATTACTTGGAAATATTTGTAACACTTGGAAATATATTTGGAAGTACTTGGGAATAATTGGAAATACAAGTGGAAGTAGGTGTACAGCATATTAGGTCGCGGTTCACCCATCGGTTAGTCTATGCGTTACCAAATTTTTGTGGATGAGCTAGCTCAAAAACTAGTGTGAATATCAAAACCAAATTTCAAATGTAGTTTGGGGGAATTGAGATTAAGAGCTGATTAGATTTTGGTGCATATCGACCCAAAATTAAGGAGGGGGGGGGTTTAAAAATTAAAATTATAACATTTTCAAACTAAAAAAACAAGAAAAATTAAATATACTATAAAATGAACTTATAATAACGAAATTATTTTTTTTTCTGGGGCCAAAATTATGGGGAAGGGGTCAAAAAATAAAAATCTAGGCCATTTGAGCAAACTCAACCAAATTCTGTATACATAATCAGTGGGGCCACAGAATACTAAAAATGAAAAAACTAACCACCCAAAATGAGACGGGGGGGGGGGGGGGTTTGTATTGTCAAAAAATTAAAATTTAGGCCCTTTTACCAAACTCAACCAAAAGTGTATGGTAAAGTCAAGTGTATGGTCACATCAGAACGTGTCAATTTATTTTTTAATTTTATTTTGATTATGCATTGAGCTCTTGGACTGTGAACATCTAGTGATTAACCGATTATAGAATTCCAAAATAACTTGAGATTCTTATCATTAAAAAGATTTTTTTTTTCTTTTGTCTTGTTCATATCGGGAAAAAATCTTCTGATAGGGCAGGACAACAAGAGGGCTTGAGCCCCCCCCCCCATTAAATATGGCATCAAATAATGCCATATCCAGTGATCCAATTCTTTGCTCCTTTTTGCAAAATTTATCGATAACCGCAGCATAGAATTTTTCGTTATTTTTTTCAAATTGAACATAAGATTTCTTATTAATTGATATTTAAAAAGAGCTGATAATCTATATTCACTTCAGCTTATTCTGGTGATTTTTCAATTCTTTTCATAGTTGAAAACTGACTGTGGCGCTCGTAGAAGGCATAATGCAAATTAATTGTATTAAATCAAGCATAAGAATAAATTTTTACTCATTGTGCTTTAAAATGTCTGAAACGTGGAGGAAAAATATTTTTCAACTATGATTTTTTTCTCTTTGTGTGTCTGAATTCCGATGTCCACTATAACCCAAGAACGGAAAGTCCAAAACTTCTTTTGTACCAATACACAGTACCTACTGATTTAATTTTGCAATATCTGGTTCAAAAAAACAGAAAATATTTTTTGAATTATTCTATTGAGATTTTAAGATGATGTTATATATAGTATACCTATAAATAATGAACAATGTTATATATAGTATAGTAGGTATAGCTATAAATGAAACATTTATATTTAAGTTGATTAATAATTACTAGAGCAGACCTAGTGTACAGAGCCTTGAAAAAAGTTTTCCCTTTTTTATCATTTAATGTGCGGGTGAGCGATTCTTTCATTAGAATCTAATCGATGATAATAACTACAAAAAGAGCACGGATAGAATGATCTCACTTTCTTTTGAACTAAGTTGTATTGAAAGGATGGCACAAACAAGTTAAAACCTGTTTCAGACTATTTGAGATTAATTTCTTAATTTCTATTATTCTAGAAATGGCCTTTTTCACTCGGGCCAAAACGATACTCGTTATAGAGAGAGAATATTCAATTGGACTTCATCAAAGCAAATACTTTTGCCCAAATATCTTTTAGTTAATCTTTCACGATTAATTTTTATAGCGGTAAGTAAATTATTTGGACTCTTTCGAAAATAGCATAAAAAATGATAGAGTAAGACCATTTGCAATTAATTATTTGAGATCACTATTTAAACGTTGATAACTAAATAAGATAATATCTTTAAATTTTTAAGCTAAATGTGCCTATTAATTTATTCATTTTTCAAAATAAAAATTCTAATTAATATTTTAATTGAATCATTATTTTGTGATTCAAATTTATTTTGGGATTCAAATTTAAGTGTAATACTACAATATAAAAAATCAAGAACTATTGTGGTTTTCCTTTAAAGTTAAGGAGAATTAGGATAACTAATTCATTTTAAAATGACTGTGTGGGAGATGCTGAGAGTATTCATTTTTATTTCTGGAATGCAAGAGTCGTTTCCCGCAACTACGTAGGAATATCTTAAGAATAGGAAATAATCAGGCTTAATAATAAAGAAATTTAGTGTATAAAAGTATTAAAATTGTCTATAGAAGTACTAGAGGACTTTTGATTTTCTAAGGAAATCACAAGAGCTTCTGAACTACTAGATCAAGGATGGAATGAATGTTTAATTATATGTCAGAAGGGTTGTGTTCACCCTCTCAGGAATTGAACTCAAACACCGAAATTAGCAATCCGGGCCGATTGGCTATACTGTGAGGGGGTGGATTTAACAACCCTTCCGACATATAATTAAAAATAATCTATTCCACCTAGAATCGTAGATAAAAACTCTTGTGATTCCCTTCGGGAAATTTCGGCTGAAACCACCTAAGTTGAACTTTTTTAATGAGCAATTCTCACAAAAATTCATAAAGTTTCGACACCTAAATCTTTAATCGTTTTCAAGTGCTTTTATTGACTTTAAGGACCGGCTAAAACCAAGGTATCTCACTAACACTACTAGCCCATGATAAAAGTAAGATACTAAACAGAAACTGGCTAAATGGACTATAGTATTTGAAGCCAACAAAAAAAATTACTCTAAGACAGAGGTTCTCAAACTTTTTGCTAGTCGCGGCCCCTTTTTTTAATTAAAATTTTTCCATGGGGCCCTATCATAAGTAAAAGTAAATATATCAAAACAAATACCGTATTTATTCTCTCTAAATAATCTTGTAATAGAATCAATAAAAACATATTGAAAATTAATAGTTTATTTTTCTATGAAAATCAAAACTTCAGACCACAGGGGGGACCTTTTGTATACATTTCAGATTTTTTCGAGGGTGTCAAAGTTAAATTTTTTCAGTTTATGTTTGTCTAATCGTAATAAGATTTAAAAATTAATGATAAATACATTTTTAGCTTCTCACTTTGTTTTTTATCTAGTTAGGCCAAATACCTTGCTTCAATTAATTATTATGCTTCGCGGCGCATTCCTGTGAAGAGGCCGCGGCTCCCCAAGGCTGCGGCGCATCAGTTTGGGGAACCTCTGCCCTAAGACATATAAATGTAGTCTCAAAAATAAATTATAAACAAATGTAAACCTGTGTGTGTGGGTGTTGGAATTGCGATACTCACGATACCTCAAGATCAAAACTCGTAGAAATTACATTCTGGTGAAAAAATGTTTCTATTTACAATGCGAAGAAGTGATTAGATTTTGGAATGTCTAGCTTCAGAACTTTCAGTTCAAAAACCAAAAACATCTTTTGTAGATGATTTGTTTATTTTATATGGTAGTGATTAGATTTTGGAATGTCTAGCTTCAGAACTTTCAGTTCAAAAACTAAAAACACTTTTTTGTAGATGATTTGTTTATTTTATATGGTAGTGATTAGATTTTGGAATGTCTAGCTTCAGAACTTTCAGTTCAAAAAACCAAAAAACATCTTTTTGTAGTTGATTTGTTTATTTTATATGGTAATACCTAACTATTTCGAAAATGTGGTTGCATATGTACCAGTAACAAAATTAATAACACTTATCTGCGATGAAAGAATTGTTTGAATAATTTTTGGTCAATTTTATAATTTTTTAGCTACTCAATTCGAAAATAAATTTCCTTTTAGTGTATCACATCACATTTATTCACTAAGAATTAATAGCGGTTAATGTGTATAAGTGGGCTCATCCTATTATATCCTGTAAAAATACTTCTTTATGTCTTTATTTATACCTATATCAACTTTTCGACATATTAAAGAATGAAAAACAATAAAATATCAAAATTTTAATTTTTGAAACAGTTATGGGAGTTTGAAATGAATTAAAAAATGGAAGACCTATAAATATGATTTATTATAATTTTTTTAGATACCACCTATTTCTATTATATTTGGGTGTAATAATCAGAATATAATAAATCACCCAATAACACCAGCAACTTTTGAAAAGTAAAATTTTGCAGTCCTATGTAATTTGATTAATATATATTTGCATGTGTTAATAGAAAATCAACAATAGAGGAATGTTTTAAAGTAATTATAAAAAATAAAAATAAAAATAATAATAAAAATAAACTCATTGAATGAACCAAATGAAACAGATATAGAATGAAGAAGCTTCTTTTTCAGCCCACTTTCTTGGCTAAGTCTATATGCATGGCTAGATATAAAGAGCGAGAAAGAGGGAGCGATGCCGTTTAAGTTAAATTACTCTAGAAAAGCTAGCCAAAAGTTTATCTAGCGATTAAAAGAAAGAAATGAAACAAAAAAAGAAAAGAAAACTACCCCAACGCATCTTTAATGTTTTGGAAATAATCGCAAAAAAATAAATCATTTTTCGATTAATTGTGACCTAGTTGCAATTGGAAAATCCCCCCAGTTTTAATGAAGCTACAAAAGCGAAATAAATAGATCCATTGTCTCTGGAAATGGAAGAAAATAGAAATAGAATCTCTGCAATTAGAACTATACAAGGTGGACATTGTAATTCAATTAAATCAATAGTTTGTCAGGAAAGTTTTACAAAAGTTGTTTTATTACGACTTTTTGTGCTTGCCTCCGGCACGCACTCGAAGCTCAGCCCTCCGGGCTGGTGGTCCTGGCGGGTAGGGTCCCGAGCCAACAAGTTTTATCACTAGTAATGAAGCTGTCGAAGTTTTTATTTTTGTGATAATTTGATTAAAGTTTGAATTTTTAGTGAAACCACACATAATTAATTATGATTGTTTATTGAATAAGCACAAATATTACAATACAACTACGACGTTTCGATCGACTTATTCTGCGATCGTTCTTAAGTAGTTAGTTTATCACTCTTAAAAAATCACATTCCAGAGACACATCTAGTAAGCTTATTTTTTTTATGTAGACTTTTAATTATTTTTTTAGAGATGTATTTATGTTATGTTATTTTTGAATTATTTAATTTTTTTTTAGTTTTTTTTTTTATTCAGGATTTGGGACTTAAGTATTTTCATTATAAATTTGTTAGCGTTGTTATAAACATCCTAAGGATATTATATATAATAAATATATATTGTAAAAATGTTGATAAATTCATGAAAAATGAATCACTTTTAACTAGAGAATATTTTAAAAATTTCTAATTTCACTATGGGTGATCCAACTCTCCAGTTCATCAACCTGCCCACCAAAGTTTCAACTTTCGAGTGCCAAAAAGCAATTTGTCAGGATTTCTTTTTTGGCACTCAGGTACAATTTCTAAAAGAGTGAATACTATTCTTATGACATGTAAAAAAATGTTATCCATAACATCTCGGATTCAGTAGATAACAAATAATCTCGTGATTTTTCTAATTTATTATACAGGGTGGTGACTTGGCCGACGCAGCATAGCGATTACAATGTTAATTTTTGAATGTGCATTTATTTGCTCCCCTAATTATTTTAGAGTTAAAGTTCTTATAGGTTTTTTGTAGAGAAAAAAATACTGAATCCGAACATATTTATGTTTTCAAATTTTGAAATTTCAGAACCGTAATAATCAACATTATAAATAATTGTATTTTTACAAAAATCACTGAGGCCATGGAATTATTAAAACAAACAAGGCATTTTCATTTGTTGTTTCTATTTGACCTTTGTTATATTTGAACTTTTTTAAATCAGTTCTTATTAGAATTTATTGATTACTATAATGAGAAACTCGTTAAATTTGAATGGGCTAAGTTTTGTATTCGTCATTGATAAATAAAAATAGTAGATTCACGTAGATGAAGTTTAGAACGAGCTTTTAAATTTTCACAAGAATAATCAACGAAATTATAAGTAATATTTTTAAACGTAATTAAAACAATAAAATTAGTAAGGTAAACAGAATTTAATTTTTTAACATAATTAACAAAAGTTAAGTTTTGTTTTATAATCATAGATTTGTTCACCAATATGAATCCATTTTGAGACTAGTATAAACAATAAAACTTAAACAATCGACAAAAATAAAAGTTTTGAATTTAAATTTTTTAAATAAATATCTACATTATTAAAATCGTTTTTTTGGACTTTTAAATTATGAATTAGACAAAATCTGATGTAATTATCTTTTAGAATTTTAATTCTGCTCAGTTTTTTGTATTCTAATTATGCTCTAAAATAATCACTAAAGACATCACTATTAAACGTCAAATAGAAACAACAAATGAGAATGCCTTGTTTGTTTTAATAATTCCATGGCCTCAGTGATTTTTGTAAAAATACAATTATTTATAATGTTGATTATTACGGTTCTGAAATTTCAAAATTTGAAAACAAAAATATGTTCGGATTCAGTATTTTTTTCTCTACAAAAACCTATAAGAACTTTAACTCTAAAAATAATTAGGGAGCAAATAAATGTACATTCAAAAATTAACATTGTAATCGCTATGCTGCGTCGGCCAAGTCACCACCCGGTATATAAACTTCTGTTATCGAATTAATGTGGATATTGAAATCCCAATACACAGAAACCAGATAGAAAGGAAAAAAACATACTTGGTTTCAAATTCATGTAAAATGAATGCATTCGCAAACACTCGAATTTTAAAACTTTTATACACTCTATAAAACTATCTGTTATCTTTACTTGTTAAAAACAATATACCTACCAGTGGCGGTTGATGACTTTTCAACCAGGGGATGCTATCCTAAAAAGTAGACTTCATTTTTTGAAATTTTAGTTTAAATCTTCGATTTTTTTTTTCAAATTTAACATTGGATTTTTTAAAAATATATTTTGGAACCTTCGCCCCAGGCGAAAACTGCTTTGTGTGAATGAGGGTAGGAGTCAGAAATTAATTCTTGTCACTTAAACTCCGAAGTCCCTGAGTCGGAAATCGACATCTTCCACAATGAATCAGCCTGTTCTATAAGAAAATATTAAATTTCTCCTAATTCTAATACTATAAGCAAGCTCTGACTTGCTATAAGTTAACTTTTCCACGATTCACTGCCTGCCTCCGGCTTCCCCTGGAGTCCTACCACCTTTTGCTAGCTCAACGGAATCTCCAAGCAGAGCATATTCTCACGCTGATGGCTGATTCCATACCGCCTACACAATCACCCGCGCGCCTACTGAATAGTACGAATTCAGCATTTTCAATTTATATAAAAGAGCCGTTTTGCCAGGCTTAAAATCAGTCTTAACTCACCATTCGGCAACGGGTTCACCTGCCCTCTTTTCCAAGCAGTTCGCAGTACCAGGGTAACTACCACCAAGTTCCTAACATAAATTCGGTCACTCAAGACCAAGTGCCCTCCCTCTGTCTCGAGCTAGTAAAGGAACCAAGGACTCTCAAGGTAACCCATAATAAAAATTGACAATTGACCTTGGTCGCTGTATCATCGCGTAACCAAGGCGAACGGTAATAACCCGTGCGAAATTTTCATCTTATTATATCAATTGTTACACGAGTATAAAACTCCCGGGCAGATAAACATTTTTTGACTTTCGGACATAAGACCCCGGTTATCCAAATTCTCCCTTTGTGTGTGTTCTCATCATAATTCACGAATGTAATGTAAAATCATGAATGTAAATTTACGTATGTAACGAACATAAAACTTTGATTATAAAACTTTGAATATAACCTTTAATCGTAAACTTATGATTATAATAAATATTAAAACATAAATATAATAAATATTATATAATAAAAATAAATAAAAACTTATCAATCTGTAAAACAATATATAAATAAATAATAAACATTATACATTCATGTAACAAATAACTTTATAACATTGTAAAATCACTTTTTGAATTATAAATAAAATAAAAATAAAAAAATATTAAAAAAATTGATTTCAATACTAAAACCGTTCTTTCCCAAAAATTACAAAATCATTAGATAAAAGTCAAAATTAAATAAATCACTTGCTATCCAGGAACATTATAAATTGAATATTAGTAAATTCAATATTAGTAAATTCACCGCAGCTCTACTCAAAAATAAATGCAGTCCTCCAAGACCCAAAAGAAAAATCAATCTTTTTAAAAAGACATTTTTCGGGCTTAAGGTTATAACTTATATACTATATATATTTATCTAGATTAATTTGCCGCAACGCTGACGTAATGCTGCCGTCAAGGAGCGCTGATGCCGTCTTTGTGGCAAATTTGAAATATAATTGTAATTTGAACTCGAATTTTGGAATGAAAGACTCCAATTGATTTTAAATTAAGAAACATTAAATTTATTGATAATTATTCCCCCCCCCCCCTCACCACTCAAAAATTAAATATTCAATTCGCTTTTCTTTGCGCACAGAAAAAGAAATTAATCACATCTTATTTGATTTATATTTTATATATTATTTGTTTATTTTTTAAAAATTTGCCACTTTTTTATAATTTATTAAAAATCTAAATTTTGTTATTCTTATTTTTTGATTTTTACAAAATTAAACGACTTAAGACACGCATGCCCATATGAGTTTCTCATGGCAATACTGGATGGAGCAGCCTGTCATACAAACAACACCTGATTGATCTCTTTTAAATATTTGGAGCCTTATATCGATTATCGATCCCAAATTTAAAAAAAATGATATAATATAATTCTCCTCCTCACACGATCCCACTTATTTAAATAAATCTACATATTTCCACACAAAAAATATCACAATGCTGTAGATTATAGAAAAAAAATACTACCAGATTCATATCTAGAGCCTCATTTCTGTAGCTGTGTCAGGACGAAAATGAGGTGAAACTTTTAAGAGACTATGTATTTTCGGGAGTTTACAGGTATACATTTGGAGTGTGGTTTTTTAAGAGGAATAAAATTTTTGGACCGAGACGCTGCCCGCCAGGGCACCAGCCCGGAGGGACGAGCTTGAGGGCGTGCCGAAGGCACGCACGAAAAGCTCGTATATATATATATATATATATATATGCGCTCCTAGTTATTTCCGATCTTATATATTGAGAGTTCTTAGAAATGTATTAGTCCAAAGATTCCCAAATCATCTTTATTTATTCCTTTTTTGAATTAATTCTATTTTAATAGTTCCTCAGCGAGAACAATTTTTTTTCGACTACAACTCGTCTGAACTTGTCTTTGACATGCTTGAACTGGAAGATATACCAGACAGGGTCTTTAAACCTTCTATCGGCACCCTTTTCGGGAAAATCATTCATTTGAATTGCTTCTTGAAACTATGCAACAATTTTATTTCATTTCGAAAACAAATATACTTTTCAAAACAAAAACTGTTTTTTATAGAAATTTTTGAAATAACGCATAATAATTTGAAAATTTAAAGATCCTCCTGAAATTTTGAAGTCGACCTTAAATGGTATATTTATGAAAATACTCTAAATGTTTGAAATTTTAGGGATGCACCTCATCCACAGCATTCATGGACCGCACGCCACTGATACCTACCTACTATTTATAAATAAGTGTTATAGAAAAACAATCTATTTTAAAATTAAATATTACTCTGAACAATTAAATATGTAATTGTGTGTGTAAGTTTGGGATTTTATTTAACTCTCATTAACTTTTAGATTCTCTGTTACATCTCTCTCACTTTTCACTCCCCAACTTATCACAATTTCAATAAGCATTTATGTATCCAATCTTCTTCATTTTATTATTTCTATTTTAATATTTTTTTTTTGTAGTCGATACCAAGTGTTCGTTAACTCTGGTCAGCCGCGAGAGACATTTCAGGTATGTTCTACTCTTTCCATTTAATAAAAGCCAGTTTCACATAATTTTAATTTTTTAATTAAAATACTTTTCTTGGAAAAAAAGTGAAAAATATAGAAAAATGAAAAATAATTTCAAAGTAAATATCAGCTCAAATAGAATCGGAAATGGATTTTTTGTAATTTGGTAGAGACTTATTTTCAAAGTTTTGCAAGTTATAAATAAAGGTTCAATAAAAAATGTAATGAAAATATACTCTGAAAAAAACAAAAATTTGGACATCTGGAGTTCATGACGCCTACTTCTAGGAGTTTATTCATACTCTCCTACCCCTCGGTTGTTGACCATCCTTCAAAATTTTTTTTTTCTGATTATGGCCTTGAATTATATCTTATCTTATATTATTAAATAAGCAATTCTTGTATATATATCTTTTGCTTGAAATCGGTACACCGTAAGTTAACATTTACATGAAAGATTCTTCTCAAAAACTTCACTAACGATTTTTTTTTAATTGGTGTATCTATTTATCAAGTGTCATGACCTATTAGTTATGTATAGATTTTAATCCAATTGTAATAAATGAAAGCGGTGTAAATTAGGAGTGTCGTAAAATAAATATTTTAATCATTCAAATATCGTTTTCGGTATGTCGCAGAGCCTTGAAATTTGAAACTTAAGCTATTTAGAGGCAAAAAGTTACCGAGCATGGTTCGGTGATCCAGGCACTGAATATGAACATGGAACGTATAATTTGTTACCTTACGTTTTCATCCCTTAAATATTACTGATTATAACGTTTCGAATCAAACTTACATGTAAAAATAAGGATCACATTTCCGAAAGGAATCTTCCTTAGATTCTGGTAAGCGAATTTCGAGTATTAAATTATCTAATTCTCAAAGTTCCATTTTTTATTCGTATTTAAAAATGCTAGAAATATAGAGAAAAATATTTTCAAGACTGGCTATTTTTCTGCCTCACTATTTCTGAAAAAAAAATAAAATAAAAAATTGATGTTATATAGAAGGTTCGCTCTAGTTTAAAATTCTTGGTTTTTCCAAAAGTACAAATTTATTTATTTTTGGAAATTCTACCTTGTAATATAAATGTATCTCAGAACATTCACTCATATATATTTAACTGCTTATTGAATAGATTAGTATTTTTACTTTATCCAATGCGAAGCATGGGAGAAAGTATTGCAATCGGTCGCGCGGCAAGCGCGACTTCAACGGGTCCTCAGGTAAAGACTACGGAACCCATGGACTCAATTAAGGTCACAAATTGAAGTATTCAATGAGATTGAATTTTAGCACGTGCCGGTTTTGCCAAAAGTTACCTGGAATCTCGTCGAGAGGCCAAAAAGTGCCATTTTTTTTGGAAGTGCGTGCGGATGGATGGATGGATGGATGTATGTTATCGTTTTTTTAGTCCACGATTTTTTCCACACCTTTGCACCGATTGAAATGAAATTGAAAACCTACCATCATTTTAACAAAATGAAGCGCTGATTAGTTTTTGGTACATATCGGCCCACAAACATTAGTATTATACAACATTATTTATTTCAGTACTTTTTTAGTTTTTTCTAAATATCTTTAAAATGACTTAACCAATTTTGATGAAATTTAATATCCTAATTAAGTACCTTGGGGCCGACAAAAAAGGTTAAATAAAGTTTTTAGTAAAATTATATTTTAAAGTACTTTACTCTAAATTAAGATTTTTGAATTCTTTAAATTTTATTCATTTGATCTGTTTATGGTAATATAGGACTCATTTAACCTAACTAAGTAAGAGTGGATAGGCTTTTCTCTGTGAAATGCTAAATATAGCGATTGATTCTCAACTAGTACTTGAGGAATAACCATTCTATATTGGATTTTTGACGTTTCGGTTTTTATTGGTAACCATTGCTGAAGACATAGAGGAATCGACTTAAAATCAAAAATAGCGATTGATTCTCATCTAGTACTTGAGGAATAACCATTTTATATTGGATTTTTGACGTTTCGGTTTTTATTGGTAACCATTGCTGCATAGACAGGGTGAATTGACTTAAAATCAAAATAGCGATTGACTCATCTAGTACTTGAGGAATAACAATTCTATATTGGAATTTTGACGTTTCGGTTTTTATTGAATTTTGAAGAATCGATCGTTATTTTTGATTTTAAGCCGTTTCCTCCATGTCTTCAGCAATGGTTAGCAATAATAATCAAAACGTCAAAAACCTAATGTAGAATTGTTATACCTCAAGTATTAGATGAGAATCGATCACTATTTTTGATTTTAAGCCGTTTCCTCCATGTCTTCAGCAATGGTTACCAATAATAATCGAAGCGTCAAAAATCTAATGTAGAATTGTTATTCCTCGAGTATTAGATGAGAATCGATGGCTATTTTTGATTTTAAGTCGATTCCTCCATGTCTTCAGCAATGGTTACTAATAATAACCGAAGCGTCAAAAATCCAATGTAGAATGGTTATTCCTCGACTATTAAATGAGAATCGATCATTATTTTTGAATTAAAGTCAACATGAACTGCAAATTGCAATTGATATCTGATTAATAATAAAGGAATAAACATATTATTTTTTTATTGTTAAAGGATAAATCTATATAATAAAAATGAATTTCTTTTTCTTTGTAAGTGCAGATCTCTCAAATGCCTGGACCGATTTGGCTAATGTTTTTTTTAAATGTTCGTAATAGTCCAATTCAGGTTAATCCGTAAAAAAATTGGAAAAGTTGCCCGGAAAATTGGAAAATTCAGGAAAAACTAAAAAGAGTTCAGGTTAGCCAACATAGCTTGCCAAACAATAAAAGAACTAAACTAGCAAAAAAAAACTGCAACAAAGATTTAAAAAACTATCTATTTTTTAACCGACTTCAAAAAAGGAGGAGGTTCTCTATTTGACTGAATTTTTTTTTTTTTTTGTGCCTATGTTACCTCATATCTCAGCCAATTGTGAACCGATTTTGAAAAATTTTCTTGCATTGGGTCCAGTCTAGCTTCCGATTGGTCATATTTTTTTCATATGTATTAGACCTTTTTTGTTAGGTTTGTTCAGGCCTAACTTCTTTGTTTATGAACCGATTTCGATGATTCTTTTTTTATTGGAAAGGGTGTATTTTAGGGATGGTGCCATATTAATTTGGTCAAGTTCTGATGATATGATCACTATTAATAACATCACTAAAAAGAGAAAAATAAAAATAATTTTTAAGAAAAAATAAAACCGACTTCAAAAAATTAAATGCAACAAATAAAATACACTAAAAGGTATAAAATAATTATTATCTTATTTAGTTACAACTAAACGACGAAATATTAACATGAAATTACTTTTTGAAGTCAGGTACCAAACAAACTGTACCTATAAGCAAGCATATCCTCCAAACGTACTAAGTAAGATCCGTCGAGTGCGATTCATGAAAGGTATATGTTTGTCACCGACTTCAAAAAGTAATTTCATGTTAATATTTCGTCGTTTAGTTGTAACTAAATAAATAATAATTATTTTATACCTTTTAGTGTATTTTATTTGTTGCATTTAATTTTTTGATGTTGGTTTTATTTTTTTCTTAAAAATTATTTTTTATTTTCCTCTTTTTAGTGATGTTATTAATAGTGATCATATCTTCAGAACTTGACCAAATTAATATGACACCATCCCTAAGATACCCCCTTTCCAATAAAAAAAGGATCATCGAAATCGGTTCATAAACAAAGAAGTTAGGCCTAAACAAAACTAACAAAAAAGGTCTAATACCTATGAAAAAAAATGGGACCAATCGAAAGGTAGACTGAACCCAATGCGAAATTTTTTTCAAAATCGGTTCACAATTGGCGGAGATATGAGGTTACATAGACACAAAAAAAAATTTCAGTCGAATAGAGAACCTCTTCCTTTTTTGAAATCGGTTAAAAATAAAAAAGTTCAAGCCAAGCTTTTGATTATTATATATCATTCATTTCAATATTATTTATTTATTTCAAAGTTTATTATAAAGGATTATTGAAACTATACTAACTAAAGTAACTGAAAGGAATTCATTAGCTTTTGGAATTTCTATAAAAATATATTTTAAAGATTAAAACCAAAAATTCAATTAGCCCGTAGAATTCTTTAAAGAAAACAAAATCATTTGAAAACCCATTTTTATATTGTTTTGAAATCTAGGAAATTTCAGACTATGGAAATTATTAAAAACCTATTTTGAGCCTAATTAAACCTGAATTTTCTATAATCTAATAATAAACTTTAAAAGTTTATTATTTTTAATTTTTTAATAGGATAATTCTCCCCAAATGACAATTTTTACCTTATTTATTGATTTTTTACAAGACAAAAACTTTATTTTAATTTAAGTTGAAAGGTTCTTTTTGCCGAATAATTGAGTAGCAGAAGGGGACAATAAAATATTGTCTTCTGCTGGAAAAATAAATTTTTTAAATTAATTCATAAAGAGATATACTTTGTCCTCTTCATCAATCTATTACAATTAATTCACAAGAGTTGATATATGAAAGTGCTCTTTACACGTGTATAAAACATCAATAAAACAGCCACGTGGGGTCCAGGGGCGAAGCCCCCTGGCTAGTAAAATGCCCGCCGAAGGCGGGCCTTGAAGCTAGTAATTAATATATCCAGTACACACCAAGCCAGCAAAACATATTAATATTTCAAATGAATTTCGATAAAGTTTAGCAACGATCCGTTGCAGTTTATTTTTTAATTATTATTAGACATAAACTATCTAGGAAAAAATAACGCTGAAACTTGAAAAAATTTAAAACATATCTAAATTTACATCAAGAAAATTAGCTTTTCATTAGGATACTGACGGTCTTTTACCCTTACACTCATAAATTACACATATATTTTCGAACTATCGACATATAAAAATAAAAGAATGCAAGAAGAAAATTCTTTCCTATTGAATTTGCTGATAATCATGTGTGACTTGGAACAGAGAGGGTGTCCTGGGGTTCAAACAACCCCCTTTATTTAATGTCCCTTTTGTATGAAGTAAAAAACAGAATCATCCAAATAATGTATCCAATAATTAATTGTTTCCAATCAATTTCAGTTGAACTGCTTAATGCCATTTGATTTAACGTTTTTTTTTATTTCTAATACCATTGAGAAGTTGAAATAATATGAAGACTTTTCTAACTGGGTAGGGTGGAAGATTCATTGACTTGAGTGGGGATCCTTTAAGGCTGCCAAAACTAAGGGTTATTAATTAATAGGAGGGTACAATTTGACCCCAAAAAATTCGTAAATGGAATTGTCGCTGTGTAGCACTATAGGGGGATTTTATTGTAGTGTATGCATTTCTATTAACTACGACACGGATCAACAATTTTTTTAGCAAAAATTTATTTCCTTTTTTTATTTTTGGATTAGAAAGACTTATACACATATATGACCATAAAAATGTAACTTTGCTCAAAGTTTAAGAAATGTTGTTTTGAGATGTATTATATAAAGCCAGGAATATATAATGTTACTAAAATTAATTAAATTAAAATTAAAAATTTCATTTAAACATGCTTATCTATTTATTAAAAGATATTTTGAAATTGATTAAATAAAGTAGGTATATGCAGTGTAAAATTTTCATAATTTCTTTTAGAGTTTCTAAAAACGTAAAACGGAAACTTATTATCAACATCCTTCTTGTAAATTGAAGGAGACATTAAAAGAGTGTGTCTTCTGCTGGAAAAATAAATTTTTAATTTATTTATAACGAGACTATAGTTTTGAGGGATTTGCCCTATTCATCAGTCTCTCTTCCTTAATTCCTGTGAATCAATTGTAATAACTTTTAAGGAGTTAGGTGTTGGTTCTAGATGAAACATTTTAATCCTCAATTGTAATAGATTGATGAAGAAGGCAAAGCTCGCGAAACTATAGTATCGTTATAAATAAATTAAAAATTTATTTTTCCAGCATAAGACACACTCTTTTATTTTCTCCTTCAATTTATAAATATTCTACAACTTCAAGCAAAAAGAAACTTTCAAAAAATTACTTCATGCGTGTATTAACTTGTAACGATATTTTAAGAGTGTACTTCTTTTTAATGTGTTTTTATTTTGCAATTTTCAATAATATAATTTATATAATATAATAGACTTTGAATACAATTTTATTATTAGTATTAAAATAGTTAGCTTGTGTTAAGGAGAAATACGCTTTGATAAAATTCTTACTGTACTTGATTAATAGAAAATTCTTTTTATTTCGAGCCTGAGCTCGAGTCTTGTTTCAATGTCTCCAATAGATCTGGACTTGTCTCGACATGTATCGGGGATTATTATAAAAGTGCCCAAGCCTATGTTTCGCACTCTTTTTTTTATATTCCAGGGTGAGACATTCTACCCCAATTGCATTTCAGAGAATTTATTATTTTTTTAATATTTTTATCTTTAATTGTTTTTAAAATATTTTCAATGAAATAAGGGAATTATTTTTTCGAAATTTCTGTAGATTCTTTTCATTTGCTTTTAAGGAGGTTCGGGACAGCTTTTCTATCTGGTTGATCTTCGGAAAAATCTTTTTTTATTTCTGCATAGTGACAACTTCTGCCTACCAAATTTTTACTTTATTTAATTAAAAAATTGTTAATAATCAGGTTAATTTTGAATAAAAATCTTTGTTTTGATAATATTAATAAATAAACTGCAACGGATCGTTGCTAAACTTTATCCAAATTCATTTGAAATATTAATATGTTCTAGAGTAAAGTACTTTAAAATATAATTTTACTAAAAACTTTATTTAACCTTTTTTGTGGTCCCCAAGGTACTTAATTAGGATATTAAATTTCATCAAAATTGGTTAAGTCATTTTCAAGATATTTAGAAAAAACTAAAAAAGTACTGAAATAAAGTACTAATGTTTGTGGACCGATATGTACGAAAAACTAATCAGCGCTTCATTTTGTTAAACTAATGGTAGGTTTTCAATTTCAATTCAATTGGTGCAACGGTGTGGAAAAATTCGTGGACGAAAAAAACGATAACACACATACATCCATCCATCCCCACGCACTTCCAAAAAAATGACACTTTTTGGCCTCTCGACGAGATTCCAGGTAATTTTTGGCAAAACCGTCACGTGCTAAAATTCAATCTCATTGAATACTTCAGTTTGTGACCTTAATTGGGTCCATGGGTTCCGTAGTCTTTACCTGAGGACCCTTTGAAGTCGCGCTTGCCGCGCGACCGATTGCAATACTTTCTCCCATGCTTCGCATTGGATAAAGTAAAAAGAATATTGTGATAAAATTTTTCTCATTATAAAAATATTATTTAACACAAAAACTATTTCAAGAAATAGAGTTGGAATTCTACACTAGGGATTTTGTTATATTCTGTTGGCTGCAAATGACTTTTTATTTTTTACATTTATGAATAACTAATTAACTAGACTGCCAAATCTATTGAAAAATGTATCATTCAATTCATAAAAGTTGAATTATTGATCTGTATAAATTTTTTGAAAATGGTATAATTTGTATAGAAGTTATAGCCCTTTTAAAAGCTCGGTCCTTTTACTTCCATGTTGAAAGGATAATTTTCAATCATTTATTTCTCGGTAATGGGACAGACGATCAACTTCAAATTTAGGAAATAAATATTTAATGCATCAATGATTTGATGCTAAAAATTTGACAATTTTCTTATAAAAATGATAAACAGTCACGAACCCCCTTAAGGAAAGAAAAAATTTATCGAAAACATTTTTGTAATTAAATAATAATATATGGTAGGTACAATCAATTTATTTTTATAAGGTAGATTTTTTAATAAAATAAATAAGAATTAACAGATAATTATTAGCATAGATGCATCCTGACCGATTCCATTGTGCCGGGATCCAATTTACCGCGGAAAGGCCATGATAATTTAAGATGATTTTTGTACTTGTTATATTTCATATAAGCTAAAGCTAGTATTCATTTATATTGCTGTATTCGTATTAATTAATAATTAATTAAATTTAACTGTTTTTATGAAGGATAAAAATGTTATTGCCCAGAGCTATCAAACGCCTCCATGACTGATCGGTGTTCGCTAAAATTAAGACGCAATCCGCCCACAGTCAAACCACGTACTTCTATTTTTTAATTCATCGTTGTATTGGATAATAAATCTACAAGTTAAATAGGTGCGCAGGTGTATGTGTAGGTATGTGTCTGTATATTTATTTAATGGACTTCATGGAAAAAAATTGTTTAAAAAAATCGCTCCAACATAAATTTTCACAACAGAAAGGAATAATAAAATCTTTAATTTTCAATCGGGATTTCAAAGCAGGTGCTTTTACGAATAATTTGTGAAAGTTGCAAATTCCATTAATAGTGGAAGTATTCTTCGTCATCATGGATTTTAGAAATACGCTTTTGATGATTGAACACTAGGAATTAGGAGCATTAATTAATTAAATTTTACACTGCTAAACTGCTAATTACAGAGATTTCGCTTTTATCAGCTCATGGAGAATTGATATGAACGATGGGATATTATTAAAAAGATCATCATCCCGACAGCCCATACCCACAACATGATGTTGAGAATTTATCAATATTGTTCCCACCACAATATTAAACCTAAGGGATTGGAAAATAAAATATTCCTGACGTTTGTCTGGTAGCGTTAAACTAATAAACGGTATATCTGAATGATTTGGAATTTAAATTAGTTATCCGTTATAGATGTCACAGTAAGGCTTTGATTCAAATATGACTCTTTATTTATATTGACTTTTTCTGAAAAACAGCTCTAATGATTTTTTTTAATTTTCACTATTAATTAATTAATATATTAATTTCTAAGGAAATCACAAGAGGGTATCATCTATCCGAGAATGAATGGACTATTTTTAATATATGTCAGAGAAGGTGGTTTTTTTACCCCCTCGGGAATCGAACTCTAGGAAATAAAAAACACCCCTTCTGACATATAATTAAAATAATCCATTCACACTCTTATGATTTTCTTAGAACATTTAAATCTATTTCAATTTGCAACTTGAACGTGTTAAATATGTTATTTGTTGCATATCATTTTTATAAGAATCATATGCTCATGGAAAGATATATAAGTTTGTTTAGAGGCCTTGGATTGTTTTTTCTTATGAATTTTTAAAATAAAAATGTGAATAAATAAAATTAGCCTTATATATTAATTTTAATATGCTAATGGCGAAAATCACCAACCACTAGATGCGCTGCTAACGGGGAAGAAAAACTTTATTATTCTTAAAAGAGTTTCTTATATAACTTTCTGCCAATTGATGTCAGAAGGGGTGAATTCGCATAATCATACATGTTATTATTGATTCTATATATTTATAAAAGTTGTAATTATCTCCAAAAGAACTAAAATTCTCTCTTCGAAAGAGGACAAATAGTTTCTATATAGTGATTGTAAAGCTAAGAATAAAAAATACGATTTGGTCGATTAAGAAGGTCCTTTCGCCACCAATGTTAAATAAATAATATTAGATTATAACTATAACTTAATTTTTTATAATAGTTTAAGTCTCTATCTACCAGTTTCAATCACAGATTAGCGAGCGAATTTTTGAAAATAATTTTTTTTTAATCTAAACATTTTCTCAGCGTTTTATGGAAAATTAAGATCTTGACACTTTCTCTTGAATTATACTACTATTAGTTGATTATATAAAGTTAAAAAAAACTAAAAATTAAATTTTTTGCAATAATATATGTATATGATTGACCAACGAATTTACTTGGATATTTACTTTAAAAAATCACATAAATGCTATGTTTGGATCTAAACATAAACATTATTAATACAACCCATTGCCAAATTATACAAGAGTTAATCACACATTAGCGATCGAATTTTTGAAAATAAAATTTTTATATCAACTGATTTGAATAAATCAAATTAACTTTTGTATTTTTTTTTTTTAATTGTTTTTATTTCAAACATTTACAGCTTTCATACTATTTATTTTTTAATTCTATTATTTTTCATTTGTATTTTAACTTACGAAGATAAGTCAAAAATTACCTACACTTTTCGTTCTACAACTTTATTAAATTAAGATAGGAGGGAGCCGCATGCGCATGCGTTGAGTTGGCGCGTCTGTGGTCACGTACGGAATTTAATCACGATCGCGTCAGTTGTCTTCTAGCTACAACAGCATAATCATGTCAGCTCCGCGTTTAAAAATAATTTAAAATCAAAATTTTCAAACCCACCTAGCTAGCAAGATGCCCGCCGTAGCTTATTATAATATAGAAAAATATATCACAGAATATTTTTTAAATACTGTAAAAGAATGAAACCACAAACACTTACACTTAATCTCTTAATTAATAAACTCCAAAAGAGAAGCATCAATTAATTGCACGCTTTTGAATTATTTATCATTGGAACCGATCCGTTTGAATGATAAGCTTTGTGCATTAAATGAATTGCTGTTAATGAAACGAAATGGTTGATGGAAATAGAACATACACATTGAAACATGCACGCAGGTATGGACGCAGCAGCAGCAGCTCCAATAGGGATATTTGTCTCTGATATCTGTTCCTTCAAAGGGAAGAACCTCGTTCGCTCTACATTCAAAATCAAAATGAAACCAGAATTGAAATACAAAAAATGGTCCCCTTCTTTCATGCCATGCGTCAATACATTATTATTTCATTATATGTATATTATTATTATTTTTATATTCAGTGAATAAAAGAAATGCAATAGGTAAAAATCAAAACAATTCTTCAAATCTTCTAATAAAATTTCATTCGCTCGATAAGATTTTTTAAAGTGATATTTACTTTCAAAAGAAAAGATATGAATATTAGAAAAAGTGATTTTTTAAAACCCACATCAGTACAATTCTATTTTTTTCTTCCAAATCGATGTGCTTTTCAGGAATAATATATTTTTTAATGATTTAAAGATTGCAAAGTATGGTTAAAATTGATCTGTCGTTTCATCTTTTTGATAACTATTTTAATAAATTTATGAGCTCACTGCTTATATCTTTTAATAATAAAATTTTATTTAATAAAAAAACACGCAAAGCCACCATGAGCATCAAGAGACTAAAATTATGGTGTCATTCTTTTTTTCATTAAAAATAATTCCTAGACTAGTTGAATGATTAAAAAATAAAATGAATATAGTCGGTGCTCGGGATACACCTATAACCTATATTTTAAACTTTATTAAAAATTTAGTTTTAAAAACGGCTACTAATAATATTCAATTATTTTTTTTAAGTTTTTCTTTTTGTCATTTATTTCATAAAAAGCTCTTACATTAAATTGAAAGTTTTTGCCGAGAGTAGCAGAATTTGTATATATTGAAGGAGATAATAAAGAGTGTGTCTTCTGCTGGAATTATAAATTGTTATTTATTTATAAAGATTTATAATTCCAGCAGAAGACACCTCTTTTATTGTCTCCTTCAAAGCTCTTACACATTATCCTAAAAAGTCTTTCATTTTTATTACAAATCAAAAAATCTGGCTTAACTTAAACTCAACCTCACAAAACCAAGTCTACTTCCTCGTATAATGATAGAAATTTATATCCACTACAATAGCACTAATATTAAATACAAGCTGCGAAGCCCGCCTTTGGCGGCCCTCTTGTTAGCCAGAAGGTTTTGCTCCCTGGGTCTCCACCCATTTTGGTTGGTTGGTTGTTGAGTTTCTAGTTCCTTTTAAGGGTCCACAGTTTGTGTATACAAATTTTGGTTGAGTTTGCTCCAAAGGCTTGAGATTTTAATTTTTTGACCCCTCCCCCCCATTTTGGGTGCTTAGTTTTCGAATTTCTTTAAACAATAATTACCAGGAATCACATCTTCTACAACTTTGCTTGTAATTGAATTTGCCAGAGTTAATAGTTTAGGAGCTATTTTATAATTTACAGTATTTCGCCTCTCTCACCAAGCCCTCTTTTGCAGTCAAAATATCAAAATATTATATAGCAGTCATTTTAAGTTAGAAACCATCTGATCCAAATATAAAATTTCATAAGAATATTTCCAGCCGTTTTTATGACCAGTAGACACAAAAGAGGGCGAACAGGCAGAAAACAGACAGACAGGAATTTTGGTGAAGGCGATTTGAACCAATGTACAGACAAAACCTTTACTTTATATATATGGTATATAGATAGTAAATTTTTTAAGTTGACTCAAGAAAGTGATTTTTATATTTAATAAAATTACCTAATTCTCCATGCGGGAACAACGGAGGAATCAAGAAATTTTGAAAGTAATATCCCTCAGATAGAATTAAAAGAAACTGAAATTATAGAATCAATCCAGAAATTAAAAATTCGCAAATCTCCAGGTGAAGATGGTATAACCAACGAGATGAATCAAATATGGTGTCCTAAATTATGGAAAGAAATCATCTTATTATTAAAACAAATATTAACCCTCTATAAGAAATCAGAAGAATGGAAAACTAACATAGTTATTCCTATTTTTAAAAAAAGGAGAAAAAGGAAACCCACAGAGGTATCAACTTGCTCAATACTCATCTAAAGATCGCCACGTCTATTATAGCAAACAATCTCACTAAGAGTATAAATCTTGAAAGATGAACAACAGGGATTTAAACGCGGGCGTTCTTGTATCGATGTTATATTTGTTGTGAGGCAACTAGTTGATGAAGCCTTGGAATTTAATAAACTTGCCTTTTTCTGTTTCATTGACATTGAAAAAGCTTTTGATAAAATCCAACTGAAGTATGTCCTGAAGATTTTGGAAGATCATGGAACACCAGTGGTCCTCATTAGATTAATTCAGGAAATATATAGAAATAATTATGCAAGAATCAGATTAGAGGTGAAACTGGAGGGGATGATTCCAGTCAACCAGGGAATTCGACAAGGACATTCAAATTTTTATTCAACCTTGTAATTAATAAAAGACCTCAAAAATGTCCAAGACTACTCAATTGGAAGATGATCGCGCGGAGAATTTACCACTGCTCGAAGCCCCTAAAACCTTAGTAAATTGGATATTGAATTGAATCTAAGTTTCTGAGATTGGCTCGTGATCCCGGCTTCTTCCTTCTGCTCTGTTCTTTTCACGATGGAGGGGCCAGCCCATACTGGCCTATAGGGGATCCACCTTCTGGTGTATCTCCTTCTCACATCAATATCATTAAAAAAAAAAAAAAAAAATGAGAACGTAAATATCGTGTGCTATGCAGACGACGCGGCTCTTGTTGCGGAAAGCGAAAACGATCTCCAACGACTCTTACATAAATTTGCACTTTCCTGCGAAAAATTTCAGCTTAAGATATCTTCGAAAAAGACGAAAACTCTCACAATTGCTAGAGAACCAGTTCGCTGTAAGCTACAACTATATAACACCATAGTGGAACAAACAAGTGTCATTCTTCAACTATCTCGGCGTTCAGATAACCAGCACGAAAAGCGTTAGCGAGGAAGTCAGACTCCAATCTATTAAGGAGTCCAAAATATCAGGATTCCTGAATGAAACGATTTGGTCAAACAAGTTTCTGGAAACGGAAGCAAAAGTACGCATCTATAAGACCGTTGTGCGACCAATTTTGACATATGCGGCCGAAACAAGAACAGACACCTCAAAAACAAGAGAAATATTGGAAGTTCGTGAGATGAAATCGCTACACACAATTGCAGGTAAAACAAGGATGGGCAAAAAATAAAGATATTAGGGAAAAGTGAAATATACAAAAAATCAGCGTATGGGTCCAAAGGAGAAGAACAGAATGGAGTGCATACGTATTGCGAATGAATGAAGACCGACTGGTGAGGAAGGTACATGACAACAACCCTACCGGGAAAAGAAGACGGAGCCCTCCAAGAAAACGATGGAAACAGGCTCTGGAATAAACAGGTTTTTAGCCTAACAATAAGAAGAAGAAAAATAAGACTTAATTCTCTATATCTGAATAGAACTTTTCATCATTAAATCATGTATTCAGAAATTTTTTCGGGGGGTGTGGGTGGGGTGTGAAGGAAATAATAATTTTATCAAAATATTATAGAATTATATTTAATATCGTTAAACGATGTTTTATAAAAGATTTTCGCGGACACATTTACCTATATGTATATTTATTGCTACCTATAAAAGATATCATGGTGGCATGGGGTTACTCCTCTCAGAGAAATTTACTATTAATTGATTAATTTTTAATACTAATTCATTGAATAAATTCCGAAATTTTATTAAATAATTTTCACTATTCCCGAAGTGCTACAAGATTAATTAAAAGGATTGTTAGATTTACATGCAAGAAACTTCTTGAAAAATTCGAGTAAAGAGAGCACCGAGGCAGAACCTGAGGAAGAGAAGAGCTCAGATGATAGGGTGCACGTTTTTCCATGGGATATTTTAGAAAATGAAGTGAAGAATAAAATGGGAATTGGAAGACTTAGATAAGAGTATTTTCCGCCGATAATGAAAGATATGCGACTTTTAGAATAGTCAAATAGTTGGCATGGGATAGATTTGTAAGTAGCCGGGTGGTTACATCAAACCAGTCTTAGGAATAAATAGATGATGATTATGATGATGAATAACTAATTCATTGGAGAACATTCAAAATGTTATTAGATAATTATACTCAGTATTTAAATGAAATAAAGTGTACACCCAGTAGGTAGTTAGTTGATTTCGAAAAATTGGCTTAGAGCATTGCCGAGTGCTAGATATGCCAAAGTTAAGGTGACCATATACGTACCGAATTTTCCGGGACAGTCCTGAATTTTCAGTCCCTGTCCCAATTTTTTACAACTCGTTTTTTGGTCCCGAATTTATAGCATTTGTCTCGAATTGTCCCGAAATACAGTAGTGTGAGAACGTAAAAGTTTAAATGCATATATTTAATTTAAGTAGTGTTAGATTGTAGACTGAGAATACATTAAAGTGGACACTTTGAAGAGTATGTTAATCACCAAAATAAATTTTAATGAAAATTGCACAGACTTTTATAAGAAGATCAAAAAAGAATAATGTGTTCTAAGAAATATTCATGCTTCATAGAAATATAAGGCTACTTTGTCAAAATAATTAAGAGGAGTTACAAATTCATTATTTTGTTTAAAAATAAATGAAAAAAATATTTAAAAAATTATATATATATTTTATATATAGCGTCCCGAATTTCGAAATTCGAAATCTGGTCACCTTAGTTAAAGTGCCTTTCATGTATTCCTCCTAATGTGCAGGCTTTTTCGCTGCAAACGTATACTACAGTACGCCTTAAGGTATTATATATAAGAATTGAAAGTTTTTATGCATAGGATAGCAGGATTTTTATATATTGAGGGAGACAATAAATAAATAATATAAAATAAATAAATTTATAATTCCAGTAGAAGACACTCTTTTATTGTCTCCTTCAATATAAAAGAATGATGATTTCTACCAGCAAGCTCAAAAGTGGGTTTTAATTACTTTCGTTTATATATTATTTAAGATAAAAGAAAAATCCCTAAAAATACATTTACCTTTTCTAATAAATATTAGAGAGAATCGAGTATAGGACTTTCTTGCAAAAATAAATAAATAAATTGGGGGAATCCACTTTTTTTCTCTTCATTGGTTTTATCTTTTTCTATATTCCCTAATGGCCAACACATCATATTTCCCCTCTCAACTCATCTCCCTCCCTCATTTTATTCTTATTATGATTCTTATTCTTATTATTAATATTATTTTGGGTCGATTTTTAATTCTCTTTGAACGGATTGGTTGATGAAAAAGAGCCGGCTTGCCGTTTTCTTGACAGGATCAACGCCTCGTTCCAATCTCTATTATTCAAGTAAACCACTCCCGTCTGACAGTCAATATTAAAAGAGTGGGGGTGAGAGGGCGCAGGGGGGTACGGGGGCCAGGCGGCATCTTTTATTTTATTTTATTTTTCATTTTAACGTGTTTTGAACCCCGAAACGCAACTGGCAGACATTTTCTTGATTAATGGTACTCTAGATAATGCGATCTTCACCAAATTCATACAATTTAATCAAAATCTAAATTGAATTAGAACACGAGCCAAAGTTGATTTTTCTCAACTGTTTTTTTACACATATACACACACAAGTAAAAAATATATACTATACTAATATAATTTAGTCGTCCTTTAGGCCTCAACAATCGATAACTTCTACTCGGAAATGTAGGTTATGTATAATATTTTATTACAGAGTCCCATATAAGTTTTTGCCAGGGGGGCAAGATTTAATTTGCCCTTGCCCCCCACCCCCAAAAATCCTATATAAAACAAGCAAAGTATGATAAAAGAATAAATAATTTAAATTTTAACACCAGTGTATTTTAAAATTACATTACGAAAAATTTCCCGCTTCTCAAAATTTGGGTCCGGGGCAGGGTGGTTTGGTTAAAACCACTGGTTGAAATCGGTTTAAACCGTCCTGGACTTTATCCGATTTTGACCAGTGGTTTTTATTGAGTGACCACTTGAATAGCATAATTTTGATTTGTATTTTCATACTTACATATAAATAAAATATTGTAAATAAATAAACAACATACAAATTTCATATAGTAGTACAGTGTTTCTAAGCCTTTTTGGTTGAAGGCACACTAAAAATATCTGGAATCATTTGCGGCACTCCTAAATATAAAAAAAAATGTAAACGTTGTATGATACAAAAAATAAAATAAAAACAAGTAATTACAAATACTATTTCAAAGTTACAAAACCCATGCAATTTTAATTATTTGTCAAAAACGCTCGCGGCACATTTGACAATCTCTCTCGGCACATAGATTGAGAAACACTGTATTAGTATATAATATACATATTTCGGGAAAATAAAATTGCCCACATGAATAATACAAAATCAAAACCGAACTTAATGGCAACAAAACATAAATTTTGTATCAAATATAATATAATAATAATTTTAAAAATTACACTTTGATACTTAGAAAACACTATTAATATTGTGGAATAAATAGCTTGATCGACTGGTATGAGGAATGGAGCAATAAAGATAATCGGAATTGCAGTCAGTGTAGTTATTCAGTTAAACTACTAAACGCCAACGTTTCGGCACACACTTAAGTGCAGGGAATTTATGAGTTACCATTACTCGCCCTGACGAAGGCACAAATTGTGTGCCGAAACGTTGAGTTTTAGTAGGTTAACTGAATAAATACACTGACTGCAATTCCGACTATCTTTATTGCTCCACTATCACTATTAATATTAGTGTTAAGAATATTGTCTTGAGTGTATTATTTACATACATAACTATTATTATTCTATATTCTGACTGAATAAAAGTATAAAATGAAAAGAACATAGAAAATATATAAATAGGTATAAGGTATATAGTAAAACACTAAAAAAAATTGTGGTTAAAACCAATTTTGGACGGTTTTAACTACTTTTGACCATTGCCCTATGGCCAAAGACTACACAAGTTTTTTTAACAGCCCTGGTCCGAGTGCACGTGCCCCCTCTACTCCCCCTAGAACCGGTCGTTTTTTATAGACAATTAATACGGTTTTACTTTAATAAACTCCGCAATCACCAATTCATCAATCTAATATTCATATTATAAAAAGTCATCATCATCACATTACATATTTTAATTAGCAAATATTTCGAGAGTAATTAGAATGAGAATCATTAGTATACATTTATATAAAAAATTAAATAAAAATACAAAAAGCAACATATCTCTTTATTATTATAGGTTGCCAGGTAGGTACTGTCAAACCTCTCGATAACTCTCGTCAACCAGCCCGGGCAATAATTTTCTGGAAAGAATTTTAGTTACTGGCATGATGATAAGGGGAGTATTAATCTAAAGTATACTTTCATGTCTGTTTATATATATAATAAATTGGATGTGTGTGGGGTATATATAATTTGGCTTATTTGAATTTGTTTCATTATCATGATATCAATAATCGGAATGAAATGGATACTAGATGGCTTCATTGAAGGGAATGGATAATATTGATATTTATCTCGAATAAATATTAAACAACACTGGCAGAGAGCTGGTTAAAAATATTTCAATATAATATAATGATATATCCGTGGATGGAGCATTATTATCTATCATAATAATTGACTTTCTAATTTGATGCACCAGGGATAATAATTTCAAATACTGATTTAGACCACAATAGAAAAATAAAATTGAAAGTTATTTATATTGATTAAAGCAAGTCTTAGAGAATAAAACAATTTTCTATTGCTAGAAACTGTAGGTATTCTAAAGTCATTGAACATTTGGAATAAGTTTTATAAATTAAAGGGTTTATTTAGTCACATAAAATAAATAAATAGAGTAATTTTAGTCAATTAATATTATTTATTTGATAGATTAACTAAACAGTTTCTAAATAAGGTAAGAATAATTGGAGAAAAAAGTTAAAACTTTTCAAGACTCGGTACACTCTCAGAATAAAGCATCCATAGGAATGTATAATAAACTAATTTAATAAAACAATAAAAATTTAAATAAATATTATAATTATTTTGAGTATTTTTTGTTATAACAATCACTAGGATGTCTCTTTCTGAATTGTAATGGATAATTTTATTACATGTTAGAAGGGTTGTATTTAACCCCTTGCGTGTTGAAGCCAAGTCCTAAAAAGCTACCCAAGCCAATAGCTGCTCTTCGAGGTGGAACCAGTGAAGGCAGACTAGTTCTAGGCCAAAGGGCAGCTATTGGCTTAGATTTCTTTTTGGAACTTGGTTTAATTTTTAAATGTGGTAGAAATATTCTGACATAATAAGAATTATTCATAAAATCTTTGATTCAGAAGAAGACACCCTTATGATTTTTCTGATGAATTCTAATTTTACTAATATCAACAAAATAAACTTTTCATATTCATTCTTTTTTGATTATTTGTATTTTAGAAATGTCAAAAAATGAACAAAGCTAATTTTCATGTGTTATTTTTTATCTATTAAACTGTCTGTATTTGAATATCCATGATATCTTTGAGTTCAAATTTTTTTACTTGTGTTAAATATTATGTCAGATATGGTGCTCCTTGGAAAACAAATCTACTGCCTGAATTGTATATTTGGGATTTAAATTCAATTTCCAAAAGGGTGAATAAAAAGCCTTCTGACAAAATAAAACGTATCCATAACATCTTTTAAACAGATGATGATAACCGCTCGTGATTTTCTAAAAAAATTAGGTATATCTAGTAATAAACTTTTTATATTTCCAAAGCGAAAAAGGATTGAAAAAGTAGAATATTAGAATTTAATCAAATCGTTTTATGAGAGCTCATGATCGACTAACTAAAATGAGTTGAAATTTCTATAAATATTAACTTTTTCTGGCAAAAAAAGCAAAATCTTTGACAAAACTAGGAAAACCGAGGGGCGAACCAGAAAAAAATATATTTTCTTGGAATTCAAATTAATCAATGAGAAAAAAAATGACACTTGTACTTGGACGAGTTTTAAAAAAGGCTTTGTGCAAAATCAGTCACTTTGAAAAACCAATAAATATATTGAAACTTATACATAGACCCAGAAAAGATATTCTCAATGTAAAAAAGAAAATTTAAAATATAAATTATTATGTGTGTTTCACTGAATAAAAGACAAAAACCTTATTTGGATTGACTCTATATATAATATATATTTCGTGTTGTGAGCCCATCTTCAGGAGATCAAGCCAAATATAAAGTCAAAGTAAAGCCAAAGCCGAAGTATAAAAGTTGTGGTGGATGGAACATCATCTGAATCGTTCTCCACAAACTCTGGTGTTCCCCAAGGCTCCGTAATCTCCTCCACACTCTTCCTAATTTATATAAACGACCTTTTCGATCAAACGGCAAACCCCACTCATTGTTACGCCGACGATAGCACTCTACACGGCAAACCCTCACTCCCGAATAATCGAATCAATGTTACCTCCTCAATTACTCTCGACCTAGACAAACTGAATAAATGGGGCTCACAAAATTTAGTTAACTTCAATTCAAACAAGACTCAATGTTGTCTAATTTCTAGGCGCGAAAATAAAGATTTCCCTGATATTCACTTCGATTCGAATACCCTAAAAATGTGTGACAGCCTATCCATGTTGGGCGTCTCTGTCGCATCTGACCTGTCTTGGAATGAACACATCTCCTCTGTGGCGAAATCTGCAGCAAGGAAGATTGGCTTCTTATTCAGGTCCAAGCGATTTTACAAACCCCCACAACTTCTCACCATCTACAAGGCCCAAATCCGCCCCTGTCTCGAATACGGCTCTCATCTATGGAGAGGAGCCTCTAAATATTCTCTTGCTACCCTGGATGCAATTCAGAAACGAGCCGTCAGGCTAATTGACGATTCTACCCTCACCGACTCCCTCGACTCGCTGGCTCATCGAAGAGATGTCTCTGCCCTTTCCCTTTTCTATAGATACTATCACGGCAGGTGCTCCGATGAGATAAAATCAATAATTCCCCCCAAAGCATGCTTTGCACGTAGCACGCGTTTTGCCGACTCCCAACACTCTTTCGCGGTCAAATTAGAAAAGTGCCGGACCACTTCATTCGCGAATACATATATCGCCATGACTTCAAGGAACTGGAACTCTCTTCCAGCCTCTATCTTTCCCAGCACCTATAATCTTCAAACCTTCAAAACTGGAGTGCATAGACACCTACGTCTACACCCTCTCACTTAATCAACTTTCTCTTCTCTTCGGTAATGCAAGGGTCTTTCGAGATCCATAGGGGCTGCATCTTTACTGGTGCACCCCTTCTTGCATTCGATTGCATTAAAAAAAAAAAAAAAAAAAAAAATAACCTTTTGGTCTTTTATTCAGTGAAACACACATAGTTATTTATATTTAAAATTTTTGTTTTTACATTTAAACATGTTTCACTTAGAACCTACAGTCCTATACCATTCTCCCTTAACAAAATAGATATATTTTCAAATTTATCTGTTAAAAAAAATTTTCTATAACAATTGAATATCGAGTGCTGATTAATTTGATACACCCTGTAATGTTGAATTGAAATACACCTCGCATTGGATCTGTTTGTTCTTACAGGATAAACATTAAAGGTATGTTATTCGTACTTTAAAATACAGTCCCTCTCTATTATTATAAATCAACATTTTTGATTTAATCTAATTGTATAAAATAATTTACGTTTCACCAAATATTAGAAACCCTTTGAAATATAAAATAATTTCCAACAGAATTTAGCAAAGGAAACATTTGTTTAAATTTTTTAATTCATATATATATATATTTAACGTAAATACAATAAACATTGAGGTTAAAATTGAAGAGAAACTATTATTAAACAGAAATATTGCAAAATAAAATTTAATTGAAAATAAATTTTATTTCTACTTTACCTTAATAAACTTGTCATTTTATTCTTAGATTTTGAAAAAGTGTTTGTCTCTGAATCTACGACTATTGGTATATGTGTGGGTGTCTGATCAAGTTTTCTATAATATTAAGGAATAAAAATTTCAAAACGAATTTTCATAGTAAGTTGTTTTGTTTTAAGATTAATACCTAATTAGATTTTGATTTAAATCGCATCACGCTATCTTGACGTTTAATTTGTAGATTTAACTAAAATAATAATTATATCTTAAAATATTATTTAGGGGTCAGATCGGGTAGAGTCATTACCTATGAATAAGCTAGCCCGGGTTCAAGTCCGACTCACTAATCTTAAATTTAATTTAATATTTAATAAAATAATTTATAATCATTTACGAAAGAGCCCTCCTCCGTGAATTTTTGACTCATTAGCAATTTACGATAACTCCTTGTACTATAAATGAGAATCTTCTAATGGTAATATCAGCTTTCTTCGATTTTTGTTTGGAAATTTTATTAACTTAAATTATTTTTGAACCCTCTCTCATTTGGGTCACCATCATTTTCACATAGTGAGTCATTTTCAAAAGGTCATATAGGGTGCATATGCAACATTTCCTACAAATCAATCAAAGGGTCTAGGAGTTTTTTTATTTTATTAATTTTCCACAAAGTTTGTTTGTTGTATCTATTGAGCCTTGTAATATGATTGTATTTTTTTTAAAAAAAGGAAACGATGCCATTGTTTTGCTGTGTCAATTGTTTTAATATTGTGATCGACATATGGTATAATGAACTATATATTACTTATACGAGGAGGTTAAGTTGAAAAGTAAATTTTGTAAAGGAGGAAATTTTATTTAAGTTTTATTTAATGGTTTCATATAATTCCAATTGTTGTTATTGTTTTGTAGATTGCCTGAGGAAGCAGAAAAATATACTGAGGAACGTAGCAACATATCGAAAATGTAACTTATAATTTTATGTCAAGCCCAAGTAGCCAATAGCCAGCCACAAAGAAAAAATTCAACATGTACGTTAACAACACCAATTTATCACAAAGAATCTACAACAGGCATTACAAATATCATACATGTCTGAAATTAGAATCTCTGGTCAAATAAATACCTCTTTACATGTCCATTAAAATTACTCTGATTACCTCTGGTGTTCTGCTCATATACGATATATCACAGTTAAATAGTACCTTTATATCAGGTTATTCTTAATTTTGAAAATCAACATCACTGAGTCTAGTTCGATAAGTTCTATAACCCGTAGTAGCAGCAATTCATTTATCAAAAATTGGCCGATCAAATCTTTGAAACTGAAAGAGTGGCCCAAAACAAATTGGTCTGTCCGTTTGTCTGTGTGTTCGGCATCTCCAAAATAGTGAATGTCAGTCACTCAACTACAAATTAACTGCTTAAGGACGTTCCCTAATATAACTCAGATGCAGTTCGCTCTTTTCCCTACACTCATATGCGCAGAAAGGCAAAAATATTTTCACTGCGTCGTTTCTCGGATCTGGCAACATTACATTCTTACCGTCGCTAAAAGACAAAGAATAAAAAAATAAACTGCAACGGATCGTTGCTAAACTTTATCCAAATTCATTAACCGACTTCAAAAAAGGAGGAGGTTCTCTATTCGATTGAATTTTTTTTTTTTTTTTTTTTTTTTTTTTTTGTGCCTATGTTTACCTCATATCTCCGCCAATTGTCAACCGATTTTGAAAATTTTTTTTGCATTGGGTCCAGTCTAGCTTCCGATTGGTCACAATTTTTTTCGATTTTTTTCATAGGTATTAGACCTTTTTATATGAGGTTTGTTTAGACCTAACCTCTTTGTTTATGAACCGATTTCGATGGGTTCTTTTTTTATCCGAAAGGGGTGTCTTAGGGATGGTGTCATATTAATTTGGTCAAGTTCTGATGATATAATCACTATTAATAACATCACTAAAAAAGAGAAAAATAAAAATTTTTAAGAAAAAAATAAAAACCGACTTCAAAAAATTAAATGCAACTAAATATAAAAATACACTAAAAGGTATAAAATAATTATTATCTTATTTAGTTACAACTAAACGGCGAAATATTAACACGAAATTACTTTTTGAAGTTGGTGCCAAACATATACCTTTTATGAATCGCACTCGACGGATCTTACTTAGTACGTTTGGCGGGTACGCTCACTTATAGGTATAGTTTGTTTGGCACCGACTTTAAAAAGTAATTTCGTGTTAATATTTCGTCGTTTAGTTGTAACTAAATAAGATAATAATTATTTTATACCTTTTAGTGTATTTTTATATTTGTTGCATTTAATTTTTGAGTCGGTTTTTATTTTTTCTTAAAAATTTTTATTTGAAATATTAATATGTTTGTTCCTTTATTGTAATCAGATATCACTTGCAATTTGTAGTTCATATTGACATTAATTCAAAAATAATTCTCATTTAAGAGTCGAGGAATAACCATTCACATTGGATTTTGACATTTCGGTTATTATTGTAACCATTGCTGAAGACATAGAGAATCGACTTAAAATCAAAAATAGCCATCGATTCTCATCTAATACTTGAGGAATAACAATTCTACATTAGGTTTTTGACGTTTCGATTATTATTGGTAACCATTGCTGAAGACATGGAGGAATCGACTTAAAATCAAAAATAACGATCGATTCTTATCTAATACTAGAGGAATAACCTTATTGCATTCCATTTTTGATGTTTTGACTATTAATTGGAAACCTCTACTGAAAATGTGGAAGAATCGACTCAAGCTTGAGTTGTTTACCAAAAAAGAATTTAGTCTTTTTGATTTTAAGTCGATTCTTCCACATTTTCAGTAGAGGTTTCATTAATAGTCAAAACATCAAAAATGGAATTCAATAAGGTTATTCAAGGAATAATAATTCTACATTAGGTTTTTGACGTTTCGATTATTATTGGTAACCATTGCTGAAGGCATGGAGGAATCGACTTAAAATCAAAAATAACGATCGATTCTTATCTAATACTAGAGGAATAACCTTATTGCATTCCATATTTTGATGTTTTGACTATTAATGGAAACCTCTACTGAAAATGTGGAAGAATCGACTTAAAATCAAAAAGACTAAATTCTTTTATGGCAAACAACTCAAGCTTGATGGTTACCAATAATAATCGAAACGTCAAAAACCTAATGTAGAATTGTTATTCCTCAAGTATTAGATGAGAATCGATGGCTATTTTTGATTTTAAGTCGATTCCTCTATGTCTTCAGCAATGGTTACAATAATAACCGAAATGTCAAAAATCCAATATAGAATGGTTATTCCTCAAGTATTAGATGAGAATCAATCGCTATTTTTGGTTTAAAGTCGATTTCTCTATGTCTTCAGCAATGGTTACCAATAAAAACCGAAACGTCAAAAATCCAATGTAGAATGGATATTTCTCAAGTATTAGATGAGAATCAATCGCTATTTTTTATTTTAAGTCGATTCCTCCATGTCTTCAGCAATGGTTACTAATAAAAACCGAAACGTCAAAAATCCAATATAGAATGATTATTCCTCAAGTACTAGATGAGAATCAATCGCTATTTTTGGTTTAAAGTCGATTTCTCTATGTCTTCAGCAATGGTTACTAATAAAAACCGAAACGTCAAAAATCCAATATAGAATGATTATTCCTCAAGTACTAGATGAGAATCAATCGCTATTTTTGGTTTAAAATCGATTTCTCTATGTCTTCAGCAATTGTTACTAATAAAAACCGAAACGTCAAAAATCCAATATAGAATGATTATTCCTCAAGTACTAGATGAGAATCAATCGCTATTTTTGGTTTAAAATCGATTTCTCTATGTCTTCAGCAATGGTTACTAATAAAAACCGAAACGTCAAAAATCCAATATAGAATGATTATTCCTCGAGTACTAGATGAGAATCAATCGCTATTTTTGGTTTAAAATCGATTTCTCTGTCTTCAGCAAAGGTAACGGATAAGAAAACAACGCAGTTGCTATGGTTACTCATAAAAATTCCTCCCAAATTTTTAGCATTTCACAGAGAGAAGCCTATCCATTCTTACTTAAGCAAGGCTAAATGAGCTATATTAAAACTTTCAAATGAATAAATTTTAAAGAATTTAAAAAATTAAAAAAGTAACATCTTACTCTAGAGTAAAGTACTTTAAAATATAATTTTACTAAAAACTTTATTTAACCTTTTTTGTGGTCCCCAAGGTACTTAATTAGGATATTAAATTTCATCAAAATTGGTTAAGTCATTTTCAAGATATTTAGAAAAAACTAAAAAAGTACTGAAATAAAGTACTAATGTTTGTGGACCGATATGTACCAAAAACTAATCAGCGCTTCATTTTGTTAAACTAATGGTAGGTTTTCAATTTCATTTCAATCGGTGCAACGGTGTGGAAAAAATCGTGGGCCAAAAAAACGATAACATACATACATCCATCCATACGCACGCACTAAATGAAAAATCGCACTTTTTGGCCTCTCGACGAGACCCCATGTAATTTTTGGCAAAACCGCCACGTGCTAATATTCAACCTAATTGAATACTACAATTTGTGACTTTAATTGAGTCCATGGGTTCCGTAGTCTTTACCTGAGGACCCTTTGAAACCACGCTTGCCCCGAGAGCGATTACAATACTTTACCCATGCTTTGCATTGGATAAAGTAACATGCTTTGCATTGGATAAAGTAAAAACACTTTATAAAACAGCTCAATGCGAAATTCCAGATGAGAACAATATTGTTAGGTTGAGAGAATTAGCTAAAAAATCTTAAATACACCAGCTGCAGAAGTTTTTTTAGATATGGAAAAATTGAGTAATTTTAGTGCGACATTGCCAAGTCGCCATCTCTCACTTGCCATACCATGAGAGAAAAAATGAAAACAATCAAAACTTTTAACCTTTTTAACTTTTTTACCTAACTTTTAACATTTTTCATACAAAACGAATACCGCTTGATACAATTATTTTAACAGAAAAATATTTGATATATAAAGAGAAACAAAGAGGTTGTCCTCTGCTTGATGCAAATAAACATATACACATATATATCAAGATGATATATCTGTATATATATTATTTATTTGTTTGAGACTATAGTTAGTTTATTTGCATCAAGCAGAGGACAACCTCTTTGTTTCTCTTGTGAATCAACAACTCTGCTACTCTCGGCAAAACAAAAACTTTTCAATTATTTGATATATCTTCAGTTAATGATTCTCAGTTTTTCAAAATAATTTCAAGAAAATTACGATTGTTATTTAATGAAACAGTCGCTTCAACATCAATCGGGATAGGGTTCGCGAATTAAATATGCAAATCTCAATGGATAATATTTACAAATTTAGTGCCGCAAGGACTATTGAAAAAATTTCTACATATAAAGGACACTTGTAAATATGTGTATTCAAAGTTCTAAAAGGATTTCAAGAAAATCTATTTGTTAGGGAACGTCTTTAAGTCTATTTTAGCTACCTCTCTAAAAAAATGAAAACATGGTTAGAAAGAGTTCAATGTTGTTTTTGAGGTTACCAAATATCTTATATAAGCTAAGGTTTTGCCATTGATTATAGATCCAGACGATGAACTTTAGGTCTTATTAATTTAGGAAAACCCTGAATATAAGACGAATCAAGCGGTCCTTTCAGGAAAATAAGAAGCTCAACCTTTAGATAAGAGCTCACACAACTGTTGAGCCCGAAAACTCATGCTATTTTGAGACTGACACATGCGAGGCTGCCTTTAACTGATATTCCAACCACAAGATGACGTCTTTTTTTCTGGAGGGGACACCTCTTCATGGGTAGTGTCGGACTCATACCGACTAAAACCCCTCCTTTCCCCGATTCACCTACCCCGGAACCGCTATTTGCATTACTTCAGGGTAACAAGATGAGGTCTAATACGTAAGCGTTGCCTTTATCATACATTCCCAAAATGCTTGAATCCAATTGTTATTAATTCCCATCTTTAATCACTCTAAACCGAAAGAATAACTCCTCCAATCCCTAATTATTCTAATTATCTATAGATATTAAATTCACAACATCTGGGCTTTAAATAAATCGTTTAGATCGAAAGGATTTCTCTCAATAAAATTGAATTTCATCCGCCAGTCGGACCATATAACTGATATGGCCAGCTCCAAATTATTCTCGTATTTTATTCTATTTGCCAACAGAACATCCATTAGTTTTAATTACTAGTTCTTTTTATATCGTATTTTCTTTTTATTTATTCATCATCAATCAATAGAATGAAAATCAATTCAATTTATTTTTGAAAATCTACTCAAGATTTATTTCATTTGTACAAAATGAATTGAATTGAGTTAAATATTATATTAATTTTTTTTTATCAAGTAGCTACATTATAAATGATATATTTCATGTAGATAGGAAGGAGTGGAGGGAACAATAGCCTTGCAAACTAAAGATAAAAAACGACCATACTACGCCGTCTAGTTTGAGCAGTTCTATATAGTAAATAACGCTGATTTACTTATCATATTATGAGTTTCTCACTCAAATTTGTCAACGAAACTCTGGTAGAATTTATCAATCTACTGACCATTATCTATACAAGAATTTGTAAATCAAATTTCGTACGAACTACAGCACTACACCACCACCCTCTGGCGTTGAAGCTAATTAATATCTTATTTATGATGTATGTGATTTCTTTTTTATATTGTTTATGTTTATAACATACCATAGTTTATATGTTCATCTTCCAAACAACCTATAATTTATTTATGCACAGGCATCATATTATTATGTTTTTTATATATTTTATGTTTGAATTAATTGATTAATATATATTGTATTACTTAATTCGCAGAGAATAATTAAACCGACTTAGAAATTTTTATTTTTATTTTATACGCCCTTGAGGATTCAGAGCCTGCATGCAGGACGGGTCTGGTATTGAATTCATACAAAAATGTTCAATTTTTTTGCTCATTGTGTTGCAAGTGTCTGGAACGTGGAGAAAAATTATTTTTAACCATGATTTTTTTCTTTCTGTCCGAATGTATGTCTCGATTCATATACTAGCAATAACTTTAAGAACGAAAAGTAGAAAGTTCTTTCTTTGGATAAATTATTTATATTTCCGATGCGCAGTATTGATTAGATTTTGGACTATCTACTTCTAGATCTTTCGGATAAAAAACGGGAAAATTATTCATAAAATGAAATTTTTTGAGATTTTAATCCGTTTCTATAGCGAAAAATAATTAAGAATCAAACAGATATATTTTGCATTATTGACCGAAACTTCAAACAGCGTACCAAGTCAGTGAAAAAGTTAAACTTTTTCTTCCAAATCTTATTTTGTTTTGTGAGCCTTAGAGCATGACTCTAAATAAATAAAAATCATTTTCAAAATCAACATTTTTTATATAGGTTTTCCTATCACATGGGAATAAAGGTGCTGTTCTGCTCTGTTATTTTGTTGGGACCCATCAAACTAAAAGCGAATTAAACTCAAGCTATACTCCGACAATAAAAAACAAAAGAAACAGCGAAAATTGATGAGGTGCGATATCTTGCAGCTGTTGTATGTTCGCTGAATTGTTATGATTAATATATCTATAACTCAAAAAGTGAGAATAATTTGTTTTTACTGCAAAATAACTACAAATTAAGATAATGAAAGAATGATTAGAGAAAGAATTTAATGTTATTTCTGTGATTACCGAATATCTTATATAAGCGATGTTTTTGCCATTAGATACAGACTAAGAATTTGTTTCCTTATTAATTTAGGAATCCGCTGAGTATAAAACGAATCAAGCGCTCCTTTCAGGAAAATAAGAAGCTCAACCGTTATTTAAGAGTTCACTAAGCGAGCAAATATAAAAATTTATTTTTTTAATTTTATTGTTGAATTTATTTAATAGAAGATTTTTGAAATTAATATTTAAATTGTTTTTTTTTCTGCACTCTACTCCTTCAAATTCCTTCAGACCTCTATGATATACTTTTCTACATGATGTTATTTACACAAATCTGCAGTTCACTTCATTAGAAGTAATAATCCAATATCTTAGTTTCAAAACTAATTTACTCTATAAGTGTGAAGAAGTCCAGGAATAAATATAGAAGAATAAGATTGACGAATAATATTCAAAGGCAGGGCTGACTAGAAATAAATTAAAACATTCAAAGGATTTCGGGTGATTAAAGGTTTTAAAAAGACGTATTGAGACTGCAATCTCTTTTTCCTTTAGAAGTGCAGCAGATATATTCTGTCAGAATGTAAAAGATTTAAGGATATGTGAAATGTATAGACACTCTCAAAATATATGTAAATTTATGTATTGACGCTTTAAATTCACAAGTAGAACGTAAGATTGTCTAATTCAATTGAAAACAACGATGCTAATTTAGTTGAATTTTCCCTTAGGAAATTGCACTCAAGGCTGAGATTGTACCGATGCCGATTTTCACGGCCGGGACATAAGCACTAGTCTCGCCCTCGCTCTTTACAAATTTCTTTGGTTATACTGTAGTTCATGCACTTTTTACTTAAGTACATATAGGTAAACACAAATATGAGTAAACGATGAAGAATGCATTTTCTTTAAGCCTGAATCACAATAGAAATCATTCGACAATTGAAGCAGCAATTTTGGATTCCCTTTCCTAATTTTGTATGTTAGACAATAGAAGCGAAAACTGTTAAGAGGATGGGTTATTTGGTACTTATTCAGGTCGACTTTACCTTCTGTAAAGACTTTGTTCCACAACAATCGTCTCGCTTGTGTACAAGGCACAAGTTTCTTAGACTAATCTCCAAATCTAATTAAGAACTTAAAAAAGTAGGCAAAAACTCCGGGCTTAGGATCTTAACCCATGACCTTTAGGTTTCAAAATAACCAGTTAGATAACTTTTCTCAAAGAGAATATTATTTTTTTATGCGATAATATAAAAACAATTAAAATGTTATTCTTTATATATCCTCAAAATTTACAAAAAAATCCGGTGTGTGTTATGATTTTTACATTGAATTTCCTTTAAATAAATAAATAAATAAATAATAATAATATGAATTTACTAGTTTGGCCTACCCGGCAGGCAGCCATGTTTTGTTGACTTCTTTCTCATCGATGAACTCTAAAACTCAACAGTAGATCCTGAATTTTACGCAGCCTTAAATAAGAGGTGACGAAATGGTTGCCTATATTCAGGCGTTTGGTGCGTACAAGGTTAGTTTTCTTTAGAAATAATCAAAATGTTTTCATATATTGCTTTGGAATAATCTATACAAATTTAAGTATACGTATAATATATCTATATGTGTATGTATGAGCCGTTCAGAGGCCAATACAATTAAGTCTATAAACCAAAAAAATTATGTTTTTTAAATTCCAAATTCATTAGAAAACAATTTCAGAAAAAATAAAAAGAAGGCTCTACTGATGAAATCCATAACCAGGAGTTTTGTACAAAAATAATAGACCTAATTTGTTGGTTAATAATTTACCAAAAATTTATAAATTTTTCAAAAATGAGCTTGGAAACGGATGAGCTTCTGAACTACTCATATATATTTATACAAATTTAAACTTACTGTCTGAGATTTCAAAATTTACAATTATTCATATTAATGTTGAGTTTGGTCCAAAGGACTAGAATTTTGAATTGTTGACCCTACGAAATATTGTAATTGGGAATGTCCTGAAATCAAATTTATAGTTTTTAGAGGGTCTGGTGTTGACTCGAGGTGAAACATAATAATAAAAAAAAAATTAAAATAGTATTTTTTAAAATGATTATTTTCTGTTAGTTATTCAATAGGACACTTGTTTCACATGTAAGAAAAAAGGAGAGTGAGTTTTTTCAATATATATATTGAAAAAACTCTCTGCCTGAAAAAACTTTCTTACACGTGAAACAAGTGACGGAGTAAATAACTCACAGTAAATATTAATTTTCTCAAAAAATTTTAATTTTTTTTATTAAAATGAAATGACTTCATTTTACAATATTTTTGACATCTTCAGTAGTCATTTACCCCTAAAACGACTGGATTCGGTAAGGAGTAAGAATTTCAATTTCGAGATATCTGCTGATCACACTACACTATCGCATATGTATTTGCATTCTGAAATATTCGTCTAAAATTTTCACTAATACTGCACCAAAAGAAGTTTCACTTCTAAAGTAAATAGGTTCTTCATTAATTGTATAAAATTTATACACCTTCATTCTTTTATTCTATTGTTCATATTTTCATGTTACCCGATCCTAGGGGTCATCTCCTTGTAACATTTTCACGGAGCAAAGAACATATTGATAAATGAGAAAAAAAATCTTTAAAGGTATTTTTCAGAAACTAATCCTTCAAGTTTCAACTTTCTAGTGTATATCGTTCGTCGATAAAAAATTGCCAAATCACTAAAATTTCTCACAAGTTTTGAACAAGATGTCACTTTTTTTTCTAAATTTTTAGCAAAATCTTGTACTAGTATATTTCAACCTAGAAATCAAAAGTTGAAACTCAAATTTGAAAAATTAGAAATAGAAAATTTAACAAAAAAAACAACAACTTTTTTCTCAAACTTCACTTTTTCTATATATATGAGTGAAGAAAAAGCCTAAGAATAAAAACAGAAATTATTCAAATCTAGAGAAAGAAATAAGAAAACAGATTTTGCTAAAATTGCATTTCGTTGTTTGTCGATTATATAATTATAAATTAACAAACAATTCTATATTTAGAATGAAAGTCTTCCATAATGATTTTCTACGAAACCCCACCCTCGACCCCCTTCAACCCCCATCCCTGTTGCTTATTCCTTAATAATCAAATTTGAAACAAAGTTATTTTATCCCGAGCAGGTCGATCAATAAAAAACATTAGGGTTTTCCCCGAGACCCATAAGCACAATCTTTCTCAAGCAAATTGTATAATTATAATATTTTATGTCGCGCAATTAAAACGCGGACTTTAATTTAATGACAATAATTTTATCTAAATGAAGAAAGTTCCTCCTACATATACATTTATTCTTAAAGTTTAAACGAAACCGGAGATCTGTAAATTTAAATAAATGTATTTTTCCATTTATTATAATTATAATTATTAAATACTATGACAAAGCATGATCATATCCGACATTAATTTTCTACTTTGAGACAACCAACGATGCTCGCATTTTCACCTGGGGTTTATTAAATATGTACGAGAATATAAATCTTTTTTTAACTTTCACTTCCACATAGTAAGTTAAATTATTGCATTTAGTAAGGTACTTTCGCCAAATAAGGTTAAATATAATAAATTATTCTGAAAAGCTTACAGAACCAGGTTGTAAACTGAATTTGAAAAATATGGCTTTAAAAATAGAATATTCTGTAGTATATAGTTACATATTAGGAAGTATTTAGAATCCCTTAATCTGAATAACTACTAGTCTAAATTAAATCTTAAGTATGATTTTCGATTTTGTTAATGGAGAATGGTGTAGGTTCTTGGTGAAACATTTCAAATAAAGTAAAGAAAATTTTTTTAGAAACTTTTTAAAATTTTAAATATAAAAATAATTTTTAGAAAAAAATCGACTTCAAAAAAATTAAATGCAACAAATAAAATAATAAGAACTCAAAAATAAAATAAAATGCACTAAAAGGTATAAAATAATTATCTAATTTAGTTACAACTAAACGACGAAATTTTTCCATGAAATCACTTTTTGAAGTCGGTGCTAAACAAACTATATAAGCGAGCTTACGTGATGTTGTCTTCATTACACGCCAAACGTACTAATTAAGATCCGTCGACTGCGATTCATAAAATGTATGATTGGTACCGACTTCAAAAATTGATTTCATGGAAAAATTTCGTCGTTTAGTTGTAACTAAATTAGATAATTATTTTATACCTTTTAGTGCATTTTATTTGATTTTTGAGTTCTTATTATTTTATTGTTGCATTTAATTTTTTTGAAGTCGGTTTTTTTCTAAAAAATATTTTTATTTTTCTCTTTTTAGTGATGTTAACAATATCAGCATCGCAGGTAGATGGGAAAGCCTTTTGTTCCCACATCCGGTCGTTCGACCTTTTTTATTTATAAAAGATTTTTCCATTATTTGCTCAAAATAATTGAAGATTTCCGTTGATTTGTCATTGATCATATTCAGAACTTGACCAAATTTATATGGGACCCAATCGGAAGGTATGCCCTTTCCAATAAAAAAATCATCGAAATCGGTCCATATGGTAGCAGAGAAATCGACTAACAAACACACAAAAAGACATTCCGTTGAATTGATAACCTCCTACTTTTTTAAAGTCGGTTAAAAATAATAGATAGATTACACATAAATAATAATATAATAATTTTTCGGCTCATTTTCTAAGTGTAAACTACTTTTCGCAGAATGATTTTATTGTCGAATGAAACGGAGATGAAGAAAGAAAGAGATAGGAAGCTTGCTAGAGTTAAAGCTAGAGGCAGCCTTCATCCAGATATGCGCTCAAATATGTGCGTGTGGTTTATTTTCTTTTCAGAGTCTAGTTTACTTCTCCCGAAAAGTCTAAGTATTTTTTGAGTATGATTCAACTTAATTTAAAGTATTATTTGAATTAACTTCAAATAACAGCAGATAAAAATATAACTAAAAAGAAAAAATAATTTACTTAAAAAATGTAAAATAAAACTACTTTAAAGATCCACTAATAATGATTATTTTTTCAGGTCGAATCACTTCAGAGACCTCTTTGACTGCTTTATTTCATATAAAATGTTTGGAGGAATTATAAAAGGAACAAATAAAAAATGTTGATAATGATGCTTTGATTTGCAACACTTTTTTATTTTTTACTTTTTTTTCATCTATATCCAGTTAAATTATTGATTGGTAAGGTGAATTTCATCAAATAAAGCTCACCTAACGATTGAAGATGTTTTATTATAATTCTCAAGAGGCGATATTTTAAATTGTTCTGTAAGGTTTTGGAAAGAAAATTTAAATGCTGCTTTTCTCCAAGAGCTGTTGTCTATTCTCTCTTTCTTTTAGCATACCGCCCTAATTAGCAATAATGATAGTCAGTGCCCACCGACCAGGAGAATCCAAATTAGATTACATTAAATATTAGAAATCATCTCATTAGTTTTTCTCTATTAATTTGAATATAAAATTAATTGCAGTGTATGTAATGAATCACCCTTTGTCATCTAATACTCATTTGTTTTTTTCTAATATAATTAAATTCAGATAATAAATTTATTAATTTTAGAGAGTAAGAAAAGGATAAATTAAGACACTTGGAATTATATTTTCTACAAATAATGGACGAGAGAAGTAAAATAGTGGTTTTCGGAACATAATTAGATGGATGCGAACAATGGCATCAAACAACTCTCTGTACTCATTACGTTACTACTAATAATGACCACATGGGCAGCTTGCGCTTTATTTAGCCCAAAAAGACAATGTACCTTATAATAAGTAAAGGAGAAAAATATATAGAAGTAGATCAGATAGGACTAACTAATTAACAAAAAATTTAGAATTTCTTTATTCTCCATTTAGAAATAGGATAGTCTGGTTTTGGTTTGTTTGGGAACTGAACTTAGATTTTGCTTTTGAAACTTTCTTTCATGGTCTCCAAGACCAATCTGCATCCACAAGGGTAAGGAGGGTTTTCCACAGTCTTATGGCGGCGTCTCATTGTTTTAAACGAGTACATATCTTTCCTGGTTTAGTCGGATGTCAAAGTTCGTTGGACTTTTAAGTCTCGTATAAATTAAAGTACCTGGAGGCACCGAACGATGCTCGGTAACCCCTGACCCCCACACCCCCCTCCCGAAACCATACACCTCGCCCCCAACACTGCACCCCACTCCACCCCAACCGCCCCTCCCACCCCCGGACCCCCCACAACTGCACCCCACCTCCTGCACCCCCACATCCATCCCCACCCCGACCCAGTTTTTGCATTTCTATCTTTCTAATGGTCCACATATTATGTGTATATTTGTTTACTCGTACACCAATTTGCCCACATTCGTTCATATTGATAAACATTATAAAAAATACATAAGAAAATAATAATAAAAAAAATAATCGTATAGGATCTGAAATAAAAACATAAAATTAAAAAAAATGTGTGCGTCTCGGGACGTGCGACAGAAGTGATAACTTTCACCAACCAAGTATTTTTTAGGAAGACAATTGCAAGGATAATTGCCCGGAGAAAAGAGAATTGAATATTTAATTTTAATTAGAAGAGTGGGGGGGGGGCAAAGGAATAATTATTAATATATTTAATGTTTTTGGATTTAAAATTAATTGTTGTCTTTCTTTCAGCTTAATTCAATTATACATATTTCAAATTTGCCGCGCCGCAATATATCAAATAAATTATATTTATTAAATACATAGCTATATATAATATATTCAATTATTTCCACACTTATAATAAAGTCTAATTCAAAAATATTCATTTTAGTAAAAGTAAAAGCAAGGATTTTTAAAATAGTTCATTGGTCCAATGCTAGAGTGTCGGCCTCGGATGCAAGAGGTCCCAGGTTCTAATACGACTTCCGCCGAATCAATTTTTTTATTGAGATTTTCATCTATCAATAATTACTTTAATTAAGAAAAAAAAATTAAGATGAATTTTGATGAGGTCCAGACCTAGCCAGATCGTTTTTTCATCCTCAAAACTTGTTAATAGATTTTGTTTCATCAAAATCGGTAGGGCCGTTTTCAAAAATAGAACCAAGATACAAATATATAAATAAAATAAATATATAAATAAATAAATATACAATTTTTGCTCGTTTAATAAGAGTAGATAAACGATTATTGGCCATTGAACTTCTCTCAAAAATCAGCTGTCGCCGACAATTCTTCCCGGTTGTAATGGGAAATTCGGCAACAGGAACATTCTTTCGTGTTCCGCCAATTGAAAAGTTAGCCAGTTTCGTCCACTCTAACCCGATGATTTTAAATTTCCGATCTTACCATCGTGCAACTTTTGTTTGCCAATTTACAGAGGATCAGATTTAGTGGTGTTCAGTGAGACCTTCCTAGTTGGCGACAATCAGTTAACTCAGCTTTAGGTCGTACAATCACATGTCCCGAAATCTTATTATCAGCTATGTAGATAGATTCAGTGCTGAGTTCCCTTTAAAGGACATATTGTCACTCATCAGGCAGATAGAGCCAAGTTATCTAAGACAACGATTACTTAGTAAAAGAGAAGAAGAGTCTGATTGAAAGAGTTTAAAGTGGGTTTTGTAGTATTGTTAGTCAATAATATGGAAGCAGGATTTAGAAGGCGCCATTTCATCGGATAAGCTGGCGTAGTCTAGGCAGACATAACTTAAAATCTAGGCCCTTGTACCAAACTCAACCAAATTCTTCTTCTTCTTCTTCTTATTCTTCTATATAGGTGTGAACACCTGTTCTCCAACATATTATAATCAGTCATCAGGGTCCGCTCTCTTTCCATCGTTTTTGGTCTTCCACGGCTTCCTGACCCCCTCGGGACGGTTTTTTGCCAATATTTTCGGGAGACGGTCGTCTTGCATTCTGTCTACATGGGCAGCCCAGCATCTTCTTCTTACATGAACCCAATCCACGACTATATCCTGAAGACCGCTTATTTTTCTAAGGTGTTCGCTCCGGATTTTTGTCATGTAGGGTCTTCGAATGGATAGCTCTTACAACTCTCATCTCAGTTGTCCGGAGAACCAAATTTTTTGTATACATAATCGGTGGGACCCCAGTAGTCTAAAAATGCAAGAAACTAACCGCCCAAAATTGGGGGGGGGGGAGAGTGTGGGGTCAAAAAATAAAAAATCTAGGCCATTTGAGCAAACTCAACCAAATTTTGTATACATAATCAGTGGAACCCCAGAAGTCTAAAAATGCAAAATTTAACAGCCTAAAATTGGGAAGGGGGTGTAGGGTCAAAAGATAAAAATCTAGGCCATTTGAGCAAACTCAACCAAAACCCTATTCCTGTAAACAAAAATTTTCATACAAAATGAGAGAAAAGTGACCGTTGTTCCATACTCATTTCAACTTTTTCCATTCACAAAACTTACCATTGAAATCCTTATGAATTTCAGTGAAGACCTATAATCTAGATGGTGATAATGCTGTTAAGTTAATTTACATGTATACTCATTTTTGAATTTTTAATCTATTATTCCTTCTAGCTCTCTGGTATTTATAATTTTATAAATCTGCCAGTTAATGAAGAATGAAAATATTTAAACTAGAGTTTTTGTCCTTAATTCCTACTTGAAAGGATGATTGTTGAAAAACATGCCGATTAGACTTAAAAGCTCGGGATTCATATAAGCCGATCTAGTCGCAGTCGAAATTCCATCTCATAAATTTATGATCCTTCAAAAAGGAGAAAAATCTCCTCTCTGTTTTTTTCAAGTGCTGGATTCTTTCATCGTGCAAAACAAGCTAATGATATTAGATTATTTATTTGTGATATTATTTATATTATATAATTAATTTTATAAAGTTCCTGGCCTTGACATGTTGAAATCACCGGTTCCAAAGGATCATCGAAGTTAATCAACATGCGGTGCAGGTTGTTCTGTAGTGAGTGACCCCCTTCAGACACCATATGCTGTTGGCATATTTACCTTAAATCCCACTCGAGTTGAGTATGCGTGCATCCCATTGGAATTTATTGGGAAGACATAAGCGTTGGTACAGGGTGTAATGACCTTCTATCTACAATAGAAAATGCAGCTATATGATTACTACAAACTTTGTATTCTAGTTACTATTTAAAATATTATATGTGGACAGTATTAAAACTCATACATTCAAATAAATACGAAAAAAGCACCTGGAAATATGTATATCAATGGCGGGCGGTGACTTTTCAACTATGATAAGTCACAATGATAATATAAGAAATATATACATTAATATTCTAGTTTATATTTTATTATTATTTTTTGTATCTGTATTTATATATGTCTGAAACGAGGATAATAATCATTTTTAGGTGAAAATTTTTTTCTGTCTATTTTGATTTTGATATCTACGATGAGAGCTCGACAAACAAAGTCCTAGAAAGTTCGTACTGTTGCTTTCCGGAAATGAAGTACTAAATAGAATTCGAGCTCATAAGCCTCTTTCAACTTAAAGGTTGTAAAAGAAAAATCAGAAAGAAAAATCGAATTATAATATTAAGATCTCTCGACCGGTTGTAGTTCATGAGCTGAAATTAGCATGAAGGTTTGTATCCATAAGCCGCACCTTTGCGGTTTGCGCTAAGTTTCGGTGTCAATTTAAACTGTTTCGACAATTAGCCTAGCAAAATTCGAAGAGGAAAGTTAAATGTTTTTATTTCTTCTAATAATATTTGTTTAAAAACGCTCGACTTTTGAGTAAAAAAAGATTTTAATTATAAAAATATTAAAATTTTCGAGAAATAATAAAATCTTTACTGGACTAGAGAACTAAATTTTTCAACTTCCGGTAGAATAAAATTGTTTCACTTTCTGAAAGTATCTTACCTCAATGTTATTAAATTATTATGTTCTAGAATTAATCACAACAATTTATATCAATAAGCTGCGATTTTATTTCAATTTTCTAGCTCAAAACCAGTAGCTATGAAAAAATTGTTCAGATAAGCAAAGTCGTCGGTGAGAGTACCGGGTCTTAATTTTTTTTTCTTCAATTTTTCCTCCAAAATTCATAAATTATAATAATCGGCATAGTACGATTCGGATCACATACCGTACCATAAATCTTCCAAAACACTTGAGATATCAAATTCGTAGTTATTAGAGAGAATGAGTGAATTGGTGGAATTTTTTTCATAGGGTCATTAAGTTTATCCTACTTCTGCTCATCCGCAAGAATACAAATTATTTATAAATAGCCTCATCTTTGGGGATCTCTCATATCGTCTCTATAAAATGTATTAAATATATAAAACCTAGAATCTTCGAAGGAAAACCTAACAGTCCATGATATATATATATATATATATATATATATATACATATCTACTTTACCATAAGTATTGTAGTCGTGAACGAAAAAACGTGCTTTTTTCCCTTCTTTTTTTCAGAAATATTCTCGAAAACGGCCTAAACTATTTTGATGAAAAAATTGAGCGGTACCAGTGGCATTTCGCTACTACAAAAAGTTCTTGATAAGTGCACATTGAAAAAAAATTATATTTTTCGAGATAATAAATTTGTTTTGTCAAAATGTCTGTTAGTTAGTCTGTCTGGTTGTCTGGTTGTCTGGTTGTCCGTTAGTCTGTGCGTTACCAAATTTTTGTGGACGAGATAGCTCAAAAACAAGTTTCAATATCGAAACCAAATTACACACGTAGTTTTGGTCCATTGAGATTAAGAGCTGATTAGATTTTGGTGCATATTGACCCAAATTAAGGGGGGGTGGTGGGGGGTTAAAAATTAAAAATCTAGGCCATTTCAGCAAACTCAATCAAATTTTGTATACATAATCAGTGGACCCCCAGAAGTCTAAAAATTCAAAAACTAAGCGCCCAAAATGGGGGGGGGGGGGGGTCAAAAAATGAAAATCTTGGCCATATACCAAACTCAACCAAATTTTGTATACATAATCAGTGGGACCCCAGAAGTATAAAAATGCAAAAACTAACCCCCCCCTACATGATTATAAATAATTTTAGGGTCCAGGTCGTATGGTAAAGTCAAGTGGATGGCCACATCAGAACACGTCAGCTTATTTATTTCGACCCTTCAAGAAATAAATATTCGATTAAAATTTTAATACAATATTTTGGAGAAAATAAATCCATATAATTTGTAAATTTCAATTTCTAAAACTTATTTAGTTTACGAACTACATTGCTCTGACATACTGACATTTGTAGTGGCATTAATAGGGCTCCGTTTTAATTTTGTATGGAACCCTGAAAAGAAATGTCTGTATGACTAATTGAAAGTACATTTTATAAATTTAGCTTATTTTTCTTTCTTTTGATTTCATTGCAATTGAACTCAAATTTAAATGGGATATAAAAATGTTTAATGACTTAGGGAATAATCTTCTTTTTTTTTCTTTTTATACATTTATGTTATTTTATTATATTTATTTATTTTTTTTGTTCGTTTTCGGACTAATTTGAATTTGAGAGCCTATCGTCCCTAGTCCTCGTGGAATAATAAAATGCAATTCATATTGTAACATCAAAGCGTAAATGTTTTTAATCTGCAGAAGGGTGAAAGTGCGGTGGGTGGGTGACCACCACTCAACAGATGGCTGTTCATAGAATACAAATATGTACAAAACGTTTCAGTACTTTTTATTTAAATTGACATAATAAAACCGCATTTTATTGCCAGATACATACAATAATTTATAATCTCTTTGAGAATATTTATTTTTTTTCTTTACAAAACCGAAATTTATCATTCATGCAGATTTCATTGAAAATTCTCTGCATATGAGAAATTATGAAATTTGTCAAAAAATAAATAAATAAATAAACTGCAACGAATCCTTGATATACTTTATCCATAGTCGTTTGAAATATTAATATGTTTATTCCTTTATTATCCTTGATATATCTGGCTATTTGAAGTCAAGGTTGACTTAAAATCAAAACCCTCACTCCTATAAAATAAGTTATTGCAGGCCGAACTTGAATCTATAGAAGGATACTATGTAACATTTATTCAAATTCAGATCCATACAAATATTCACCCACCATTCATACAATCAAGTGACTTAATTGAAGACAAGTTGAATATTTTAATTTCATTATCGCAGATGTTTAAAGGTTGTAGCGAGTGAGCTGAAATTTGAAGTTCATTTTTGTTTAAATAAGTTGCAGATTGGTGGGAAGTTTCAACTTGAGATACAAGATGACATACATATTTTTCAAATTTTCCCCGTCATTATGTTCTTCGAACTTATTTTTATATCTAAAAATAATAATCTTCTCTCTAATCCCAATTAATTTATACTAGAATTTTATAATTTTCTCACGAAATAAAAATATGAGATTCATTTCAATGTAATTTATCTACTCTGCGCTATAAAATTGGCGGCCGTGTAAAAAATCGCATATCCAATTGGTATCTTGTCATTTTGAATTGATTTTTATTCAAAAACGAAAATTAGATCTGGAAACGATCAAGATTACCTCCAGGAGGAATGAATTCCCGAACCTCTTCTCCGATAATGAAATTTAAAAACAGCTGAGAGAATATTTTTGTTTCTTATTTATTTTTCTTGATTAGAAAAAGGTGTTGGATATTTGAACCGCCCTGTATATGATACAAGTTTTCCGTCAGAGGGTGGAATGATCTTGAACAAAACCAACTAATCGAGCTTAATCCAGATGTTGGCAACTCGATTTCGGAAAGAGAGAAAAAAAGGGGAAACTAACTAGAAAGACGTGGTAGAAAGGAAATCAAAACAGGAAAGGGAAGTTACACTAATTTTTTTTTAATCTTTGAATTCCATTCAATTGAAGACAAAAATCAACAGGGTTTCTATCTAATTACATAAAAATATTGTAGCAAAAATTATTAGACATTTGAAAGATTATATTATATATTTTTTGTTTCGAAAATTATATTAGTTTTCGAAATGAAATAAAATTGTTTCATACTTTCAAGGGGCAATTAAAATGAATGATTTTTTCCGAAAAAGGGTGCGGATAGAAGGTTTGGAGTCCATGCCTGGTATATCTTCCAGTTCAAGCATGTCAAAGACAAGTCCAGACGAGTTTTAATCGAATAAAAGTTGTTCTCGCTGAGGAATTATTAAAATAGAAATAATACAAAAAAGGAATAAATAAAGTTGATTCGTGAATCTTTGAAATAATCCATTTCTAAGGACTCTATATATAAGATCGGAAATAACTAAGAGTGCATATATAGACAAGTTAGAGCTTACTTATAACCATAGAATTAGGAGAAATTTAAGATTCTCTTATAGGACAGGATGATTAAATGTGGAAGATTTTCTATTTTCATCTCAAGCACTGTGGAGTTTAATTCACAAGATTTGATTTCTGACTTCTACCCTCACTAACACAAAGCAGTATCCGATTGGAGGCGAAGGTCCCAAAATATATTTTTTAAAATCTAATGTTAAATTTGAAAAATAACGAAAATGATGCCGTATTCGATGAAATTTGCAAAAAAAAGCGAAAATTAAAATAAAATTTCAATAAATGAAGGGTACTTTTTTGGACAGCACCCCCTTGTTGGAAAGTGTTTTTTCCTTCTTTTTTTTGAAATATCTCAAAAACGGCTGAAACTATTTTGATTAGAAAAATTGAGCTAAACCATGGCATTTAGCTCTACAAAAAAGCTCTAATAAGTGAACATCGAAAAATTATATTTTTCGAGATAATAATTGTTATGTCAAAATGTCTGTTAGTATGCTTGTTGGTTGTCTGGTTGTCTGTCCGTTAGTCTGTGCGTTACTAAATTTTTGTGGACGAGCTAGCTCAACAACTAGTGTGAATATCGAAACCAAATTTCACACGTAGTTTTGGTCTATTGAGATTAGGAGCTGATTATATTTTGGTGCCTATCGACCCAAAATTAAAGGGGAGTTGAGGGGGGGGGGGTTAAAAATTACAAATCTAGGCCGTTTGAGCAAACTAACCAAATTTTGTATACATTATCAGTGGACCTCCAGAAGCCTAAAAATGGAAAACTAACCGCCCAAAATGGGGGGGGGGCGAGTGTAGGGTCAAAAATGAAAATCTTAGCCATTTACCAAACTCAACCAAATTTTGTATATAATCAGTGGGACACCAGAAGTATAAAAATGAAAAAACTAACCCCCCCTACATGATTATAACAATTTTAGTGGCCAGGCTGTATGGTAAAGTCAAGTGAATGGCCACATCAAAACACGTCAGCTTATTTTGAATTATAAAAAACTCATCTTTAAAAACCTTAAATTTTTTGTTTTTTCTACTTTTGAGTTGTCTGAAACGTGAACAAAAATCATTTTACCATGATTTTTTCTCTCTGAAATTTATAACTATCATTCCTTATCATTTTTGATACCAACGATAACTTCAGGAATGAAATTTCAGATAATACATGGGATGTTTTAAATGACTAGCTAATAAGCTGGAAAATAACGGAAAATTTCAAACTTTCTAGCTCAAACCCTTCGCTGATAAAAAGTTTTCCAATTTACCAAACTTTTTGGAGAGCGTACCGAGACTTAAAAAAAGCTTTCACTTTTTTCTCCAATTACATTAATTGAACAACTATGAGACTCGGTACAAAAAACATAATAATTTGACCCTCTATCACTTTACACATGTTTCGACTATAATTAATCCATTAAGATTGTTACAATAATCAAGTCACAAACAGTTTTTAGCTTCTATTTCAAACAAGAATAAGAAAATATGATCTGTTTAATTGGAGAAAAACCTACCCAGCAAATACCCTCGTTCGATGGTCTGAAGGCAAGTCCCTGCGGCTATATTCATCGGGCTCTTCTTTAACGTCCCTGTAACAAGACTAACTACCAACTCGTTAAATATTTAAATCTTAATTGGTAGTTAAAAATACTGAAAAGAAATTTTTTGTTTGGGGAAAATATTAAAAAATAAAAAAGTTATAATCGAAACCAGAATCAATAGCGTGACTACAGAGTTCAGCTTAGGCAATTTTCTAACATAGAAAATCTACAATGGAAGTTTCGAAAGTAAAGAATAAATCAAGTCAAGAGCGAGCCAGATTGCATACCGAAAATTTCTTAGCTTATAACTCCCAAAATAATTGAGATATCAAATTCGTTCTTTTTTAGTGATAAAGAGGGAATGAGTGAATTTTTCATATTTTTTTCTTAATTTTAGGTTAAGCCGTTTTTAAACGCCGATAGATTCAATGTCTCTTTGGAGCTCCGTCACAGCGTAAATTATAATCGAAATAAATTTTAAAAAGTAAATCTAATTCTAGTTAAAGAGGAATACCTCGCAATCTATGATTCCTTAATTTTTGACCTCATAAAAAATTATTCGATTAAAATTTTGATACTGACAGTCGGACAAACAGACAGTCACTGTAGCGAGTAACGACACTAAAAGGGTGTCGTGTTTTAATTTTCTAAACTAAACCCTAAAAAGAATTAAAAATGGTGTTTTGTTTTCCAACCAGGAAATAAATTTTTAAATCCAAATAAAATAATAAAAATTAATAAATAGATTAATTAACTTGCCGATGGAAAGAAAATATAATTTTCGCATGAGAGAAAATTTCATATGCTAACCTCTGACGTCACTCCACTCATTCTGATCTCGGCTATAACTTTTTTATTTTCAAAATATTTCAAAACAAAAAAATAAAAATAAAACTTAAAGCAATTTGAACCGCGAAAGTTAAATAATGTAATCAATAATTTCTTATCGTAACTCTACATTCAGAAAATTATTTTATTATAATTAAGTAATGGAGAGGGATTCAGCCAATGGGTAGCCTCTGCTGAATAAAAAACTCCCAATTATAGAAAACGTTTCGGCTTTAATTAAATAATGCCATCATCAGTTATTATTTTTTGAAAAGGAAAAATGAATTGATCACCCGACAGGATCCGAACCCGTGTCTCTCTCCTTTAGCCGAAGAGAGTCTTAAGAGAGAGACACGGGTTCGAATCTGTCGGGGTGCTCCATTCATTTTTCCTTTTCAAAAAATAATAAAATAATTTTCCAAATGTAGAATTAACATGAGAAATTATTGATTACATTATTTAACTTTCTCGGTTCAAATCGCTTTAAGAAAAAATTAAAACTAATGTTTAAAAATTAATTTGTCTAAAAAATAAAAAATTTTAATTAAACTATAATTCAAGATTAAAAAACAATTTCTACAATAATCATATTACTTTAATTGGATAACTATGATGATAAATTTGATCCTTATCACATATTTATAGACTACAATGAATCCGTTAAGGACGTTACAATAATAAACTTCAAACATAAAGCATCCTCTATTTCAAACAAAGAGACTAAGTTAAGAAGAAGAAGAAAATGCGGTTTGTATAATTGGAGAAAAATCCAGCCAGCAAACACCCTTGTGCGTTGGTCTGAAGGCAAATCCCTACGGCTATCCTCATCGGCCGCTTCTTCAATGTCTCCCTGTGACACAAGACTAACTACCAACTCATTAAAAAGCCATTCTCCAGCTGCAGTCGATCTCTAATACTTCTTGAAAGGAGCAAAGCCCGATAAACCCTTCTATCCCTGCTTCTCGTTTCATTTAAATGAAATGTCATATCCGCACGAAGGGTATTTAGAGCCAAGTAAATAGTATTCTATTAAATATGATAACGTGATTCGATTAAGAAATGGAATTGCTTCTTCGAACGGAGACTACTTACTAGCAATTGTCCCAGTTCAAACCGTAACGGCCATTATGGTGCACAGGCTTTATTTAAATAGATGTTTTTTGTTGCGTTAAAGATTCGTTTGCGTGTCTGCGTTGCCTATTGTTAATTTCGAATTTATTTTCGAATGAACATAATCACATCGGGGGAATGGTTTAACATTAATTTCGGCTAATGACATCAAATTAAACTGCGCTGATTATATATGTGGTTGGAATTTCACAAGCACAACACACGGAGACACAGACATCGATGTCTACAAATCGTGGGTCATTGCTTCGCTACCGTTGGTGTCGAAATGCTTTTGTTTTCTTTATACTTCCGACGATTAAATTCGCTCAAAAATTTTCAAATTTTGATTTTGCTCACTGTGTTGAAAAATGTCTAGAACGTAGAGAAAAATCGTTTTCAACCAGTATTTTTGTGTCTGAATTCCGATACCCACAATAGCTAAAGGATGGAGTAGCCATGAATACAAAATATTTTTGGTCTGATTTAACTTATTCTTTAATCGAATTGATGCCGAAATAAAATTGACTTAACGTTTTTTTAATCTACTAAAAAATTGTAAAATGTAGCAAATAAGGTCTGTGACGTCATATGGAAACACTGTCCCTTTGTTCGAAAATTTGAATATGTAAAAGTCTTATACGATTCGGTTAGGATATATTCGAGTTCGGCTCGGTTCTGCGGTTAGAAGATGCCAACCTAACTGCCCGAAGTACAGATAAACGCAGAAACGAGCCAAACTGAATACATCCTAACCGAACCTTATCGGACTTGTTTGGGAACGCATTTTACTTTACCATACAGGGTATGGTCAAGTATTGTAATCGTGTATTTTTTTCCTTCTTTTTTTTCGAAATATCTTAAAACGACTGAAAATATTTTGATTCAAAAATTGACCGAAACCATGACAATTCGCTCTACAAAAAGCTCAAATAAGTGAACATCGAAAAAATTATATTTTTTCGAGATAATAATTGTTTTGTCAAAATATCTGTTAGTTAGTTGTCTGTCTGTTGTTATTCTGTCTGTTAGTCTGTGCGTTACCAAATTTTTGTGGACGAGCTAGCTCAAAAACTAGTGTGAATAACGAAACCAAATTTCACACGTAGTTTTGGTCCATTGAGATTAAGAGCTGATTAGATTTTGGTGCATATCGACTCAAAATTAAGGGGGGTGGACGGGGGTTAAAAATTAAAAATCTAGGCTATTTAAGCAAACTCAACCAAATTTTGTTTACATAATCAGTGGGACCCCAAAAGTATAAAAATGCAAAAACTAACCGCCCAAAATGGGGAGGGGGGGGAGGGTCAAAAAATAAAAATCTTGGCCATTTACCAAACTCAGCCAAATTTTGTATACATAATCAGTAGGACCCCAGGAGTTTTATGGAAAAACTAACCCCCCTCCCCTACATGATTATAAATAATTTTATTAAATATTGAATATAAGTGAGGGGCTACGTTGTATGGTAAAGTCAAGTGGATGGCCACATCAGAACACGTCAGCTTATTTTTTATCGAATCGAACTATTACTTGACAATTGTTTTGTTTTTTATATTCTTTGGGTTATGTCGAAAAATTTTCAAGTATCATTGATCCGATGCTTTTGGAACATTATCTTTGAATTGTATTTATTTTTAATTATATATTGATATGGATTAATTTTATCAGAGACTTATGTCGACTGAATTAATTGAATGTTCACTTTGATCAATGGATGAATTAAATTTAATCTGGCATACATGCCAGAGCAACTTGCAAAATATACAACAATACAATTCTGACGGAATATTTGATTTCGGTCCGTTATATTTAGATATGATTAAAGCAACGAACCCGGGGTCATTGATGGCCACATTACTCTTTACTTCGAGGTTCAATAAAAGGATAGCGAACAAGCCGGACAGGCTAGTTCGGCCGGAAAAAACAAATCTATAGAATAACATCGAGACACCTACATTGGACGGAGAGCGGAAACGGAAGCATTCGAATCGCTCTCTATTCTATTACATTTGTAAGACAACATGAAACGAAAGAAAAAAGGATATTCTTTTTTTAAAGGAGGGTAGTTTTTCTCAAATTTTAGGTGATTTGGCAATGTTTTTTGTCAAATAACGGCTTATGATGTTAGAAAACTGATACTTTGCTGAAAGTTTGTGGCTTAATTGGGCTTATTAATACAAGCTTGAACTTATTTTATATTTTTTTAATAGATATTGATTCGAGAAAGAATTACACCAAGAAGACCGGGATTTACACCTGCATCGTGGAAAGAAGAAGAGTAAAGCAGCATTCACACTACGTTGACGACACGTGTTAACTCGTAAGCTGACGAGTGCAAAAAAAAAATAATCAATTATTTTAATCTAGAGTGTGCACATTAGGCTGACGTGTCGTGTCGCGACATAACTCACTTGCTGACGTGTCAGGTCTAAATATAAATTCCCAGAACTCGTCAGGCCGTCAGCCATGATGAACATGGAAGAAGAGCTCATCGAGCAAGTCAAAAAATTCCCAATTTTATATGATCAATCCGAAAAGGATTATAGAAATAAAAATGTATGCAATGAAGCATGGGATGAGATTGGAGGACTCCTGGAAATATCAGGTAATATACATTTATTTACTTATTTATTGCAAGGATAGGCCGTTTGATTTATTTAATCAATATTTCAAATACTTATAAACATATTTATAAATTTAGTGTTTCATTTAAATTTTAATAGCAAAAAATTTGTTTCTTTGAAATTATTAAGTTTTACAAATTATGTTTTTATTGAACTGGCGGCAATAGTTGATTACTGATCTTGTAAAATGCGGGGTGAAAAGGAGTGATATAAGATTGGAAACAGGTGTTCGTACCCTCTCTTTATTTCCAATTTCCGTTGTTTAAATAGCAAAAATAAAATTTAAAAAGGTGAATCATCTCTTTGGCAAGAAAATATTTTTGTAATTTATTTATATGAGTAAATACCCTGACGGATAACGAAATTCAATCACCCTAATTTTTTGAATAACATAACATTTCATTAAATTGAAAGTTTTTGCCGAGAGTAGCAGAATTTTTACATATTGAAGGAGACAATAAAGAGTGAGTCTTCTGCTGGAATTATAAATTTTATTTATTTATAACGAAACTATAGTCTCGTTATAAATAAATAAAATATTATAACTCCAGCGAAGACACACTCCTTTATTGTCTCCTTCAATAACATTTCATATTTATAATAATATTCAATTTAAAAGATATTAATATTTTATGAATTTTAGTTTTTCATAATTAATAATATGAGGTATCAAATTTAAGAATTCAAATATTTAAATGAATTTCATAATTCTGTAATATGTTCATTATTATTTAGATTTCCTTTTTATTATTTGTATAGAGGTGACCACGAGAAACATTTACGTTTTGAAGGAAATAAAAACAATATTAATTTTTCAAGATACTATTTATTTAACTTAAGTTACATAGTTGTGGTTATACGTCATTTACTTTCGTAGAGAAAATGATGTCAGGAAGGTGACGTCCTTCTTCCTGAAGGCAATTTTCTATTCTGTCCAGGAAGCTCCTCCACAGGTCCTGACAGGTCACCTGATTTCAAGATTTGGAGATGTCCACTGGCCTCCTCGGTCTCGGACCTTAACATTGTGATTTTTATTTGTGGGGACATTTGAAAGAGCATTTATCGACATAAACCCCGTACTTTAGATGACTTGAAAGCGGCGATACGTACTGAGGGTGGCGTTGATCATTGAGGATACACTGGAACAGAGTGTGGAGGAGCTTCCTGGACAGAATAGAAAATTACCTCAGGGAAGAAGGACGTCACCTTCCGACATCATTTCTCTACTTAAAGTAAATGGCGTATCACTACAACTATGTAACTAAGTTAAATAAATAGTATCTTGAAAAATTAATATTGTTTTTTATTTCTAAAACGTAAATGTTTCTCGTCGTCCACCTATACAGAAGATGGAATTTAATAAAGAAGTCAAATATAATTTAAATTCCATATTTAATTTTATCCATCCAAAAGGTCTCCTATCCGTTCCGTAACGATGTATTCCTGTCTGTATAAGAAGCAAAAGAACAACTGACTAATTAACGTCAGCGTAGTGTGCACACCACGCCAGACGCTGACGTGTTAACTAGTCGGTTGTTATTTTGTTGCTTATAGAGACAGGAATATACGACAACATCAGCTGACGTGTTAACACGTGTCGTCAGCTTAGTGTGAATGCGGCTTAAGACTTTATGGGCTGCGTCAAATGTCGATATTAAATAAATAAGCTGCAACGGATCGTTGCTAAACTTTATCTAAATTCATTTGAAATATTAATATGTTTGTTCCTTTATTATTAATCAGATATCACTTGCAATTTGTAGTTCATGTTGACATTAATTAAAAATAATTCTCATTTAATAGTCAAGGAATAACCATTCTACATTGGATTTTTGACATTTCGGTTATTATTGTAACCATTGCTGAAGACATGGAGGAATCGACTTAAAATCAAAAATAGCCATCGATTCTCATCTAATACTTGAGGAATAACAATTCTACATTAGGTTTTTGACGTTTCGATTATTATTGGTAACCATTGCTGAAGACATGGAGGAATCGACTTAAAATCAAAAATAACGATCGATTCTCATCTAATACTAGAGGAATAACCTTATTGCATTCCATTTTTGATGTTTTGACTATTAATGGCAACCTCTACTGAAAACGTGGAAGAATCGACTTAAAATCAAAATGACTAAATTCTTTTTGGTAAACAACTCAAGTTTGAGATGTTTGCCATAAAAGAATTTAGTCTTTTGATTTTAAGTCGATTCTTCCACGTTTTCAGTAGAGGTTGCCATTAATGGTCAAAACATCAAAAATGGAATGCAATAAGGTTATTCCTCTAGTATTAGATAAGAATCGATCGTTATTTTTGATTTTAAGTCGATTCCTCCATGTCTTCAGCAATGGTTACCAATAATAATCGAAACGTCAAAAACCTAATGTAGAATTGTTATTCCTCAAGTATTAGATGAGAATCGATGGCTATTTTTGATTTTAAGTCGATTCCTCCATGTCTTCAGCAATGGTTACCAATAAAAACCGAAATGTCAAAAATCCAATATAGAATGGTTATTCCTCAAGTATTAGATGAGAATCAATCGCTATTTTTGGTTTAAAGTCGATTTCTCTATGTCTTCAGCAATGGTTACCAATAAAAACCGAAACGCCAAAAATCCAATATAGAATGGTTATTCCTCAAGTATTAGATGAGAATCAATCGCTATTTTTGATTTTAAAGTCGATTTCTCCATGTCTTCAGCAATGGTTACCAATAAAAACCGAAACGTCAAAAATCAATATAGAATGGTTATTCCTCAAGTATTAGATGAGAATCAATCGCTATTTTTGGTTTAAAGTCGATTTCTCTATGTCTTCAGCAATGGTTACCAATAAAAACCGAAACGCCAAAAATCCAATATAGAATGGTTATTCCTCAAGTACTAGATGAGAATCAATCGCTATTTTTGGTTTAAGTCGATTTCTCTATGTCTTCAGCAATGGTTACCAATAAAAACCGAAACGTCAAAAATCAATATAGAATGGTTATTCCTCAAGTACTAGTTGAGAATCAATCGCTATTTTTAGCATTTCACAGAGAAAAGCTCTATCCACTCTTACTTAGTTAGGTTAAATGAGTCCTATATTACCATAAACAGATCAAATGAATAAATTTTAAAGAATTCAAAAATCTTACTTTAGAGTAAAGTACTTTAAAATATAATTTTTACTAAAAACTTTATTTAACCTTTTTTGTCAGCCCCAAGGTACTTAATTAGGATATTAAATTTCATCAAAATTGGTTAAGTCATTTTAAAGATATTTAGAAAAAACTAAAAAAGTACTGAAATAAATAATGTTGTATAATACTAATGTTTGTGGGCCGATATGTACCAAAAACTAATCAGCGCTTCATTTTGTTAAAATGATGGTAGGTTTTCAATTTCATTTCAATCGGTGCAAAGGTGTGGAAAAAATCGTGGACGAAAAAAACGATAACATCCATCCATCCATCCATCCATCCGCACGCACTTCCAAAAAAAATGGCACTTTTTGGCCTCTCGACGAGATTCCAGGTAACTTTTTGGCAAAACCGCCACATGCTAAAATTCAATCTCATTGAATACTTCAATTTGTGACCTTAATTGAGTCCATGGGTTCCGTAGTCTTTACCTGAGGACCCGTTGAAGTCGCGCTTGCCGCGCATGACCGATTGCAATACTTTCTCCCATGCTTCGCATTGGATAAAAGTAAAAAATGTTTTTATATAGGCATCGGTTAAACAATTGTATAATAATTTTATTGACTTGATACAAATGTTTGAGGGCTCTGGCTTCCAATGATGAATAAGAAATGTTACATATAATGCTTTCGAAATAAATGGATAGGGGCCATTCACAATACACGTCCCGCGAAATTTCGTCTTTTTGGACCCTCCTTCGTCACGCTGCGTCATGTGCTTTCTGGAATCACCCTTAACAAATATAACCTCACAAAATGCTGGGCCCCCCTACTATAATAAAATTTAAAAAAAACAACAAGTTAACAAAAAATTAAAATAAAAGGAGGGGAAATTTATAGAACTGCTAGGAACGTCACACGTTTCTGTTAGACTTGAATGGGCCTATAATAGACATTAAATTTCTTAAATTTTTTTACTGATATAAGTAACTAAAGCATTTTCATTAAAACATCTTCTATGCTTATGAATATTTTTTCTTTTTTCTTTTGAATATAAAAGATTCAAATGGGCGAATATCAATTTGTATAAGAACGACTTATTCATTCAAATATTTATGCACACCAAGCAGACTTTGATATGTTCGTAAAACAGCTCTGCTTATTCTAAGCAAGAACAACCTTTTAATTACCACACATGTTTATTTTTCATTTAAATATCGATGTGATAAAGTACATGCAGATGCAAAAATTAAATAAATACCAACAAACGAGGTTTAGCATTTTTTAGTATCATAAACATTTATCTTGACCATATTTCTTTTACTAAACTAAAAACACGTAAAAGTCCATTTGATTTTGGCATCAATCCCATTAGAGAAAAAGCAACAAATTATTCACAGCTTGTGGAAAATCACATTTGGAGCAATCTCTCGCCATTTTAAGCCCCCTGATCCCCTCCCCCGGCAATTCCCTCTCTTTTAGATCCATTTTACTCATAAAATGCACTTTTTCAAACTAAAAACTCTCGAGAAAATCCCTCTCTATTTTTAATTAAATCATTCATTTGGATTCAACTTGCTGTTTTATGATTATATTTTTGTGAAAGTTGAAGAAAGTTTTTTAATTAAGACCAAAAAACGTTCTGTTCTTTTTCTTAATTAGATTTGTTATACGTTTTAATGTAACATTACTGGAAGATTAAAAGTCTATGAGTTTAATATAAGTTTCGTGATCGTAAGCGAAAATGTTCACATTTCGACGTTCCATCAGAAGTCTGTATTAACTTATTGAATTTTTTCTTTTTCACGCCTCTGAATTTACGAAAGCATCTAGAAAATAAAGAAAACAAAATTTTATTCAAATGAGAGATTAAATAATGGAAGAAAATAAAATTGCTGACAGAAGACCAACTTGAGCTGAGAAGAATATCAAAGTAGAGAAAATGGTAGGTACTACAGCTGCTTTCTATGGAAAAACAGCGACTTCCCTTGGAACGAATTCTTGTAGCTGTGTAGTCGGGAACTTTTAGAGTTACTGGCACAAACCTTTCGAAGATCAGCTATTTCCCATGACGGTTGTCTGCACAGTCACCAGCCCAAAGAAAACCTCTCAGGTTTAAAAAAAAGAACTAAATTTATATTGAACTAACTTTTCCCAACTGTTTTAGTAAAAACAAAAACAAATAATAAAAAAAGCACTATTTATAGAAAGTAATCGCTTCTCAAGCTCTCGTATAATGAAATTTTTTTCGAAGAGTTTTTTTTTTTAAATAATGCTGGTATATATCTATCACAACTGTCATACTAATAATAATCGGCTTGCACGAAGACGCTGACGTGATTTTTAAATTTTAAAACCCACTAATAGTTCATGACCAATAAAGTTTATTAAAATTAGGAAATTTAAACCCCACTACGGAGTTCAGGGGCGTAGCCCTCTGGCCAGCAAGATGCCCGCCAAAGGCGGAGCCTGCCGCTGGTTAATATATAAATAAGGTACGGATGAGAATAAATATATAAATGGAAAGAAAAAGTTAAAACTTTTTTAATACTAACTATACGCTCGCCATAAAGAGACGCCTTAGTAAAAAACTTAAATATAATACTAAATATAAACTATTAGAGATATATTGAAGGAGACAATAAAAGAGTGTGTCTTCTGCTGGAATTATAAATTTTATTTATTTATAACGAGACTATAGTTTTGAGGGCTTTGTCCTCTTCATCAGTCTATTACAATGATTCACATGAATTAATTTATAGTGTGAATTCATTGTAATAGACTGATGAGAGACAAGCCTCGAAAACTATAGTCTCGTTATAAATAAATAAAATTTAAATTCCATCAGAAGACACACTCTTTAGTCTCCTTCAATATATAAAAATTCTACTACTCTCGGCAAAAAAACTTTCAATTTAATTAGAGATATATTTTTTAATTTAATTATCTTAAGAAGAAAAAAGTATAATTTCTGCATTTTGAACTGAAGATATTTTTAAGTATTAAATTTACTAAAAGCAAGATTATATAAGCTAACTATCAAGTAAAAAAATAATGATGTTTCGAAAATCTAAAAATTATTTTTCATCTCTTATTTCTATTTTTTTTAATATTTATTATTTCAGTAATTAAAACTTTTGAAGTGCTAAATGATTTAAAAGAAAATTCTGAAGGAAAAGATCAAAGATCATTACATATACTATGACCTATGACATTTTGATTCTTTTTCATTGTGAATATCATTATTCTACATTATTAAAAGATTAACAAATATCAATAGGATTAGAATATTTTATATGAGACAATTTTTTTCATCAAAATATGGCCCGTGTGAGTCTAAAAGATTGGACACCCCTGTTCTGTCTATTTGCGCCAACATATATAGATTCTATAGGTCTATGAAGTCAAAATTTCAACAGCCACTAGAAGACTATAGAAAGAGACTAGAGAATTCAACTATTAGATGTATGCCAAATACAAGTCCAGACCTGTTTCAGATTATTAAAGATTAATTCCTTAATTTCTATTATTCTAGAAATGTCCTTTTACCTTTGCACTAGAACAAAACGAAACTCGTTGGAGAAAATATATTGGACTTCCATAAGCAAACTACACTAAATGAAGGAGGAGGTATTAGCCAAAGATGGAATCACTGGGTTCAATAAAACACCTTTAATAAGACGTTTCGGCCTGAATTTTATTTGGCCATCTTCAGTCAATTAGGAGTTATACACAAAATGCGGTACACATATGTGATCGAACCAAGCCTTGTCAAAAACAAAATTTTTTTTAGCTTCATGTGACTTTATATCGTGCCTGGACCCAAAAGTTTCAGAATGAAAGTCAACCCAGTTATTGCATCTTTGGCTGATACCTCCTCCTTCATCTAGTACAGTTTCATCACAGCCACGAACTCGAACAATTTTCCTAATAAAAATTCAGAGAAAATTAGTACCCTAATTGAAGCTGTTGAAGATTTAATTTTTGTAATTAATTTTATTAAAATTTGAATTTTTATTTAAATCACACATAATTAATTATAATTATTTATTGAACTACGAACATCATCATCATTGAGTATACAGTCCTAAGACTGGTTTGATGCAATAATCCGTCTCCACTCGACTCTGTCCCCCGCCAGCTGTTTGACCTCTCTAAATGTCTGGCATCCCATATCCCCAATTATTTGGTTGAAATATTATAATCTGGGTCTTCCCCTTCCCCTTTTCTTCCCACCTCCCCCTCCAAGATATCCCTAAGCAGTCCCCCATGTCTCAGTGTGTGCCCCATCATCTGACCTCTTCTCTTCTTCAGACTCTTCCACAAGGTTCTTCTTTCTCCGATTCTTCCAAGAACTTCTTCATTTGTAATTTTATCCATCCATTTGATATTCATCATTCTTCTGTAGCACCACATTTCCGAAAGCCTCTAATCTCTTTCTCTCCGCTTTTCTAATTGTCCAGGTTTCACACCCGTACATGGCTATGCTCCATTACATATGTCTTCAATAGCAACTTCCTGTTTTCATAAGCTGATTGAGGAGGAGCATAGTAGTTTTTGTTTTGAATTAAACCCCATTTTTGCTTGGGCAATTCTTGATTTAATTTCGTTTTCGCTCCTCCCATCCCATGTTATTTTACTTCCTAGGTAGCGGAATTCCTTAACTCCTTCTAGGTTTTCTTGGTTAATTTTGATGCATTCCTGTCTCGTTTGTTCTTTTTTGTACATACTAGGACCTTGGTTTTATTCTTGTTTATTTTCATTTTGAACACGAACAAATAATACAATATAACTACGACGTTTCGATCGACTTATTCTACGATCGTTCTCAAGTATGAGCACACACTCCGATTATAGGTTAACAAAAAAAATGTTAAAAAATAATTACTGGCGAGCGTACCTTCTCTATTATTTTATTATCATATTGTGGAGCATGTACAAATGTACATGTTTTGCAGTGACATTTCTGCCTCTTTGTCATGGTGGATATCATTATTCTACATTATTAACCATCTTTTTTGATTAACTCATATCAATAGAATTAGTATATTTAATATGCTGCCCAGGGCAGTTGTTTTTCTTCAAATGCCGCCCCTATAAGCCAAAGGTTGTACACCTGGGCTAGAGTCTAAGATGCCTGCGAATGTGGGTCTCATTTGTTTGAGGTTCCTCCCTTAAATAAAACATCAAACGATCCCATCATTATCTAAACGTTATTCTGACGAGGATATCTATTCAAAAATTTTTAACCTAAGCGGTTTTATACGGAAACACTCTTTTGATAGATACTTTAATTTATGATTTTTCTTTAATTCAATTAATATCGAAAATTTAAAATATTTTAACTGCCTTTAACAGCCTATTCACTCTTGTAAATGCAATATAAACTGAATTCATAAAGAAATCAGAATAAGAGAGAAAATTTCCTCTGGCTCTTTGTCTTCCTTTCGCTGTCTTTTTTTGAATGAATCCCAATTAATTTGTTGTGCTGTACATATGAACAGCTGCTTTTGTTCCTCTGAAGGGCTGCAGGAGATCTGTGAATCCCTTCGCAATTACACAACTTGTCTTTTAGAAAGTCTCTGACAAACATTCTTTCGAATAAGTAGAAAGGCTGACTCAACAAACTCTTCTCTCAAGGAAAAAAGAAGCCATTTTGTGAAGTACAATTGCTCAGATTTGGAGTGAATAGAAGAACGCTTCGTTCGTCATGAAAAATAAAACAAATTTTCAGAAAATTATCATGACTGCGTTCGATAGTTTTATTATTGTCATCAACTGATATAGGACCAATGAAAAAAATCTTATTAAAATATAAGTAAACATTTAGATTCATTTCTATTGAGAGGTGAACCGCGACCTAATATCGTGTACACTTACTTCCAATTCCACTTTCATTTCCAAGTAGAAGACAATAGATGAAGGGGCATTATCTAATAAATTCCAAAAATAATTACACATAATTCCAAAGACGTGTACACCTAATTTCAATCGCGGTTCACCCCTCGATTTCTATCTTATCTTATCTTATCTTATTATATTAAACGAGCAAGTACCTGGAGGCACCGAGCGATGCTCGGTAACTTCTTCCTTCAGTTAAAACCTTTATTTTAATATTATTTTTAATTTAAAATTCTGATAAAAAGGTCGATTTTTATTTGAGAGCCGCTTTCAAATTAAAAAAAATACAAATATATATAGTATTCGCCCAATGTACCCCCCACCCCCACCCCGCTTGACCCCACCCCCTAAACCTCGCCCTACCCCGGATCCCCCACCACTGCACCCCACTTCCTGCACCTGTTTTGATTCAACCATATGATTCATTTTTATTCATCCAATTGTTAATAAATAAAACCTATCAAAATGTGTTGTTTTTTCAGAAAATTGAGACCTGCTTATGCGAAATATATTTTTAAATAAATTCTTGATTATTTTTTATTCTATTAAATAAAATAAAATTCTTTATAAAAACAATTATAAAACGTTTATTAATATTTCTAAAGTTTAGGTTGAACAAAATATGTTAAAAACCACAATCCCAATACTTCTTCAAGGCCTTTGAGAATAAAGGATTTACCCGACACCATTGTCTGCCTGAGCACAAAAGGAATGGGATTTGTCTACCTGAGAATAATTAATTTGATTACGAAAAATCCCATCAAAAACAATTTTGTCCTAGATGGGACCGTGACAGATCGAATTGTCACCCCAAAAACCCCCTAACTCGTGAATTTCATCAAAATCGGTAGAGTCGTTTTCAAAATAGAACCAAGATACAAATATATAAACAAATATATATACAAATATATATACAAATAAATATACAATTTTTGATCGTTTAATAAGAGTAGATTCTTGTATATTTAGAATCGGTTTCTCGAAAACGGCTCTAAATATTTATCTAAAAATTGGTGAACTTATCAAGTCTTATGAGTTATTAGTCGTGTATAAATTTTAATCCGACTGAAATATAGGAGAGGGGGTGTAAATTAGTCGTGTCGCAAAATAAATATTTTAATCGTTTATATCTCGTCTTCGCTTGATCGCAGAGCCTTCAAATTTGAAACTTAAGGTATTTGGGGGTAAATTACCGAGCATCGCTCGGTGCTCCTGGAACTTATTATATATATATAGGTAAGTATTGCATTCCTTTCTTAGGGTTTTCACATTTTAATGTTTCCTAACTTTTCTAGGTGAAAGTAAACGAAAGTACCTTTTTAATTTCGAATTTTTTTATTTTTTTACTATTTACTCAAAAACGGCTTAAACGATTTTATTTTATATCGGTGTACTGTATATAGGAGTATGCATTTTATACCGATTGAAATCATAGGGGACTAACCAATTTCAAAGAAAAAGACCTGATTTTCCTTTAAATAGTCATTTGATTAAAAAATAAAAAAATAAAATAAAACAAAATAAATAAAAATTGAGAAGGGATAACATTCTCCGAAATGTTGTTTTTTAAAGAAATTGAAAAATGACTTTCCTAATAAATTACTTTATTCCGAAATTTGTGGTTGATATTATCTTTGGACTGCCTTTAATTAATTTACCAATAAAAAAAATTTGTAAATAAATCATCGATTATAATAGCCTAATAAACAAACACCATACTTGCTTTTAACTACCCTTAAGCTTAAAACGGTTGTTAAGCTTATAGATGTGTGCTTATAGATGTGATATCAATGGTAGCTTTCCTTCAATATCCATGAAACTAGGAAAAATACAAAGGTGTACGTTGTCGATAACTTGGGCTTAAGAAAATTGAGTTTATTGTTAATAAATAATTTTTTTTTAAAAATGATTAAGATTTATTTAGGTAAAAAGTTAAAACATATAAGGGCATTAAATATATATATTAAATGAGGTTGTTATTGTTATGTTTAGTATTATAAGTTTATATTTTTTATTTTATATTATATATATATATAATAATAGGAGGTAGTCTTATTACCTCGAAAAAAAGAGAAATGAAACACTAACCTCATAAGACACCTGGGAGTGGTTTATTAGCGAATATTGGCTTAGTTGGTTAGTTAAAGAGATTACTAAATTCAAAAAACATTACTGTCATTTGCAGGGGCGGATTTACAAATTTGCCACCTATAGGCCCACACAGGGTCGGATCTGGAGGGAGGGGGGGTGTCTGCATCTTTCTTGTGGGCCCCTTCGAGAGATGCTGTGAGCCTCCTAATAGTTGTTATTGATGAAATAATATCGATTTCTTTCTTAGTTTTAATTTTATGTGCTGTTTTATTGAGAGTTTAGAGCGCAAGCGTTTCTGTATGAGAGATATATTAAAATATGTTATGGATACATCATGTCCATTCAATTTATACTATTGAAATATTTTTACAACTACTATGCTCCTCCTCAATCAGCTTAGAAAACAGGAAGTTGCTATTGAAGACATATGTATGGAGCATAGCCATGTGCGGGTGTGAAACCTGGACAATTAGAGAAGCGGAGAGAAAGAGATTTAGAGGCTTTCGAAATGTGGGTGCTAAGAAGAGGAATGATAAATATCAAATGGATGGATAAAGGTACAAATGAAGAAGTTCTTGGAAGAATCGGCGAAAGAGAAGAAAGAAGAACCTTGTGGAAGAAGTCTGAAGAAGAAGAGGTCGAGATGATGGGGCAGCACACTGAAGACATGGGGGACCGCTTAGGGATATCTTGGAGGGGAGGAGTGGGAAAGAAAAGGGGAAGGGGAGAGGCCCAGATTAGAATATTTCAACCAAAATAATTCGGGGATATGGGATGCCCAGACATTTAGAGAGGTCAAACACACAGCTGGCGGGGGACAGAGTCGAGTGGAGATGGATTGTTGCATCAAACCAGTCTTAGGACTGTATACTCAATGATGATGATGCTGATATTTAAATGTGCGATTATGTAATGTAACAAATAAATAAATGAATTAATTAAATAAATTAAATATACGATTACGATTATATTATTTAGCAGCCACGGGCCCAAGCTGAAAAGGGCAGAGCAAAGTTATTATCATATTATGTATTAGTATAGAACAGTGGCGGATTTAGGTTCGAGAGCGCCCTCGGCCCCGTCCGGTATGGCGCCATTTTTGCTTTATAGTAGTAATTATTATAATCAAATATCTAATTTCCAAATATTACAAATATTTTATTTTGAGGATTATTAATTTAGATACAACAATAATACATTCACAGCAAAACTTAGCCAAATGGATTTTCCAATTTTAATTGTTCTTTAAATTTTGCAGCTTATAAAATTTCTCGCCTATAAAATTTTGGCGTCGATAAAATTTTAGCGCCTCTAAAATGTTGCCGCCCGAGGCCCGGGCCTCACGGATCTAAGCGTAAATTCATCACTGGCCATTTCATGTTTGTATCTTTGCATTATTTTCTAAAGAAATTTTCTGGCCTTATTATTACATAATTAAGAACAACTTATAGTTGATGTGACTCCGATAGAAGCAATGACCAGTTCAACTTGGGATATCTGTTTGCCGTTTTTACCGTGGTAGGGCGCGAGAAACGAATCTAGCTGATGTAGCAACGAAGCCTCGGCGCCGCTTTCCCTTTCCCTATAATAATAAATAATTTGAAAGAATATATTTTTATCCAGAGAAAAACTGGCAACAATTCCCTTGTGTAGTGAAGGTTAACGCTTCTAATTTGTTGAAGGCAAATTTAAAGCCATATAAATGTGTAAATATATAATTAAATGATAGTATTTCGTTGAATATAAATGTGAGAAAAGAGAAGATAAATTTAATTATTTCTTATAAAATAGAGTATTTATCAATGCTAAGTTTTAATTACGGTGAATAAATTATATGTGGCTTTGGCTTGAATTACTCGGTAAACATTTGCTTAACCCAAGTTTAATTTAACTAAATAAAGAAACATCTCTGAAAAGATTTCAAGAGCTGATTCTTCCCATTATATCATTCATGTTTGAATCCAGTACATTAGATGAATATACCACATTAATCAAGAAATTATTTTATATCTACATGCCAGTGACGCGCGGTCCATTGATGCTGTGGATGCTTGGATCCCTAAAATTTCAAAAAATCAAGAAAAGATACTGAATGTGTGAAAGATATAAAACAGACGTATGAACTTCATTATTACAAAATTTTAAAAACTATTTGAGTATAAATGCAACAAATAAAATAATAATAACATAAAAATAAAATAAAATCCACTAAAAGGTATAAAATAATTATCTTATTTAGTTACAACTAAACGATGAAATTGTTACATGAAATCACTTTTTGAAGTCGGTGCCAAACAAACTATACCTATAAGCGAGCGTACCCGCCAAACGTACTAAGTAAGATCCGATCAAGTGCGATTCATAAAATGTATATGTTTGGCACCGACTTCAAAAAGTAATTTCATGTTAATATTTCGTCGTTTAGTTGTAACTAAATTAGATAATTATTTTATACCTTTTAGTGTATTTTATTTTATTTTTTAGTTATTATTATTTTATTTTGTTGCATTTAAGTTTTTTGAAGTCGGTTTTATTTTTTTATAAAAATTATTTTTATTTTTCTCTTTTTAGTGATGTTATTAATAGTGACTTAATATAATACCTTGCATGCATCTCGTAAGAGAAAGCGTCAGGACGAATGAATCAGAAAATGATAATAAAATTCAATTCATAAATATAGAAATTCTCTCGAAACGTTTGCGGGTTTTAAATGAATGTTATAAGATTTTTTTATAAAAGATTTTATTTATCATAATTTCGATTATTTGCTCATAAGAATTGGAGATTTACGTTATTTCGTCGTTGATCATATCATCAGAACTTGACCAAATTAATATGGCACCATCCCTAAGATACCCCCTTTCCAATAAAAAAGAATCATCGAAATCGGTTCATAAACAAAGAAGTTAGGCCTGAACAAACCTAACAAAAATGGTCTAATACCAATGAACAAAAAAACGGGACCAATCGGAAGCTAGACTGAACCCAATACAAAAAATCATCAAAATCGGTTCACAATTGACGTAAATATGAAAGGTAACATAGACACAAAAAAAAAAAAATCAGTCGAATAGAGAATCTCCTCCTTTTTTGAAGTCAGTTAAATAATACAACTAATCGATTTAGAGATATCAAAAATTTAAAATTTATTGAACTTTTTAACATTAGCAAATTTAAAGAATATGAAAAGTTCATTCTAGATTTCCTTTTTGAATCTCTTCGGCTATCTTATAGAAAATACTTTGATTTGAAAAGTGAATTAGTTTACAAATACTCGACGCGTGACTTTTATTTAAAATCAATAAATTGAAAAATGAACTTAAAGTTGTCTTGGCATAAGTATTTAATTAAATAATACAATTAATTTCCACTATATCTTCTACAATAGCCGCGGTTGATCGTTCATTTCCAACTATGAGAAAGAATTAAAACAATCAAAAGAAGTAGGCAAAGTGAAAATATACTATCCGCGTTCTGTCTTTCTGTCTAATAAAATTAATTGAAAATATCTAATGTTAATTTGAATAAAACACAAAACAAAAAAAACTAAAAATTCTTTTATGGGGTTATTGATGAATTCGGAGGAGAAGCAAAGAATAAAATAAAATTTAAAAAAATAAAGGTTTCTTTTTTGGACAGCATCCCCTGGTTGAAAAGTCACCGCCCGCCATTGATACATATATGTTACGCTTGAAAATCCGAAATCTGTTATAAGTTAATTCTCATAATTAGTTTCGACAATGCCCATTCAAGGATAATAGCAAATATAAACTTCTCAATACTATGTCATGTAGTATTCACTTATTGCAATCGGTTGAACGTTGCGGCCTGCAGCTCACCCACAAAATTGCGGTAAATCCACTCCCCCTTTTACATACCCATATATATATATATATAAACTTTTTGAATGGAGGAATTGGATTTGGGGACTAGGGGCCCTGATTGGAAAAAACTATGATGAAATTTTCCGGAAGTCGCACCATGAGAGTGAAAAATAGGTATATTTCTTCAAAGCTTACCTAAAATGAGAATAATCATTTTCAAAATAAGATTATTCAATTTCATTAAGAAAATAGTTCTATTGAAATTCAATTAAATTTATCCCATTTTAAAATAGTTTAATTCCAATAATCGATAAATAATATTGAAAATAAATTTAATTTCCTATTCTAATTTAAAGTTGAAAAGGTATCGTTAGCAGTATTCAAGAAATGGCTTTGACAAGATTCGTTCTTACTAGGGAAAACCTAGCTTAGAAAAAGAAAGAGAAAAAGAGACGCTGAATATGGATTTTCACGGGGACATAAAATATTATAAATTGTATTGTAAAGCGATTTTTTTATTTGTTTTTAATGTGTTCCAGAAGATTTTCCTTTCAAGTGGGAACATAAAGAGATAGACGTCAGCGATAGGTAACCAAAACGGAAATTAAAGAAAATTAGAAGAGCGAATGCGTAGTAAATGTTAAGTGGTAAATAGGTGGAAAAGGGGAGGGGCTGTGGTGGGGAGGGGTGGGGCGCAGGGACTGTAACTTTTAAAAACTTATTTCCTCCTTCCCCTTTCTTATCAGCCCGGGTAGCATTCTATAGTTTTACTGTTGCTACAATTCTTACGCGGTTCAATTTGTCACTGTATCAAGATTAGACGAGATGATTATTATGCCTCTAGCTCTTTCATTGTCTACAACAATATTTTATAGTACAAACAGATTGTATTGCTGATAATCATACAAAATAGTAGAAGGTGTTTCATTAGCGGTTCATTCATTCTTATTTTTTGATGTTTAAATCAAATGAGAAAGGGGGAAGGCAGTGTTTTCAAAGGCGAGGGCTGTTTCCTTATCAACAGACGAAAGACAGCAATTAAATCAAATTTAGAAAGAAAAAACATAAGACGCTAATAGGCTATGTGCATAAATGAATGGATGTCTATGCATGAATGTATGTTTGAACATGAATGAAATATGAAATGTTTATAACAACAATCTATAAAACTTAATATGACATTTACCACTGAAGATGGTCTACTAGTGGTAACTAAAACTGAATATTGAATTAAAAATAATATTCTATATAATAGAATGAGACAATAAAAGAGTGTGTCTTCTGTTGAAAAAATAAAAAAATAAATTTATTCATAACGAGACTATAGTTTCGAGAGTCTTTGCCCTCAGTCTTTTACAATTGATTTATAAGAATTAATGTATGAAATATTATATCAAAGTTCTCGAAACGATATTCTCGTTATAAATAAATCAAAAATTTATTTTTCCAGCAGAAGATACACTCTTTTATTGTCTCCAATTTATAAAAATTCTGCTACTCTCGGCAAAAAGAAACTTTTAATTTAATTATATATATTAGCCTAGAAAGATTTCTAAGAACTCTAGTATGATTATTTTGAAAAAAAAAATCCGATCCATTACCCAGAATCGAACTAAAGTCTCACAATTCTACTGTTCCCGAAGTATACCAACCTGCACTTTAACATCTTTAAATTATCTAAAGCTTGAAATTTTATTATGCAGACTTATTATTTTTATGGATGTATTAGATATATAGTATTTATGTTATTTTTAGACATATTATTATTATATTTAATTTTTTTATTTATTTATTATTTTTTTTTAATTTTGGACTTAAGATTCAGCGTCGCCTGTAAATTGTACGGTATGCATTTAATTAGAACATGCTTTTGAGTGGGTTGCATCACCAGGCGCTTAACATTGAAACATTTATTTTCTTAACATAACATTTTCTTTTCTTTTACCGATAGTTCTTACCGAGGGAATTCAATTTCTGCTTGGTTGCAGGAGACTCTCTAGGAAGGTAAGTTTTATCGTTTCTGTTTATCAGCAATAAAAAACATGTTTGGCAAAAAATATTTTTTATTCAAATTTATTTTAATTTTTCATCACTATATTTTCGGGCGGCAAAAAGCAAATAAATAAGTTGAGAAAAAATTACATGAGACTATATTTTAAGCCCACTTAAGATTTTACTTTATACAATGTTCAAATTATCCCCAATTTCGAATATGGCCCGCGTCTGTGGAGAGGGCCTACAAGCATTTCGCCACTCTATTATGCAATTCAAAAAAGTGTCCAATCAATTTAATAATAGATATATTCTTATCTAATCCAGTCTATTTCCTAGAACATCGTAGAACCGTCAAAGATAATACCATAGTGTTTGTTCTGGCGTGTTAAATTCAATAATCCCCTTTATTTCAGAAGGGTTGTGTTCGAGAATCGAACTCTAGTGTCAAAATTAACGATCCGGACCCACCCTACTGATCGAAATAATTCATTCTATCTCGGATCTAGTAGATGACAATCTCTTATGATTCCCTAAGAAATTTAAAGTCTACTACTATCGGCAATGTTGAATCTTATAAGGCTTGAAAAGATTTTCCCTTTTTCTTCTAAATTTTCCACTTGAATTAATCTATTCCTCTGCTATCTTTCAGTAAATCGAACGTATTCCCCCCAAGCATTCATATCAATACTTCTCTTCTCTTGTTTTTTTTTTGGAATATTTCAAAAATACATAAGTCTACCTCAGAAGGTCAGACATGACCCCCACTATATAAACTCTTCATATGAAAACACAATGAAAATTAAAAATAAAATATATGCAATCCATGTTTTTCCATCAATTTGACAGTTACGGTGAATTTTCTCTGACAAGCATTGTTATTTCAAAGCAAAGGAGCTTTATATTTTAAACGGAATTCTATACCGCAATAAAAAGTAGAAAATACACGCGAAATCTTTCATAAAAGGATCATTTTACTAAAAAAAAGATACAAAAGACGAGATTTATATTTATTATAATTTTTATTTTTGTGTATTATATATATAAATTTTAACTCTTTGATGTTGTTTGCTGTGCTGTAATTTACTTTAATTTGTTTTATCTGGTAATTAATTAAATATTATAAAACATTCTGTAATCCCTTTGACTTTTAGTTTTAATCATAAAAATTCAACAGTTTTCCACTCACTTCAATCCGGAGATGAACTTTAAAGAGGATTTTTCAAATTCATCAACTGTCTAAACTAAAAAAGACCAAGAAGCGCTCTGTTCTTCTTATTAAGCCATCATGGATCTGATTTATATTTATTTTTATTTGCATTTTCCGCCACTTTTGGGATTTATTTATTCTAGGCATATACCTGCAAAACGACTGAATAAATGTATCCTCTAAAAATGAGTAAAACCAGATTTAATGTGATTTTTTAAAATAAATTCAACTTTCTCCAGTGACTCGCTTTTCCAAGTTCGCAAGTATGCTTTAAATTGTGGAGCCTTACATCTATAAGACTGATATACACAGGAAAGGGCGAATGGAGCCGCCGTCTTGGATTACCCTATCAAGCATCCACTGACGCCCCAAACGAAAAACAGCCAGAAGCATGACATTTGTTTTAGATTCGATTAAAATGGAAAAAATTAATATTGACATACATCATATAAGCAAAAATAATGATTTCCCATATAAGTATTATTTTAAATAGAAACTTATTTGTTGTATTCAATAAAAATAGTATACCTATGCATAGATCAAACTTTACCATGTACCTACTTACATTCATAGATCTCAACAGCTTAGTCTTTATTTAAGCTAACACTTAAATGATTAATATTTATCTTTATATGTATTTGGTGTTTGAAAGTAAATTATATTTTTATTCAGGTCCAAGCGATTTTCCACGCCCCTCCATCTTCTCACCCTCCACAAGACCCAAATCTGCCCTGTCTCGAATACGGCTCTCATCTGTGGAGAGGGGTCTCCAAATGAGGCGCTCAGAGCTAAAGTGGATCAAGTTAAAAATTTTGATTTTTGCCTATTAATATTTGTTAATGGTGTATTTTTTCAGAAACATGGTGAATTAAGTCCCTGCTATTGCTATTTTTTAATTTGCTACCCTGGATGCAATTCATAAACGAGCCGTCAGGCTAATTGACGATTCTACCCTCACCGGCTCTCTCTCGCTAGCACATCGAAGAAATATCTCTGCGCTTTCGCTTTTCTTTAGATAATATCACGGCAGGTGCTCTGATAAGTTGAAATCAGTAATTCACGCCAAAGCATGGTTTGCACGAAGCACGCGTTTTGTTAATTCCCAACACTCTTTCGCGGTTAAATTATAAAAGTGCCACACCACTTCATTCGCCAATACGTTTGTCCCCATGACTTCAAAAAACTGGAACTCTCTCCCGGGCTCCATCTTTCCCAGCACTTATAATCTTCAAACCTTCAAAATTCGGGTACACAAAAACCTACGCCTCAACCCTCTCAATTGATCAACTTTGTCTTCTCTTCGGTAATGCAAGGGTCTTTCGAGATCCAAAGGGGCTTCATCTTACTGGTGCGTATCTTCTTGCATTCGATTGCATTAAATTGATTGTTTTATTAAGTAAAATATATAAAATATTTTATATAAACAATAAAAAAAACATGTAATAAAAATTCAAATAGAAATTCTCCCATTAGCATTTGAAAATTTGAAAAATAGTTGGTTTAAGAAAGAATAATAAAGCAACTAATAATTATTTATAGTTTTATTCTTCTTTCATATAGAAATTATTTTTCAAATTTTCAATTGAAAAGGAGAATTTGCTTCAAAACATTTAGAATTTTTATTAAACATTTTTCGATTGTTCTAATAGAGAATAATATTTATTTTATTTGTATATTGGTGGTTAATATTGATTCTTTCAATTCTAATCTGTTTATAGTTTTTAAAATGTACCTCCACCTGGATTTACAATAAAATAAAGCCCTGATATTAAAAATCTAATATGACTGTTATTAACATCTGTTTGATTTTACCATTAAATAAATAAATTAAAAATTAAAATAAAATATATGTACCATATATATATATAGAGAGAGAAATTCAATTATTATTTGCTTATTATCTATCTATAAATAATTTATTTAATATTTAACTTTAAGAGAGTGGATAAAGAGAAACGAGAAGGACTTTATAAAGTGAATCGTTGTTTGCGTCTTTTTTTGCCTTTATTTATAAAGTATATTATTTTTTATTTAATTTGATTTCTATTTTTTTATTTTTCAACAAATTCTGAATTCTTCCGTATTGTCTAGATCAGGTAGACTGTTCATATTTCATATCGAACTATCGCTTCTTTTCAAATACATAATCCTTAAAATACAATTCTAGGAAAACGACAAATTATTATCCGAGTTTATCCATTTGGATTTTTATCTCTCCCAATATCGTCGTTGAAACGATGGTTGAGTGTGGGAGATAAAAATCTAAAAACAACCCTTTGGAAAAAAATAACAATTTAAGTGAAAATACAATTTTTTCTTCTTTTTATTTTCTATCTGATCCAATAAAAAAAGTTAACATTGCCAAGTGCTTAAAAAACTTATCCATCGTTAGAACAACTCTTGATTTTTCTTAACAGTTTAGAGACATCAACGACGATAAGAGGAAGAAAATAAAAATAAAAAAATGAGAAAAAAAAGTAAAAGAAAATATTGAGTTTCTAAAAAGCAAAGAAAATAGATTATTATCAATTTATTGTGACCGATCATATATATATATATATATATGAGGGTCTCTATCTCTCTATATTATTTAGTCTTTGTTGATCAAACTGATGATCAGAAAGAAAATTTCAATCAGATCATTGTGTAGATGGAAAATTAATTAAAGAACTAAGATTCGCAATCACAGGGGGGATGTTATATTGCACAGAGCTTGTTTAAACCATAGCTAACCGTAGTGGTTCATGAAACCAAAAAGTTTGGCTCTGATTTATTTATGTATAATACTACAGCATACTTTTATGTAACTGTTTTACTAGTAATGAAGCTGTTTAAGCTTTTATTTTTGTGATTAATTTGATTAAAGCTTAAATAATACAATATGATTTACATACTACTTACTTTTAAAATAAAATACTTTTCTGGGGGTTTTTATGCCCTCAAAATACTTAGCGATTTGATGTTCTGTTTCATAAAATTTCTCATCTCCCAAGCCCTGGCAGAGTAGATAGGAAGATCTTTAACAAAGTGAGTAGCTCGAAGAGTCCTTAGACCTAAATATAACACCAACATCTAAAGAATAGATATTGTGAACACATCAATATTCAATTTCTGTGCCTGACTAAAAATCGAACCCTCAGACCAGGGGCGTAGCCACGAGGGGGAGGGGATCAGAACCCCCCTCCAGGGGCAGGGTTCATGGGATGAGGAATGGCAATGACAAACCGTTTCTTATGGCAAACTAAACGTAATTAAATATATCTCATATGTTTAATCAAGAATTATGTTCTTTTTTTAATTTCTTGAAGTACTGTTTTAATAAAAAAAATTCCCACTAAATATTTTTCTTTGTGGGCTGATTATATTTATGTAATCATTTGAAGGCGGTTTAGAATTTGAACTGAAACACAGGAAAATAATATTAATACATTTTTAATTTCCCTATTGCTTGCTTTATCGTTAAAGGTTTTTCCAAAAAATATATTTACTTGTAATTTATCTTCGGTCCGGAGACACCTGGCCACTGCGAGATGATTGTCATAATGCCTTCTGATATATTACAAGTATTTTAGATAGATGATTTAGTACAGTCGAAATAAATTCTATTTGATCCATATTCTTACTGAAATAGTTTTCACTTTTTTTCTCTAATCATTGAACTTACAGGACATACCTGGAATATTTCCGTTAGCAAATAAGAAAAGTACACTCTGAAATAATAGTCAATCAAATGGGATTCATTTTTAATGTAACCTATCTGGTTGTCTCCAGACAATTAATTATTTTTCTGAATATTCTTGTAATCTGGATCAGATTCTTGCTCAAGTCAAGATTTTTTATATTTTACAAATGTTTTTAGGGTTCAATTGGAAAAGTAAAAAGGAATCGACCGCTTGTAGAATGTACTATAGTGCGTGTGTGTGTGTGTGTGTGTGTCTCAGGGCATTATCGCTCTTAACTTGAATAGGATAAAATTTTAATAGTTATATGTATGTATTCATTTTCGAGCAAATCAAAAAGAACAGTAAAATTTAGATCGTTTTGGAGAGGTTTGAAATTTATCTATTTATATTTATTTCGATTTAAAATGAGTATATGGGAGATCTAAAAGTTGTCTTTTCTAGGTGACTTAACTTAAAATTATGAAAAAAGTTGCCCATTCTCTCTTTAATAACGACAAAAAGGAATTTGAAATCTTTAGTAATTTGGAACTTATAAGATGCGGAACCCTCGGTCAGACTCGGACCTGGCCTGCTTTTGTAGCTATTCGACTGACTAGAGTCAACTTTTCATATCATTTGGCTATTTCGACTTGTAACTCTTTTTGCACATAAATCGTCCAACATCAGCTCAATATGATGCCACAAGAAAAGTAGATCTATTAAAATAGAAATCTCATACCCAACTCTGTCTTGTTTTAAAAATAAATAAATAAATAAAATAATAGAAAAAGTTTCTTTGTTTCCATTTGGATAGATTTATGGATTTCTTTTCTACTTGGGAAAAGGATAAATCTTCGGATGATGTTTTTCCATTAAATCAACAAAATAATAAAGTTAAAATTTTGTATACTAGAAAGGAGGGGATGTCATTGCAAACTTTCCACATATATATTTTACCAATAGAGGAAAGATTTCATTTTTCTTTTATTCATTTTGTTTCTTAATATAAGTGGCAGTAAGGGGCCTGAATTTAAATTCAAATAGCCAGTTTGTAGTCCAACGAATCGGAACAGAAGTATTATATAGTTTAGGAAAATTTTTTAAATTTTCAATCAAAAATTAGAATTTCGATGGATAATTAAAGGTGAACTAAATACTTCTCAATTAACTACAGCACATTAACTTCGAAAATATGATTTTCACAACGAATTTTTTATGAGGAAGACAAATTTATAAATTAAACTAGAAAATAAAGAAAAAGTTTTTAATTCCGTCTGGTTCTTGGGTTTACCATTTTTTTTCTTTATTTACTAATTTAAGTTAATTTAAGTTTATTAGATAGTTGATTCGATGTGTTATAGCTGTAATTCGTATGAAAAGATTGACAACAGCCCTGATTCGATTTTAGGCACTAGGGTTCGATTTCCAGAAGTAACCTCTCTTGTATCATAAAAACAACCTATCTTGAATCCTAGCTCGGGAATAATCTTCAAAAAACACATTTTAGATTTTTTGTGCCTTGGGCGTAAAGTTATAGAAAAATACAAATTTTTTCAAAATTCGAAAACCTACTCTACTATAGAAACTATAGTTTCTAAAAGTTCTGATAGTAATGGATGGCGGAAATGCAAAACCTTTTATCTATATTTTAACATATATTGTAGTTTTCTCTCCTATACTAAGCCCACTTTTTCGTGCAGATGTTATTTTTAAATTTTGGAAATGAAAAAGTTACAATTTTAGATAAGGAACAAAATTCTCTAGCAATATAACAATATATATATATATCAGTGGCCGTTGGTGACTTTTCAACCAGGAGATGCAGCTGTACAAAAAGTACCCTTCATTTTTTGAAATTTTATTTTAATCTTCGCTTTTTTCAAATTTCTTCGAATACGGCATCATTTTCGTTATTTTTCATTAGATTAAAAAAAATATATTTTGGGACCTTCGCCCCAAACGGATACTGCTTTGTGTAAATGAGGGTCCCTGAGATGGAAATCGACCATCTTCCACAATGAATTAGCCTGTCCTATTAGAAAATTTTAAATTTCTCCTAATTCTATTTATATAAGCAAGGTATGACTTGTCTATAGTAATCTTAGTTATTTTCGATCTCATATATTGGGAGTTCTTAGAAATGTATTGGTCCAAATATTTTTCAATCATCTTTATTTATTCCTTTTTTGTACTAATACTTTTTTATTCACTAATTTTTCAGCGAGAACAATTTTTATTCGACTAAAACTACTCTGAACATGTTTTTGACATGCTTGGACTGCAAGATATACCAGGCAGGGACTTCAAACCTTCTATCCTTGTTCCATGAACTATGCAACAATTTTATATCATTTCATGAATCAATATACATACTTTTCAAAACATAAAATGTTTTTCATAGAAATATTTGAAATAACTGATAATAATTTGAAAATTTAAAAGATCCTCCTGAAATTTTGAAGTCGGCTTTCTATATTTATGAATACCCTAAATTTTAGGGATTCGCCGCGTCCACAGCATCTCTGGACCGCGTGCCACTGGTATATACCTATATTATATTATATAATAACATTTAGGGAAAGCGGTGTTGGTTTATAGTGAAACATATTAAATATATGAGTTTTTAACTGGTTATAGTGGTATTTCACAAGTAAATTTTATTTGTGAAACACCACTATAACCCGTTAAAAAACTCCTGTGTATATATTTAAGTTTGAAAGGGGAAATTTTTTTGAAAATTATCTCTCAAATTTAATTATTTTCCTATTAAAATACTTTGTTTACTATCACAATTTCATCAAATAATTTATATTATTAATCCACCCAACTTTCAATTTTCGTTTTTTTATGTAATTATTTATTTAATTTTGTGAGATATGAAATTGTTTATTAATTAAATTAATTCTTACAATATCTCTTTATTTTTCAATATTTTTTAAGTAAATTTGATTTTCCTAATTGAAAAAAATATACATGATAATCAAGTTAATATACTAATCAAAATGAAAAATAAATAAACAAAAAAAAATATAAAGGTATATAAAATAAAAATAAAAATATTATTGAAGATTCAAAATGAGAATAAATATTTATTGTTCTTGTTCTTTTTTTATTTTATATCCGATATAAAAATTAATACATGAAGGAGCATCTTTTCTTTTTCTTTTATAGGCTATCCCAATGAAAAAAAACAATAATGTAAACATGTATGTCTTTTTAAGTGTATAAAAAGTTTTCTTTATAAAATTGAACCCATCCCTCCAAAAAAAAATAATAATAATAAATAAATAAAAAATAAAAATTGAATTTATTTAGCTCTCTTGGTCAGTTGAAACGAGTTTTTTTATTTTTATTTTTACATTTTACATGAAAGTTTTGAGATTGGACTAATAAAAAAACAATATTTCCAAAGTCCCCAGCCGGGGTGCTCGAGCGTCTCTTCAAGTTGGGTTTCGACCCCTGCCGCCCAAACTCCCCGATCAGACTGGGGATTCCCATCTAACATGACCAACAAAACACCGGCCCACGGAGTTTAAATAATCGAATGAGACAGGGTGACGCTTATTCGCTGCCCCTTTTATACCACCCTTTCCCTCTGCCACTACCTCTTCACCCACACCTTCGGATTCCCTTCATAAATTGTTAATTCACATGTGGGGCCAAGTCATTTATGATTGATCAACGCATCCTTCATCCTCGACAGTGGATTATGGGATCTAATAAAAAAATTAGGAAAACCTCTCCATTCCAGCCGATACAAATTTAGGCAATCAAGATATATCTGACCAGTTGATGTGCTATATATTTAAGTGATCCCATTGACTTCGAAGAATATCTACCCTAGAATCTTCCAAATAATAATAAATATTACAAAAAAGATTCTACTTTATTTAAGATTTTACTGTTTAGAAGACCTAATAACTGTAGTTTTTCATTAATAGGACAGAAAGATTAATATTTTCAAACCATTTTGAAGATTCTTATGTAAAATTGTTGAAAAAATATTTAATGAGCAAGAAAAGGTACTTTCTCATCAAATTTTGATGATTTGGGAAATATTTGTGACCCAATTTTTTCAGAAAAAAATAAAACCTTTTTATCTACTGTAGCTAAATAGGTGAAATTATGTAGAAAAGTTTATATTAATAAATTGCACTCATGTGCCAAGTTTCAGCTTCCTAGATTAAACTATTCGCTGACAAAAATTATTCAAATAATATATATATATATATATATATATATAAAATTTGCACAGACCGTACCATGACTTGTCAAAGTTCTCACACTTTATCACCAATAACAGGTTTATTCTTAAAAAATAGGGTTAAAAAAATATATATATAATAAGTTTATTTTTAGAGTGGGGAAGTTAGTTGATTGGCAAAAGAACTAAACCCTTCTGACATATAAAAATTGTTTACCCTTCTGAGAATCAGTGGCCGAAGTATATAAGGTCATAACCTTTCAATATGTTATTATGTTGTCGAACCGATTAGGCAAATCGCTATTCGATCTGGAAATCATAAACATCCAATATAAATGGAACAATCTGGAATAGATTAGAAGTGAGAGTTGAGCTTAATATATATGTAAACATTTTAAGAATCTCTCTGTTATCTAGCGTCATTGGACTTTGACTCCGAAGTCCCTCAAAAATATATTATCTGTTTCTAGCAGGGAGGTAGGAAGAGAACACTAGTTCGAGAAACTGTCTTCACAAGCCGTCATTTTGAGAACAGCAGGAAAAGAGTATATCCGTAAGATCTAGGGACAAACAAGTAGGCCAAATTCAAAAATTTTAAAGAACCTATTAAAGAACTGGCAATAAAAACTTTAGCTTTCGAATTAGGTAAATATTACTTATCTTGATATCAAATTGAAAGTTTTTGTGCCGAGGGTAGCAGCATTTTTATATATTGAAGGAGACAATAAAAGAGCGTGTCTTCTGCTGGAATTATAAATTTTATTTATAACGAGACTATAGTTTCGAGGGTTTTGTCCTCTTCATTCCAATCATGTCCAATCCATTCATACATTAATTCTTGTCAATCAATTGTAATAGACTGATGAAGAGGACAAAGCCCTCGAAACTATAGTCTCGTTATAAATAAAATTTATAATTCCAGCAGAAGACACACTCTTTTATTGTCTCCGTAAATATCTTTATATCTCTAAATTAAAATATGATACCGTGTATTTTCAATTTTAAAAACATATTATTTAAATTAAACTTTTTGATCTAGAAAATCCTGGAAAGGGAAGAATGACATTCTTACAAAATTGTAGAAGGAATTGTAGACTGGAAGAAAAAGGTTGGACACCTCTGATCTATAATAATATGTTGTGTATAGATCAAGAGCCTGAGAAAACGTGACAATTGATAACTATCCTATTCTACACTTATTTATTTATATTTAAATGTATTTTTCATACATATATATTAGAATATTACATATTTTGATATTAAAGTTATAATATTTCTTAATTGAAATGTTCAAATGTCCCTCTTAAAATATATCCTCACTTGGTTCTTGAATTGAATCAGACTTGATGCATTTATCACTTCAGCTGGCAACCTCATGTCCACTAAAATTTAATGAATTTCTTGTCCCCTGTTTTCTCACCCTCTCAATAAATATATCGTCTCTAATTCTCGTCTCATGATCATGGATCTTGTTGACCAATGTGAAATTTAAATAGTCTCTTACCCTCTTAAAATTAATTATTTGATTACTCAGTTTTTTATAATTAAAATTCAATGGTTTCATTGTTTTTTCAAACGCAAAAAAATGTCCAAGCTTCTGGAGGTCATTGGGACAAAAGAGTTGGCGAAAGCGCTTGTTCGACTTTTTAACCAATTTGACAGCGAAGGGGTGCTGAACGTTTGAAAACCGCGTGTTTCTCGCAAAGAGGGCATTAGGGGGGATAATTGATTTTAGCTCGACTGAACAGACACCGTGATAGTATCTGTAGTACAGGGAAAGGGCAGAAACGGTTCTTCGGTGAGCCAGGGAGTCGAGTGAGTTGGTTAGAGCCGGGTCTCCTATTAGTTTAATTGTTCGCTTCTGAATTGCATCCAGTGTAGCAAGAGAATGCTTGGAGGCACTCCTCCACAGATGAGAGCCATATTCGAGACAGGGACGAATTTGAGCCTTATACAGTATAAGAAGTTGACTGGGAGTATAACAGCGTCTAGACCTAAATAGGAGACCAAACTTGCGCGCTGCAGCTCTAGCAGCGGTTGAGATATGGTCATTCCATGAAAAGTCAGACCCTAGAGTTACCCCTAGCATTGAAATTTTATCCCTGAATTCTAGTGAGTTTGAGTCGAATGATATGTTTGGGAGGTTTCTGTTGACGGGCCTAGAAATAATGCAACACTGAGTTTTCCCTGCATTGAAGTTAACTAAGTTTTGGGATCCCCAGTTTTTAAGTTTGCATAAGTCTAAATTAATTGAAGAGACAATGTCTGCACGGTTTTTATGCGATGCAGGGGAGTTATGTAGGGTGCTGTCATCTGCGTAACAATGTACCGGATTGGAGGGCAAGTTTAGAAGGTCGTTGATATAGATAAGAAAAAGCGTAGGGGAGATAAGCGATCCCTGTGGAACTCCAGCGTTGGTGTGGAAGGGGGAAGATGATATTCCATCAATGACAACCTTAATACTACGGTCTGAAAGAAAACTTTCGAGCAACTTACAGAGTTTCGGTGCAAGGCCGACGGAGGTCAATTTGGCAAGAAGATTTTTGTGCCAGACCATATCGAAGGCTTTTGAAATGTCTAAAGCTACCGCGAGGGTCTCATTTCCGGCCTCCAGGGTTTTGTTCCAGATATGAGTTACATATGCTAGGATGTCACCGGTCGACGGGATTGCCTGAAGGCGTATTGCCTATCGTCATTTATTTGACTCTAAGTGTCGTAGAACTTGCTCGTTGATGGCCTTTTCCATGATTTTGGATGAGACAGAAGTGATTGCTATGAGTCGATAGTTTTTTATGTTGGAAGAATCGCCTTTTTTCTTAATTGGTTGGATTCTGGCTAGTTTCCAGGCCTCCGGAAATATTCCGGTGTTATAGGAGATATTATTCTTGGATCGAGCTTAATCAGAAGGATAGACAATTCGCGATTCCAGACCTCTGGCTAGTTCAATCGCAGTGGTCGGATTAACCTCTCTAGGATCCTTTATTCTGGCCTCCAAGACGCTGGATTACAGGGACTCGGCAGTGTGTCTACCGATATCCTTCTAGGCTGATTCGAATTAATTAGTCGATAATGTATTCTTTTCAATATTTTTCTGTAAGACAAACACGTGATTCTCAAATACAAAACTCAACTTTATCAGGTGCAAATGAATTGCTAAATAATTAGCAATATTTCTTTTCGCCCTTAGCCAGTTTTCCAGCATTGCGTTTATTAAGATTTGCCTCGTTGCTTTGGCCTTTTTCCTTTCTTTTCGCGTCTCACCTTCAAATCTTTTCCTTTCGTTTCCACTCTATGAGTTTATTTACCGTCTCAACAGATGAAATTGTGAACAAAAAAAAAATCCATTTTCACTGACTCGAGTATAACATTCGGTCACGAGAAGCTTTATCCTTCAGCCTCCAAATTTTATTACTTTTTCGTTCAATGGAACAATGGAAAATATTCACTTTGCAGGGGATATTGGCAAATCATTTTTTAAAAGCGCTTTCAACTAAAAGCTACGCGATCTCAATGTTTATCGATGTCAAATCAAATGATTTCTGAATGATTAACTAACTTAAAATCGATAATATGGTAATTAATATATAATTATTATAATTAATTAAAAAAAGTAAAAAATTCAATTCTACTTAAGCTTTCTGAAAATTTTGCTGATATCAGCCAACGGTTTGTGCTAAAAATAAATAAATAAATATAATCAATACCTAAAGCCGGGATCTGGTAGAAAAATACAGCTTAACAATATAAGTGTGTTTGTCGTATTCTTTTCAAAAGGTTCCCTATCGAAGATTTGTCTTTTACTGTTCTGCATTTTTCATCTAGAAAGGACCAAATCTGATCGGTTTACTGTTTTGGGAATCTAAACATTTGGACACCAGAAAACAATGATCAATTTAGTGTCTTTTAAAAAATAAATAAATAAGATGATCCCAACAAGGAACGAATCATAAAAAAATATTGAATATTTTTTAATAAATTCATTTTTCTGATTACCCACCTAATTGATATGATTCAAATTTATTATTACTCGTATTATTCTAAATTCATTTTTTTTTTTTTTTTTTTACTCAGTGTGTGTATTTAAAAATGTCTTTTCTGTCTGTGTGTCTGTCTCTGTGGATACAGATATCCACAATAACTCAAGAACGAATAATTCAGGTGTAAAAATGGTTGTATCTATTTCCAAGAAGGAGAGCTAATTAAATTTTGGGGTCTCTTTAGAATTCTAGCTTTAGAAATGCCTGTTCAAAAATATAGATAATATCATTTTTGAATGATTTTATTGAATTTTAAGGTCTTGTGCAGATTTAGTGATAAATAAACATACATGTTTTGTTTAAATTTCAATTAATTAACTAATCAAATTAATTATATTTTAAAATCCACTAATATTATAATTTATTAAAAATCATAGATATACAAATATTACTTAAGCAATCGAATTTATATTACTTAAGCATTTTTTTTTATTGAAACTTCTTTAGCGACGTATCTGTTTGACTTTTTTTGTTACAATATAGAGGAAATGACCCAATAAAGAGGGAATAAGAGACAAGCCTGAGGGGGCATCTTAGTGGCCAGGGGTCTACACCCTCTGGACTCGGTATTGTATTTTAAAATATTAATTTAAATTTACTAATTTTAATAAATTTTATTTGTCATGAGCTATTAGTGGGTTTTAAAATGAAAGTTTCACTTCCGCCGTGATCTAATGTGGATGAGGCTCACATATTTTTTTTTAATTTTATTTTAATTCTCGCTTTTTTTTGTAAATTTCATCGAATATGGGATCATTTTTGTTATTTTTCAAATTTAAATTTTTAAAAATTGTGATGTGATTCGATACGGAAGAAGATTGCACGCTGTGAAACCTGAGGGTGAGGGAGAACCTGTACCAAGAGCTGATCGAGTGTCTTATGTACCAAAAATGTAGAGAGTAAGTTTTGGGAAATGTATCGAGGGGAGAAATTATAAATATTTTGGAAACTGAGTACCTACGCAAACATTATTTATAAGATTTGAAATTTTATCAAAGGGAATTAATGCAATTAGGAATCTAATCTTAGAATGAAAGTTCCTTAAAAATGGATTAGTCCAAAGATTATTCCATTTTTGTATTATTTCCTATTTTAATATTTTCTCACTGAGAACAATTTTTATTCGACTAAAGCACGTCTGAACTTGTCTTTGACATGTTTGAACTGGAAGATATACCAGGCAGGGACTTCAAACATTCTATCGGCACCCTTTTCGGAAAAATCATTCATTTTAATTGCCCTTTAAAACTATGCAACACCAAATATTGGTACTTTTCAAAATAAAAAATATAGAAATATTTGAAATAACGGATAATAATTTGAAAATTTAGAGATCCTTCTGACATTTTGAAGTCGACCTTATATATATGAAAATACTCTAAATGTTTAAATTTCTTTATTGATTATTTTTTTATTCTTTCTTATATATTAAAACATTCTCGTTTTAGTTCAAGTGCGGCTCTTTCTTGAATAACAGGATTTATAATAATTTCTTTATTGCTAAAAGTGAACTTGTCATTTTCCCCATTGAAACTTGTCCAATGAAAATAGATAGCTCGAGAACGATTCGTCTATTCGTGACAATTTAATTCATACACTAAAAGTCCCATAAGCAACGGTGTTTTTGTCACTATGACAGCGAAAAAAGTTTACCTAACTTTTCCAGCGACAAAACTGAACCTAGCTTTAAGATTCTAGTAGGCCTGCATCATCGGTGTCTAGCAACACTGACATGACAACCAACATTGTAAACAATTTTATGTCAAACTTGCATTGTATGAAAATGTCGAGATTTGGAGAGTCTTCGACTGGAGAAATTGAAAAAGCTATCAACAAAAATGTGCCTCAGAATACTGTGAATTCAACTACATCAATATGGAGACAGTTTACGTCTTAATTTTGTTAATTTTGTGATTTACGTATTGATTCATTAAATTGTAACCGAATTACACTCAAGCTTTTTTTTGGGTCGAAGTAAACTTGATATTTTATAATTCGAGTTTTTGTTGACTTTGGGCAACAAAATTCTCATTAAAATGCCAAGTTTACTTCGGCAAAAAAAGCTCTCGTGTAATTATAAGTGAAAATATATTCTCAATAATCCCTTTGATCAGAATAAAATTATTATTAATATACGGACCCGCTTCGAAATAATCTAGCATAGGGACTAAGGCTCCCTTTAGATTCATAAAATGAGCCCTTTTGGTGTTAAAAAATCCCAAATTTTGTAAGGAGTATGAAATATACGAGAAAGCATCTTTATTGGTGGGCCCCTTCATGCATTTGAAAAAAAAATAGAAACATACTAGAGAAAAATAAATTAATTTCAAATAAATAGAATAGGAAACATTAAATTATTTAAACTGAATAAAATTTATTACGATCGTAGCTATCTTTTTAATATGTTATTAGTGATATACATTTTAATGTAAATTTTGAGTGTAACTATTAACTGTAAAATATGGAGATACAAAAAACAGTGTTACCCAAAATTATTAAATGCAGCCTTCTTGGGAAATGAGCAATGCCAATGTGGTCTTTAAAACAAAAAAGGTCTCCACCCCACCCCTCATCAAACATATTTATACAATTTAAATGATAAATATAAATCCACGAATGGAGAGGAAAACGTGAAAACTTTTGCAAAACTTGTACGCTTTCTACAAATTTTATTTACTTGGTATTTTTTTTTCTATATCAGAAATAAATTTGAAATCTAGAACTATTTTTCCTGAATTTCTGCATTTTTAAGCCAGAAGGCCTAAATTGAATCACTTTTGAAAATATTTTGGCATCAGAAGAACTTTTTCAACGACTTTACGTTCTTTAGTTATCATAAGTATTGGAATCCGGGTGAATGATTAAAAAAGTGCAGTTTATAAGCTTTTGTTTAAAATTTTAAGTTTATTAGCTACGACCCTTTGTTGGTTTTTCAGATTTTCTGAATTTTTCAACATGGAATTCTGAAGCTAGAAAGTCCCAAATTTAATCTTTGATTTATTTTCAAAATATAAATATTTCGGAAAAACCACGAACTTTCTATGGCCTTGTGTTATTGAATTGACGTGTGTATTGGAATCCAGATAGGCAGATAGGCACACATACAAAGCGATAAAAATTAATGCCGGAAAATAATTTATCTCTAGCACGAAAATAGTCAATATAGTTTTTTTTTGTTTGTTTTCGATACCTGAGTCCATACCTATAGCAGAATCTAAAGTCCAAACACAGACTGCGGCCGACCAGTCGATCGATCTCTCTGAAAGTCGTCCCCGAAGCTGACATGAACATTAACAAATTACAGTGATAAATTAGGAGCTGATTTGAATATAAAAAAACAAATAATTTTTATTACCTTTTAGTAGATCTGTATATATTCAAAATAATGTTCCCAAATACTGGCTAAATAATCACACAAAATCGATATGGATTTCGCAAATGATAAAATACAATTCCGATTATAAATAGACAATATGCGGTTGTTGCATATCATTACAATATTATAAATTATAAAGAATAGTATATAAAAATCAAATATATTTTTACTTTATCCAATGCGAAGCATGGGAGAAAGTATTGTAATCGGTCGCGCGGCAAGAGCGATTTCAAAGGGTCCTCAGGTAAAGACTACGGAACCCATGGACTCAATTAAGGTCACAAATTGAAGTATTCAATGAGATTGAATTTTAGCACGTGACGGTTTTGCCAAAAATTACCTGGAATCTCGTCGAGAGGCCAAAAAGTGCCATTTTTTGGAAGTGCGTGGGGATGGATGTATGCATGTTATCGTTTTTTTCGTCCACGATTTTTTCCACACCGTTGCACTGATTGAATTGAAATTGAAAAGCCACCATTAGTTTAACAAAAGGAAGCGCTGATTAGTTTTTGGTACATATCGGCCCACAAACATTTGTATTATACAACATTATTTATTTCAGTACTTTTTTAGTTTTTTCTAAATATCTTTAAAATGACTTAACCAATTTTGATGAAATTTAATATCCTAATTAAGTACCTTGGGGACGACAAAAAAGGTTAAATATAGTTTTTAGTAAAATTATATTTTAAAGTACTTACTCTAAAGTAAGATTTTTAAATTCTTTAAAATTTAAAGATGTTAGGTTTTCAATTTCATTTCAATCGGTGCAAAGGTGTGGAAAAAATCTTGGACGAAAAAAACGATAACATCCATCCATCCATCTATCCATCCATCCATCCATCCGCACGCACTTCCAAAAAAAATGGCACTTTTTGGCCTCTCGACGAGATTCCAGGTAACTTTTGGCAAAACCGCCACATGCTAAAATTCAATCTCATTGAATACTTTAATTTGTGACCTTAATTGAGTCCATGGGTTCCGTAGTCTTTACCTGAGGACCCGTTGAAATCGACCCGCGCGACCGATTGCAATACTTTCTCCCATGCTTCGGATTGGATAAAGTAAAAAACACCAATTTGTAGGAAGGTGTACATTCTAGAAAAACGTAGTCTCCCTCAGGTACACTTTCACCAAAAAAATTCGCCCCCAAAAAGATAAAAGTTTGGCTACCCCTGATCTATAATATGTTTATTTATTAAAATAATTAACTCGAAGGTTTGATTATCTTTTTTTGAAAATTAGGTGGATTTTTTTCAAAAATACAACTCATGGTGAAAACCAAATATACCAAGAAAAAATTTAATTAAGGTCAAAAATCTAAGATTTTAGTAGAATATTTTTACATTGCATATCCTCAGGAACTGGACCCGAGTACTAATACGTTTGCCGGGCTTATTATTATTTCGACCCGCGAGACAAAAACACACTCTGACATTTAACTCCTGAGAGGACAAAGCCCTCTAATATGCAATATAAAATTATTCTAATAAAATCTTATATATCGGACCTTAAATAAATTATATCTTGTGAATACTTAAAGAGTACTTATAAAAAAAACACCAATTCGTAATAAGGTATATTTTAGTGTCTTTCTCAGGTACACTTTCACCTAAAAATTCGTCCCTAAAGGCTAAAAGTTTGGCCACCCCTACTCTATAATATGTTTATTTATTAAAATAATCAACTCGAAGGTTTGAGTATCTTTTTTTTGAAAATTAGGTGGATTTTTTTCAAAAATACAACTTACCTACGGTGAAAACCAAATAGTATATCAAGAAAGGATTTCATTAAGGTCAAAAATCTAAAATTTTGGTAGAATATTTTTACATTGCATATCAGAGGGCTTCGTTATCTTAGGAGTTGAACCCGGGTACTAACACGCCTGCCGGGGGCTTGTTAGTTCGACCCTCGAGACGTCGAGACCCTCTGATATGCAATGTAAAAATATTCTACTAAAATCTTAGATTTTTGACCTTAAATAAATTATTTCTTGATGTTTATTTATGTTTAAGCGTTGGTATAGGGGCCATATTGTTGCCCTCTCTATTTTATGCTTGGGGCTCACGCTCGACTAGACCGGCCTTCCCAAACATAAAGTAAAAATTGGAAATTTTTGAATGAATTTTCTACTCGTGAACTTAATAATCAGCTCACATCCTTTGCTGACAAAAATCCCTATAATTTATAGAGAGGTTATTGAGTCTTGATTCTCTTCTTTAGCGGTTTTTGTAGATTCTTCTTTTGTGGTTCCGTTTCTTCTATCAATAGATAATTTCTATAGTTGGAACAAACAAATAGTTTCTGTTCTCAACTCTAATATTTCTAAAGATTCCTAATGGGTTTAAGTAAAGAAGAGACATTAGTTTGTCGGAAACTAATTAACATTACATCAGCGGAAAGTTAGCCTGCAACTCGAGAATTGTAAAGACACAACCAAATAAAACCTAACATTTATTTGTATACTTTATAAGATAAAATGATGAGGGTTACAATAACCTATCAATTCTTTAGAGGCCCAAAAATAAAATAAATATATATTACGTATATTACGAAAAAGTTGTAATTATTCTTATTTATTATGTGCAGCCTTTTTAAGTCGTCAATCGGCACGCGGTGCAATTCAGGTTGGCCAGGCCTGCATTAGATAGTACTCAATTGCTATAGAATTGCCCGTTTTGCTTATTTCCAATTACAAATATTTAATAGATTTTTTACTTTATCCAATGCGAAGCATGGGAGAAAGTATTGGAATCGCTCTCGCGGCAAGCGCGACTTCAAAGGGTCCTCAGGCAAAGACTACGGAACCCATAGACTCAATTAAGGTCACAAATTGAAGTATTCAATGAGATTGAATTTTAACACGTGACGAGTTTGCCAAAAATTACCTGGAATCTCGTTGAGAGGCCAAAAAGTGCCATTTTTTTTGGAAGTGCGTGGGGATGTATGTATGTATGTGTGTGTGTGTGTGTGTTATCGTTTTTTTCGTCCACGATTTTTTCCACACCTTTGTGCTGATTGAAATGAAATTGAAAACCTACCATTAGTTTAACAAAATGAAGCGCTGATTAGTTTTTGGTACATATCGGTCCACAAACATTAGTACTTTATTTGTACTTTTTTAGTTTTTTCTAAATATCTTGAAAATGACTTAAACAATTTTGATTAAATTTAATATCCTAATTAAGTACCTTGAGGACCACAAAAAAGGTTAAATAAAGTTTTTAGTAAAATTATTTTAAAGTACTTTACTCAAGAACATATTAATATTTCAAATGAATTTGGATAAAGTTTAGCAACGATCCGTTGCAGTTTATTTAATAATGAAAACTCTAGACCATTTCAAACGAGTGGAGACACGCATGGACAAGTTGAGACGTTTTGGCAGATTAGTTTGGAAAAAAATGTTTTCTTGAATATTTCGAATTATTTATTTTCTCTGATGAAAAAATATCAATTACGTAAAAAATAAATATCCATTTATAAGATACATATTATTTTCATTTGCTTGTACCTGAAAACATTTCCTGAGTACAAAAATAACAATCTTGAAAGGTTTTAGTTAATGAGCTTAAAATTGGTACGCAAATATTTTACAATACACCAAATTTTAGCTTTTTAGCTGAAAACGGTTCCTGAGAGTACAAAATACCAATCTTGTAAGGTTTTAGTTAATGAGCTGAAATTGATACGCAAATATCTTACAATGCACCAAATTTTAGATTTTTACCTTAAAACGGTTTCTGAGAGTAGAAAATGCCAATTTTAGTTAATGAGCTGAAAATGGTAGGCAAATATCTCACAATCCACCAAATTTTAGCTTATTACCTGAAAACGTTTTCTGAAAGTACGAGGATAAGTCAAAAATTACTTACACTTTTCGTTCTACAACTTTATTAAACTAAGATAGATGTACAACAGATACATTATTTTTCGATATAGTCTCTACCTTTAACAATGCACTTGGTCCAGCGAGCCACAAGCTTCCGGATGCCTTCCTGGTAGAAGGTTTTCGGTTGCTCATGAAGCCCCTTTTGCACCACATCCCGAACGTCCATGTCTGAGGCAAATCGACGACCTCTCAAAGCTTCCTTGAGCGGTCCAAAGAGATGAAAGTCTGAGGGAGCGAGATCTGGGCTGTAGGGAGGTTGTTCCGGGGTCTCAAAGCCCAACCTGTTTATTGTTTCTATGGTGTGATGGGCCGTGTGCGGCCGCGGGCGTTGTCTTCCAACAACAAAACTTTCTTTGAGAGTAGACCAGGGCGTTTGTTTCGAATCGCTGGTTTCAGCTTATTGGCCAACAAATCACTGTACCTCGCACTATTTACGGTAGTTCCCCCTTTTTTTAATGATATTGATGTGAGAAGGAGATACACCAGAAGGTGGATCCCCTAAAGTCCTGTATGGGCTAGCCCCTCCATCGTGAAAAGAACAGAGTAGAAGGAAAAGAAGCCGGGATCACGAGCCAATCTCAGAAACTTAGATACAATTCAATATCCAATTTACTAAGGTTTTAGGGGCTTCGAGCAGTGGCAAATTCTCCGCGCGATAAATTCGGTTAAATTTATCTCCCACTTAATTTTTATTACCAGATCCTATATTTACAGAAAAAATGTCTGGGTATAGCCGGGAATCGAACCCGAGACCTCCGGGTTGCCAGTCAGTTATTCTGACCATTACACCACGGAGGCGGACTATTGACTGACCCTGTCTGAAGATGCTACCATACCTATGGTAACTCGCCTATCTGCTGTAATCATCTCTTGAGCTTGCTGAATGTTGTCGTCAGTGGTCGAAGTTGACGGTCGCCCAGCTCCCTCTTTTTGTGTTACGCTCGTTCGGCCACTTTTAAACATTTCGATCCATAAAAAAATATTTTATGAGATAAAGCACTTTCCCCGTATTGTGACAAATGTCTCCGGAGAATTTCAGCACCTTTCTCACCCTCTGGCCACAAAAATCTGACCACTCCTCGTTGCTCCTCTTTAGTGCAATCTGATATCGGAGCTGACATGCTTATGCTGTTGTAGCTAGACGACAACTGACGCGATCGTGATTAAATTCCGCACACGTGACCACAGACGCGTCAAATCAACGCATGCGCATGCCGCCGCCTCCTATCTTAGTTTAATAAAGTTGTAGAACGAAAAGTATAGGTAATTTTTGACCTATCCTCGTACAAAATGCCAATCTTGAAAGGTTTTAGTTACTGAGCTGAAAATGGTATGTAACTAAGTATTTTGCATTACAATGCACCAAATTTTAACTTTTTATCTAAAAACGTTTCCTGATTATATATACATTATTTGCATGACTGTAATATTTAACATGGTTATTTTTTTATATTTGATTGAAGAGTAAAAATTTATAATTATAATATGAACAAATGAAATAATAAAATTTACATTAATAAACATAAAGTATTTATTAGCTAGTCTAAGTTGAAAATTTTCCATTGAGAAAGGGAGAAATTCTGCCGAAATTTTTGGGTTTGATTAAACGTTTAAAGATTGTTTTATAAAAGATTTGTATTTATTTTAACAATCAATCATTGTTTTTTTTAATATTATCAACTATCGTATTTGATCAACAAAATCGGTAGAATTAGAATATTTTATCTGCGGCCCGGGACAATTTTTCCTTCAAATGTGGCCCGTGTAAGCCAAAAGATTGGAGACCCCTGCTCTATATGATACTTTAGATTATGTCATATTAGTTAAAATTCTTCAAATAAAAGCGATTTGATAGGATATCCAAATACGAAACCTAGAAAAATTTCAACTCGCCCCCCAAAAAAATATATATAAGAAATTTGAAAAAACAAATCATTTTTAAAAAATTCTAGGAAAATTTCAAAAACGTTATTTTAAATCTTGTCTTTTTCAGATTTGGACAGTGGTGTATAATATTTTATTTTATATTATTGCCAGATAGGGAAAAAAGATTTTTCTCAATCCTATCATATTTCTGAATTTTTACTTTATTTTATATTCACTGCACATGTATCTTAAATATGGTTGTAGATGCAAGAGAATTTAATTGAGAATGAGAATTTAAGAGAAATTAATTGGGAAATAGGGTGTCTGCGGGAGAATTTAAATTAAAATTTTTTAATATGAATTGACAGTTTGTTTAAAAAAATATTAATAGGCATATTTTACTTTCAAAAGTAGTATGTAGTAATATGAAAATATAATAGTTATATCCAAAAACAGAGTCCATGGCATGGCGTGAGGTTAAGGTTAGGTTTTTCGACCATTTTAAAATGTATATTCAATTTCAATTTAACATTAAAAAGAATTACAAATTGAGTTTCACAACGCCAAACTTTTAAACTAATTTGGTTTATAAAGATGTATTCTTACGTTGAGGAACAAAAAAATTTTTTTATTCAATTGAAAATTCCCTTTGTACAATTTGTGAAAAATGTTCTAATTTTTCAATATTTTTTAAAACTATAAAGAATATTTTTAATTATTGGTAATTAAACATTCGATTAATGTTAAAAAATTGTATTCATACACTGAATTGCATCAGGGGTTCTCGACCAGGATGGAATCTCCACCCCCACCCCCAAGAGGGGATTTTAGTATTTTAAGTTGGGAAATAATTGCGAACAGATTACAAAAGTTTTAAAGAACATAACTGGCAAAAAAACAACCTCAGCTTCCTTATTAGGTAAATATTATTATTTATCTTTATATCTATAAATTAAAATATCTTATCTTTTCAATATTAAGCATATTATTTAAAATAAACTTTTTGGGGTAGAAAATCCTGGAAAGGGGAGAATGGCATTCTTAATTAACAAAATTTCAGAAGGGGTTCATTGGAAGAATAAGGTTGAGAACATGTGCTCTATTTTTGTAATCTTAGACTCAAAAATTTGTTTAAAAAAGTATATACAGGGTGAGGCATAAAGATCTACCACATTTTGAAGAGGTATAAAAAATGAAAAAATTTAACTAAAAAAAATTGAATATATTTTTAAAAAGTAAATAAATTTTTTTTTTAATGTGTTTTAAACATTATCAGACAAAAAAGGGAGAGGGGGTCAAAAATGAAAATTCTATCTATTTCGACCAAACTCAACGAAATTTTGTATATATATATTCTGTGGACCCTATAAATGCAAAAACTAACCACCCAAAATGGGGGGGGGTCAAAAATGAAAATTCTAGCCCTTTCGACCAAACTATGTATACAAAAGTTGGTTTTTCAAAAATTTTCATTTTTGAGCCTCCCCCATTTTGTGTGGTTAGTTTTTGCATTTCTAGTCTTTTGGGGCCCACAGAATATGTATACAAAATTTGGTTGAGTTTGGACGAAAGGGCTATAATTTTCCTTTTTGATCCCACCCCCTACCCTTTTTTTGTCTGATAATGTTTAAAACACATTTAAAAAATGTATATAGTAGTTTATGTTCTTTTCAGAAATATATTCAGTTATTTTCTAGTTAAATTTTTTCATTTTTTATACCTCTTCAAAATATGGAAGATCTTTATACTCCACCCTCTCTCTATATGTATTCAGTTAAGGGGCTTAAATTCAAAAAATTATGATCTTAAGCCTCTCCCCGGGTAAGTGAATCTGGCATTTATGTTCCTATGAGGGGGGTTCTTGAACATACAATTAAATATGATAGTTGATACCCCCTTCTTGTTTTCCTCTAAATTAGAATATACATATTATTTCTCCGTGCACCCTTACTTTAAGCCACATTTATCATTAATTTATTCTTGAAATATTCTGAAATCTAATATTCGAAATGGATTCTAAATGAGAGATTTGTTTCATTTTTACTTTATTTTTAAAAGGAAATGCAACCGTGTTGGGGGAAAGGTCCGCGGGATCATCTCAACTGGAAATTGATTTATTAAAGTGGATTGGTTGTGGGGGAAGCCAATCGGGCCAGATGTCTTTCTTATCTCTTACCTTGCATTTTTTGAAGCCTGTTAGACCACTTATCAAAGATGACATCACCTTTGATAAGAACCGCCCCGCTGCGGAAAGGTGGTTGTTTAACTATAGAGAGACCTCATTCACCTCTTATTCCTACTCTAAATCTAACTACATTGTTTTTGGATTATTAATAAAATGATATTAAAATATAGTGGAATTTGGAATAGAATTCTCTATGCAAAACGTCGTAGTTATTATATTGTATTATTTGTTCGAGTTCAATTATAATTATAATGAATTATATTTGATTTAAACAAAATTTTCAACGCTTAATTAAGTTATTCACAAAAATACAAGCTTTAGCAGCTACATATGTTATCTATATTCAATGTTTTTAAAATATTCAAATTCAAAAGGGTGAAAAAGGAAAAATAAAATTTGATCAAAAAGTTTCAAGAGTCGTTAGGTACACTGCTAATTAATAATTATAAATGATAAATAATTAAATTTAGACATTCAATTTGATTTAATATTTTCGTACCTAGAGTCAAAAAGGACTCCTATTTCTTTGAAATGTTTTTTTTTAAATATATATATTTATTCAAATTTAGGGAACGAAGAAAATATTATTTTTATTACAGACAAAAGCATCAGCCGGGGCTCGAACCCGGGATCTTTGCATGTGTACTGCAATGCTTTGTCATAAGAGTTTTATCTCCTATATCCACTAAGCTACTGATCCCTGAACCCAAACTAATACCTCTTGTCTATATGAATTATGGAATTTCATTTATTAATCCTCTCCTCGTTAATTTTTCGCGAGAGTAGGCCTTGATTCATTAATTAAACAATTAATATATATTTATGTTCAATTAGTTGTTTAATTAATAACTCTTAATGTTTCGCTGGTTTCAGAGGAGAAAATAACATAAAAAATCTAGTGTTCAAATTTTCACCATCAAACTGCTATAAAAAAAAAAAAACTGCTCGTGACACACCATCTATATTTAATTACTCTTTTATTTGTTATTTTATGATGAAAAAAATAATAAAATCGCTTAAAAAGTGCTTTTGGGAATTTCCCATACAATGTATTGTTTTGTATTAATTTGGAGATATTGGCCCGCTTGTTAATCTAATCGTGTAACGCGATTCTTTCGATCTAGCATTTTCGATTTAGTTGTGCTCGAAAATGCATCGGGGCAACAGCAGAGGACACCTGCACTCACCGAAAGGTAAACAAACCTTAATATATATTCTTATAATATATATATATATAAACTCCACAAACTATCCATTGACTATTTTTTTTTTATGATAATGATGAGAGAAGGAGTTACACCAAAAAGGTGCAACCCCTAAAGGCCTGGGTTGGCCCCTCCATCGTGAAAAGAAGAAGAAAGAATTTTATGGGTTGGGCGGGGGTCGAAGGTATCTGTGGATACGGGTCTTAAATAGCTGAAGGTTATAGGTCGCGGGAAAGATGGTGGCAGGGAGCGAGTTCCAGTCTCTGGAGGTCAAAGGGATAAAAGAGTTGGCGAAAGCGCTTGTTCGAATTTTATCCAATTTGACAGCGAAGGGGTGCTGAGCGTTAGAAAACCGCGTGTTTCGCGTAAAGAGGGCATTAGGGGGGATAATTGATTTCAGCTCGACTGAACAGGCACCGTGATAGTATCTGTAGTACAGGGAAAGGGCAGAAACGGTTCTTCGGTGAGCCAGGGAGTCGAGTGAGTTGGTTAGAGCCGGTTCTCCTATTAGTTTAATTGCTCGCTTCTGAATTGCATCCAGTGTGGCAAGAGAATGCTTGGAGGCACCCCTCCACAGATGAGAGCCATATTCGAGACAGGGACGAATTTGAGCCTTATACAGCATAAGGAGTTGACTGGGAGTATAACAGCGTCTAGACCTAAATAGGAGACCAAGCTTGCGCGCTGCAGCTTTAGCAGTGGTTGAGATATGGTCATTCCATGAAAGGTCAGACCCTAGAGTTACGCCTAGCATTGAAATTTTATCCCTGAATTCTAGTGAGTTTGAGTCGAATGATATGTTTGGGAGGTGAAAGAATTCAAAATAAATTGGAAGAAAAAGTGAAAATTTTTAAGACTCCGCTACGCTGTTTTCAGTTTGAATTAATTAATTATTTTAATTGACAAATATTTAAATCTGATTTTTATTTCGATTTAATATGTATTTTTTTTCTAGAATATATATTCAAAATCTACGATCACTAGTTAGAGTCAAAGCAAATAAATGTTTTTTTACATTTTTGTCTGAATTTTAGTAAAATCAGATAATTAAAGAACTCGGGCTCGATTTCTGAGGGGGTAAAAAAACCTTATAAATGTGATTTTCTTAGAAATTTAAAGTCTACTTCTATTAGGAATTTGAACTCTTATAGAAATATTTCGAGTTTCTAAAATTTTCCAAATCTTTAATTAATTGAATATTTTCTCTATATACATATTATAATAACGAGTATCCATTTAGTCCAAGTGCAATAGTCAAAAGGCCATTCCTAGAATAATAGACATTAAGAAATTAACTTCTACTAGTCTGAAAAACAGGTCTAGACTTGTATATTGAATCCTTTCCTTAGATGCTATAAAGGATGAAAGATAATAAATAATTCTATCCGTGGACTTTTTAGTCATTTTTCTCGATTAAATACATTTATTTTAAATTTATTTTATTTCATCTAATACTAGAAAAACAACCATTCTACCTTGCATTCTAAAGTTTTGGGTAGAAATTACCCGATAATCCTCCTCTGGACCGGAGATAGAATTGGCTCACAGTATCCCCTCTACAAGGGTTTGATTATGGAATCGAAAATCTCACCTCGTAAACAAAGACACATTTTACTAGAGATCTTAAGAAAATCTTGCAAAGAGGAAAACATCGCTAAAATGACCCTATCTTCGAAAAACTAACCTGTTGTTATATTAAGCTGTTCACTTTAATTGAAAAGTTTGAAATCCACTGGTTTTCAGCTTTCTAGCCTAAATCCTTCGCAATATTCGTTTCGGAGGTTTTGACTTGATTATTTCTCCAGTAGAGATTATCGCGTATCTTATATTTAAGAGCAGATTTTTTTTAATGAAATATATAAGATTTCTAAGTAATTAACATAAAAGAAATTCTTACCATTGTTTAAATAATTGTGTTTCTAATTATTTACCAATTTGGCCACTATAAAATTAGTAGATGGCAGCACCTGACGGCAACGCCTGTATTTAGACAACCTTGTTAGACGAAAAATTGAATTTTTTCAGGTTTTGAATAAAGCTGCATACGATCGTTTATGTACCTAGTTTGCTATAAAAACAAAACGAATTTCTATATCCAATCTGTTAATTTTTTTTTTTTTTTTTTATTTAATGTCACCGGGAACAAAGCCCATTTAGACAGCACATAAGTAGAGTGTTAGTAGGGTTAGTGAGGGAGCCGAGTTTTCAGCCGGTATAAATTTTTATTTGCCGGCTAGGATCGAACCCCGGACCTCCACTCCAACATCGTCATAACCGATCGATGCCGAAGCGAAGGCCAGCGCGTTAGCTGACTGAGCTACCCGACTCCCCAATCTGCTAATTAAGCCATAAGAAATAACAGATAAAATTTTTATAATTAAAAAGTCTGCTAATGAAGGCCAAACCACAAATAATTTAATGCTATGTATTGAATTGTTACTTTGACATACAGGGTATGGTCAAGTATTGTAATCGTGGATGAAAAACGTGTTTTTTTTTGCTTCTTTTTTTAATCATTACTGTGTTTCAATTTTTCTAAAACAGGAAGAAAAATCATTCTCAACTATGATTTCTTTTCTATCTAAATATTTATGTTTCTGTCTAGATTCTAGATCAGTGTTTCCCAACCTTTTTAGCCATGCCACACCTAACCCTTTCTAACATTCTTATGCTCCTTATTTAAATTGCCTATAAAAGACCTAAATTATTTTGTTTAATTAAATAAATATTTTTATAAAGTTAGAAAAACAAAATTTTTTTCATTAGTATTTTGCATGGTTCCACGTACATTTAACTGTATTCTGTCTTTTGCTTTAGCTACTTAATATCATACGAGATATTTTTCATTTGTAGATATTTTCTGAGAAAATGTTCATTCCGGGATTTCCCTTTATCTTCTCCTGCATTTGATCAGATACCTTGAATTCCCATTAGTAATGAAAATTTTCTGTCATTTATTAATTTTCTCTAAAGGATTAGAGATTGCTTTGAAGGAAGAAGGTCCGAAGTATTCGGACCAAATTGTGTTAATATTCCAATCAACCTCGGTAACTTGCTACTACACTATTGATGACAATTGATTTACTAATTTAGGAAAAAAATTATCACTAGTTTCACATAAAATAACAACCAGTCGATTGGAAAAATTTCAAACTCATACATTAGGTTATAAATTGAACTTAATGTTTGTTCCAAAGTTTTTGAAATTAATCTCTTTTGGTTAGCAGTTCTAAACCACTGGAAAGGATGTTGTGTCATTTATTTGAGACTATTATTTCGAAAGGCTTGTCTCTATATTAGTAGATCTTTCGAAAATGTTTCAAATCTTTCTATGATTGAAGAAAATTTATTTTTTTCTAAACTTTTCCTAATTTCTTTCATTTTATTCGTTAGTTTCAATTCAATTTAATATAATAATTTTATATAATATTTATAATTCATTCTAATAAATAACTCCATTAAATATTAATGTGATATATTATTTATACCAGCTGAGTATGGCCATGGATCTCAAACCGTGCTTTGCGGAACAGTGATGATCCGTGAAGCCAATTCATTTTTTTTTTGTTTACTTTATCCAATGCGAAGCATGGGGAAAGTATTGTAATCGGTCTCGCGGCAAGGGCGACTTCAAAGGGTCCTCAGGTATAGACCACGGAACCCATGGACTCAATTAAGGTCACAAATTGAAGTATTCAACTAGATTGAATTTTAGCACGTGACGGTTTTGCCAAAAATTACCTGGGATCTTGTCGAGAGGCCAAAAAGTGCCATTTTTTGGAAGTGCGTGGGGATGTATGTATGTATGTATGTTATCGTTTTTTTTCGTTCACGATTTTTTCCACACCATTGCACTGATTGAATTGAAATTAAAAACCTACCATTAGTTTAACAAAATGAAGCGCTGATTAGTTTTTGGTGTATATCGGTCCACAAACATTAGTACTTTGTTTCAGTACTTTTTTAGTTGTTTCTAAATATCTTGAAAATGACTTAACCAATTTTGATGAAATTTAATATCCTAATTAAGTACCTTGGGGACCACAAAAAAGGTTAAATAAAGTCTTTACTAAAATTATATTTTAAAGTACTTTACTCTAGAGTAATATAGTACTTTTTTAATTTTTTATTTTAAATTCCTTAAAATTTATTCATTTGATCGTTTTAATATAGCTCATTAAACCTAACTTAAGTATGAATGGATAGGCTTCTCGCTGTGAAATGCTAAAAATTTGGGAGGAAATTTTATAAGTAACCATAGCAACTGCGTTGTTTTCTTATCCGTTACCTTTGCTGAAGACATCGAGGAATCGAGTTAAAATCAAAAATAGTGATTGATTCTTATTTAACAGTCGAGGAATAACCATTCTACATTAGATTTTTGACGCTTCGATTATTATTGGTAACCATTGCTGAAGACATGGAGGAATCGGATTAAAATCAAAAACAACGATCGATTCTTATCTAATACTAGAGGAATAACCATATTGCATTCCATTTTTAATGTTTTGACTATTAATGGTAACCTCTACTGAAAACGTGGAAGAATCAAGCTTGAGTTGTTTACCAAAAAAGAGTTTTGTCTTTTTGATTTAAGTCGATTCTTCCACGTTTTCAGTAGAGGTTGCCATTAATAGTCAAAACATCAAAAATGGAATGCAATAAGGTTATTCCTCTAGTATTAGATAAGAATCGATCGTTATTTTTGATTTTAAATCGATTCCTCCATGTCTTCAGCACTGGTTACCAATAATAATCGAAGCGTCAAAAATCTAATGTAGAATGGTTATTCCCCGACTGTTAAATGAGAATCAATTGCTATATTTGAATTTAAGTCAACATGGACTGCAAATAGCAAGTGATATCTGATTAATATTAAAGGAATAAACATATTAATATCTCAAATGAATTTGGATAAAGTTTAGCAACGATCCGTTGCAGTTTATTTTTATTTATTGTAACCAGAGAAATTTACACATTCCCAAAGGAGAGTGAGAGCTTGATTTCATTATCATTATTATACTTATTTGCAAATAGACAGTGGATATACTCAATAACACTTAGACCGAATGGAACATGCAGGTTAGAGTGCAACTCAGGGGAGGAATTTTATAAACCACCCCATGGCCCCCGAAATAATTGCTAAAGATTCCTAATTTAACACATAACTAAGACCGAGAGCTAGTGAACATTGTCAAAGATTATTTCAGAATGTAAATGACATATTCCATACTGTAGTGTGATTAGAACAAACCTCGAAAGTGAAATTCTTACTCGCGAATCCTGTCCTGGGTAATCGACCCCTGAACATGTAAAAAATAATGTAAATTCAGGTCATTTTATAATGGTTAAATTTGATTTCAGGATATTCTCCATGACAATACTTAATATTTGTACGAGTAAGGCAGAACATAAGCCCAGTCACTAAGGGGAGCCAGGACCTCCCAATGTGTCAGATAATTAAAAAATATTTTAATTTTAGACTGCGTGATATTTATCGCACAATAGACCACAACTATCACGTTTTATATTTTTGCATTAATAAAAAGGATAAAAACATATGTACCTATATATAAGTATTAGAAAATATTAAATAAATCCTTAAACCTTACTCGGTTAATAAATTAAAATCTTTATTTAATTTGAAATTGCTCCCTTAAAGATATATTGCTAGTAAATACAAGCGAAAACATATTATGTTATATATGTATATATACTACAATATTATCTTTCTAAATGTTGATTATAAACTTGTTTGAACTGAAACTCTTTTGGCTAACAACAGTGTCTCTGTGTGCCTACATACATACACACCTGAGAAATAATTATTTCAATTTATTTTATTAATAATCCTACTGCAGGTATATTAAATTAAAAAAATAGAATATGTGTTAATAATTTAATAGCTCTCTTGAGAGTTTAGGGCTAATGGTAAAAATTTGTATATTTGATGACATAAATAAAACGTATTTTGAATAAATACGGTCGATTTCTTCTCATAGAAAATATTACATCAAAAACAAAGCAGCATCTCAAGGAAGCAATATTGTTAGAAAGATTGTCTCATCAAGTAGAAATACTTTCAATTTCATTTTGTTTTGACAAATTGTCACTTAGTATATTGAAAGAAGAAGAAGAAGAAAGGGAAAGGTAAAAAGAAGGGGTTGAAATCAAAAAAGTAAAACATTTATCTCTCATTGACACAGGAAGGATTTCCTGTTCTCTTACCTGCGATCTGATCTCGGGCATTTCGGTAGAAAACTCAATGGACCGGTCATAAAAAATGACAAACCCTCCTGTTGAAGGGAGAGCGAGAAACGCACTGACGAGAAACTGACGATTTTTCCTTCTCGGCGACGACCTGGATGCTGGGATGAAAATAGATCCGTCCCTCCCGCCAGACCAATAGCCACTTTGAGACGTTCGACGGCGCCTCCCGGAAGGTTTCCCATCCAAGAAGCACCAAGTCTTCAGGTGGGTCTATCCACCCTCATTGCAATTAATAATATAATATTAATAATATAGGCCTTTAATGTTCGATTTTTCTCAGTTATACATGTTAGGAGTCAGGTTGGCCGAGTGGTTGCATGCCTTCTAATCAAGCTACCGCGAGTTTCAAGCCCGACTCTCTGCAAATATGTGAATCGCTATAATCTGATTCCTTCGGGGAAGGCAATAGGAAACCACCCCTGTGAAAAATTTCCCCAGGGAAATTTCAATGGAGAGCATACTCTCCATAATATTCACCGACGCTAGGAATCGAGTATGTCACTTGAAGAAAAAGAAGATACATTAAAGTTTAAATTTTTATTTAAATCACACATAATTGATAATAATTATGTATTGAAAACGAACAAATAATATAATATTGCAATAGATTTTTGCGTAATTATATTGTATAGGGTGGGGTGCGGTCATTTCTTTATTTTAAAAAATCATAACACAAAAAGTATTGGCAGTATCGATTTAATTCTTTTTCTGTATACAGAATCTCGAAGGTGGCCACCGTCCTCGTCGATACACTGAGATAGCCGAATTTTGAAATTTCCGTCCACTTTTTCGATTGAGGAATTTTTTCTATCCAAACTCGAAGAAATGGATGTGGGGGATGTGTGGTTTCAACAGGATGGCGCCACGGATCACACGGCACGAACTTCCATGAATCTCTTGAGGGAATACTTCCCCAAACGGGTCATCTCTCTTATGGGCGATCTTCAGAGGCTGGCGCGATCTCCAGATTTAGCCCCATGTGACTATTTCCTGTGGGGCTACCTTAAATCTTTGGTTTTCACGAATCGTCCAAGGACCCTTGATCAGCTGAAGGACAATATTCGTGCTGCTATTGCCGACATATGCTGGAAAAAGTGGACAGAAAATTCAAAATTCGGCTAATTCAGTTTATCGACGAGGACGGTGGCCACCCTCGAGATGTGTTTTAAAATCTAATAAAATAAAACTTTAAATTTACCCCTCTATACAGAAAAAAGAATTAAATGGATACTGCTAATATTTTTTGTGTATGATTTTTTAAAATAAGGAACTGACCGCGCCCACCCTGTATTAATTGCTTCAATAAATAATTATAATCAATTATTTGTGATTTAAATAAAAATTCAAACTTTAATCAAATTAATTAAAAAATAAAAGCTTTAACAGCTTCATTAATAAGAAGATACATGTTATATACAAATATGTATATCTTAGCTTCATTAATAAGAAGATACATGTTATATACAAATATGTATATCTTGAAATTAGGCCATTAAGGCCAATGGTGCTTTATGGGTCCTTATTTTTGGGTATTTTCGAATTTTTACGCTTACAGCGGCTCTAATGGTTAGAAATAAATAAATAAAAATATCCTCCAAGTTATAAGTCTCTATCTCAATTTTAACGCTTTTTTGGCAGTACCATAGTGCATCGATGATGTCCCTTATTATTGATTTGTTCTGGAATCGCTGGAATTACTTGAATATTGCTCTTACTGGCACTACCCCAGAAGCTGGATGCCATTAGTCCAAATAGGTTTATAGTATTTGGTTATAAAGAAGCAGCTTGTTGTCTATAGACAGCTTGAATTTTTGCCCAAGCTTAGCCAGTACATTTTTTTCAATTTGATTGACAATTTACTGTTGAAATGTTGCCTTTAGTAAAAACGGGTAAATTATCATATGTAATCATCAATCACCAATTCATTTTCACTAATATAAATAGTGAATAATCACTAATTTCTAATGGATAATTATAGCTGGACAAATTAGTCATCATGGAAGTGAATAATTATTCTATTTTTAGAGTAGTAGGTACTCCCCAACGAAATACATCCTGAAAAATCAATCGTAAAGGGTAAGTTCTATTATATTCTGATCCTAGGAATTGCAATGATATTTGGCCTAATCTCTTACCTTAAACTGCCAGATAAGAATATTGCAGTTTATTTATGTTGTCTTTATAAAATTTATTCACTAGTAAATAATAAATAAATGAAATAACAGAAAAGATTTATAAAAATATTATGCCCATAAGCCGTGAACAGGGGGAAGGTGGGGGAGGGGGTCACTTTGAATCCCCAAATCGAAATTTTCTGGATGCAATAGATTCGTTCGTAATCTCTCCATCACAGCCCCTGGTTCTTGAGCTTCTTCCAACTGCCTCACAATGATAAAGCCAGTCATGATCTTCAAGATCCGCTCCTGAGAAACTGAATCCAAATTATATATCCATTTCGGTCATGTGATCTATTTCTATTTCTCTCTTTCTCTTTCAAGGGGCTGAACGTTTCGATAAACACAAAACTTTTTCTCTCTTCTTCTTTCTTTTGATATATTTATTTTTCTTTAATCATTTAAAAGGACATTATCAAACATTAAGTATATTAAATGTAAGTATTTTTATAAATATAAAATCAGCGGTTATAATTAGAACTTTTTTTATCAATGAAGGGAGGTTTGGACTAAAATAATTTTTAGGGGTGCTTGTTGAGGCTTTTTAAAATATTTTGAATTGAATCAACATTGGGAAATTAGAAAATAATTTAAAATTCGCTTGTTTGTTCATGACATTTCAGATACTAATTCTTTCAATATATAATTGTAGTCTAATTAATCTGTTTTTTTTTCTTCTACTTCTCAAAAACATCTTCTTAAATTAACACAACATTTGAAGTCATCTCATAAATCTGATCGGATTCAGTAGCGATATGGGACTTAGGTATATCTACAATATCGATTAGACAGATGGAACATTTTCGAGATTTTTAAAAATCGGAAAAAAGAGAATTTCTTAGCCAAACATCTGAATTTAAATAATCTCTCGTTTTCAGATGGAATAGGTACCTATACAATTATTTAAAGCAGAACGCGACCTAAAATTAATAAGTGCAATTGAATCTTTAGAAATTTTGAAACCGTTTAATAAAAATTCAGATAAATGTCTAAAATCAAGCTTGTTCAACCCGCTGGCCGCATGCGACCCAAGAAGGCTATCAATATTGCCCAATAAAACATTGCAAACTTACAAACTTCATGAGGTTACTACTAAAAATACCAGTGAGATTAATAAAAAATACCATAATTTTAACTTGCTATTAATTTATGACTAATGAATTTTTGAATTTATACACGTATTTAGCAATCAGGTATTCATAAAATTATTCTTAAATAATTTTATTTTTTCAAACAACTATTTTTCAAGTATGAAGCACAGAAAGAATAAACCTAGATCCAAAATATTTAATGAGCAACATGAGAACTCACTGAGAATTCCTTTAAACCAAATATCAACGGATTAATTTCTCAAAAACAATGACAAGCGTCTCACTAATTTTATGTTGCTGACTTGTCTTCTACTTTTATAATAAAAAAATCATAAAGTAATAAAGCATAAATTACTTAAATATATTAAATATATACACTACGTTTTTTGCTCATCAGCTATCATTAGCTTTAGGTGTATTTTATGTGTGGCCCAAAACAACTCATATTCTTCTAATGTGGCCCAGTGAAGCTAAAAGGTTGGATACCCTTGGTCTAAATAGTAAATTCGAATAATCATCAAGTAAAGGGAGTTTTTTAAAAATCCGAAATTGTTTTCTGGGATTAGAACGAGAATACGAAAACAATATACCAAGGAAAATTTTATAGGCATTTAGTATTTCTTAATTTTACTTCAATATATCGAAGGCTGCGTGTATTTACTGGAAATTATAAATGTAAAAAAATATTATAAAATACTCAAAAATGAGAAAATTATGTACCTATACTAAGAAAGAATAATAAAAGGAACTTTTTCTTTGACTCTTGAATCAAACTTATTATAAAGATAATGGTAAATCCTTGAGTACTATAGTATATTAAAAATAAACTAGGGCATGTATCATTAGTTACAACCTCCCTTCTTGAAATCATTCTCTCTTTTAAATTTGTCCACTATGAACTCGATCAATTTATAATTTTTTTGCTACACGAATAATCTTAATTCCCTTTACAATGTTTCAATCGAGATGAATAAAGAAACATCACAGAACTTGTTATATTTTTTATGTACAGCGATTTTTTTTAAATCATAATAATAGTTTTGATAAAAAAAGCCACACCAATCTTCAACTAAGGGGTACAAGGATAAATAGATTTGGAACAAAGGCTTAACGTATCGATGGTGGCTGATTAGTGATTATTAACTTATGTTTCAAATTTTAAATTGAAAGTTTCTTTTTGCCGAGAGTAGCAGAATTTTTATAAATTTAAGAGACAATAAACGAGTGTGTTATATAAATAAATTAAAAAAGACACACTCTTCTATTGTCTCCTTTAATTTCAAATTTTAGCTCACTTTCTATAAATTGACGGCATCAAATACTAACACTTGAAGTTACCTCAGTGAAATTAACTTTTAAATAAGTAGTGAGCATACCAAGAACGATGTACACATTTTATGTTTTTTATAATTTTGTGGTTAATAACACAGCTTAAAAAAAAAAACTGTTGCCCTTGATATCTCTGCGGATTTCTGTAATTTCAAGTACACAGTTTACGAATATATTCATTCATTGACTCTGGTTTTTATGGTTTTGGGTTACCTATAATATTTAAAACAAGCTTTTAAACGGCGTTTTTCTAAAGTATAACATTGTTTTTGATAATTTTTCTCTCATTTTACATCTATATAAATTAATGAAACACTAAAACAAAACAATTAGCAATATTTTTCCATAAAAATTGATATTATAGAATATACATGCTTTTTCATTTTCGTATTTACTGCTTTTTATAGTGTAATATGAAAATGAAGATTAAAAAAAAACTAGAGCCCATATTCCAAAATCATTCATTAACGTATCATAAATTGTTGTCATAAAATTACTCGAAATTATTTTTATATCAAGGACAACAAAACCACTATTGACCAGTGTAATACATAACAACTCTGTCTGTACTCAATGTATTGAGTTTGGAAATATTGTAAGAAACAATTATTATTTTATTTATATAATTTATTTTGTTTTGTATTGATATTCTTACATGTTATGCTCATTACAGCTCATTAGAACTGAAGATAGCATTATATAACTAAAGCCGAAACTGTTTTCTACATTAGGGAGTTTTTATTCGACAGTGGCTTCCTTTACTGGCTGAATTCCATCCATTCTTTCCTAATTTAAAAATTTTTGGACAGCCATCTTTCCTTCATCAGCGTTTAACATTTAAAGTTTTGTAGAAAGAATGCCTTGAAAATTAAACCTTCCGACAGTGAATGCAATACTTTATCTTTCACCATTTGCTCTCTAAGTGAAAGTAAAAAGAATCACCCATTCTAGTTGGTGAGTAATGGAAATAAAATCAGAAAGTGAAATTTCTAGTCAAGGGTCCATTTGGTTCCGAGCTCGCCAAGAATAATTGAACTAAACAAAACAACATTGTTCACTTCGCCTTTTATCAAATTCGTCTCTCAATTAAGTGATTGCCTTCAATCTGTTTCATTTAATTGTATTTTGGCCAATAAACGCGTTTTACGACCTTCTGATTTGCAATAACGACCAGCAGGCGCCAGCATACTCAGCTCAAGAGCTCCCGACCAGACAAAGACAACCATTCCCATTACAACCAACAAACCTCTTGTTTTACATAGCTGAAAATCTAAACGGATATTTTGTTGTGATCAAATTATATTCAATGTTGTATAGAGCAAGTTTTAGAACAGAACTAATGGTTGATTATCTTATTTCCCAAAATTGCACTTTTAAGTCCAAAGTAACATAGATTTTTCTTCTTTCACTAGCCAAAAAATTCAACTACTCGTGCCCCGGAGGCAAATTTTAAGAAGCGACAGATTTTGGGAAGCGGTAACTTTTTCGTATATATTTAGCATTGGTGGTGGAGGGGGGGGGGGGGAGCGGCCGCAAATTTAAGCTTGCTCCCTTGACAAAAGACTTAGATCCGGCTCTGTTCATTTTAACTAAATTTCAATTTAAAGCGCCCATGTTTTTTTATTTTTAGTAATGTAGTAGTAAAAAAATACTAGAAATGATGAAATTTTTGGTGAATCACAAAGAGATATGGGCAAAATTTCAAGATAATTGGTTTGTTAAAAGTAAGTCAAGTTGAAGTAATTTTTGGACAGGGGCTGATAAGTGAATTGAGTGGATATTGATGAGGCAGCCCAAAATTAAAAAAAAAAATTTAAACTATAATTTTATTCATAAACCGACGTTTTGGAGGCTCATTCCCTCTTTTTTCAGGGTAAGTCAATTTGATAACAATATTCTACTTGTTTAAAACATTTGACATAGAACAAGAAACCAAATCAAATTGTAAAGGACTTACTACTTTACTTAGTAAGGCAAGAGCTGCTACAGCTAACCTTAAGATTGTAATGAGTAAATCTGGAATGGATAGTTACTCAGCCAGAGATGCTTTATATAAGTCTACCGTTTTAAATGTACTTTTGTACTCCTCAGAGGTTTGGGGTCTGAACAGAGAGGACAGCATAGAGCGAGCACAGGTACATTTTTTAAATCTCTATATTTTTTAAAAGGGTCTATTCCCGGCTATGTTATAAGGAAGGAATTCCAACAGAAAAGAGTTATTACATATGTTTTTAAGAGAGCCATAAAATGGCTATATAAAATTCTTGTAATGCCTGAATATGGATTGCCTAAAATATGTTACCAAAGAATGCTTACCCTTAGTAATGATCAGAGTCATTCTATCGATTTGAACTGGTCCTGTCAGATCAAAAAGTGTTTCGATGTTTTAAATAAATCAGAAATTTGGTTTAGGCAGGACCCAGAAGAAATTAGGAGTAACACAAAAAACCTGACGTGGGAACTAAAATCTTATTATTTCGGGGAGGACCACAGAAGAATGGTTAATTCCTCCTTTGCCCCTCTTTATCGATTGATCGACTATAGCCAGGGAGGAATTCTGGCAATGAGGGCTCCCATTCGGATGATGAGATTCCTTCACCAGGACACAAAATAAACCCGGAGATGGTCTGCTCCATTTGTAACAAATATGAAAATGAAAATTTATTTCATATTTTAAATGTATGTCCGATATACATTGCGTTGAGGGAAGTCTATTTAAGGGATTCTATTGAGAATGCTGAAGATTTTTGGGATATTTTGAGGCCTTTGAGCTTACAAAAGTTGAGAAGCTTATACATTTTATTGATGGTGCTCTGCGTCTCCGTTCATTTATTATAAACAAATGAGGGGAGGGGGATGGTTTATTGTTATATTTGTTCACAATTCTGCTTATTTGTACTTGATTCTTGTATTGAATTTTTTTATAATTCTATATATACAATAAATACATACATACTACTTTAATTTATCTTACTTTGTTAAATTATTATAAATTTTAATTTATATTAACATATAGCTTGACTTTTCGTTTTTTGAGCGTAGCAAATCGCTATGGCCTAGTCTTTAGAAAAAAGCAATTCTTTTTGTAAAAAAGTTATGATGAAATTTACTGTAGGTCAGAAAATAACAAAATGAACTTATATTCTCTTAAACAATTGGACCTTATGAATTCATCATAAAGTTCATATTTTCAACTAAGTGATAAGAGGTCTCACTCACACTTCATGTTTGAATCAAATTATTTATTTTTCTTTAATATAAATTATTGGATAAAAATACTTGGCAGGTTTCACATTAAGATTAAGATTAATGTGAAACCTACCAAGTATTTTTATCCAATAATTTTTAAAAAATGTTTCACCAAGTACCAACACCAAATTCCTTAAAAACTATTAATATAAATTGTTTCCCATTTTCAGAACATAAGAAAATATATTATTTTCAGTAAAAATTAAACGTTATGTTTTTGATTGAGAAAAAATTATATAAGAAAAATGCCGGCATAAAAATTGTTTCCCAAGAAATTTTGCACAAATTGTTTACATTTTATATACAGCGTACTGAGAGTCTCTAAAAAGCTTTAATTCAACTCAATCCTATTTTGCTGTTTTTTATAAACTGATAAATTCGGTCATCGGTTTATTTGTAAACTTATTTATTTGTGACAATGAAAATTTTGGCCACAACTTTGAGTAGCAATTGTTCACAACTCGAGGTATCAGGGGACCGTGCGCATAGCATCAGTGTTTTGGCATCGTTGATCTGATGACAATATTGGAACTGAAAGCCTAAATTCGGGCCAAACTCGTGGTAAAATAAAAATGTATATACTAAAAACCAGCTCCTCCTCTACACTACTAACACATAATAAAATTATCAATTATCATACTATATACCCATTGGCTAAATGGCTTATCCGAGACCATGAAAAAACCCCAAAAAACGGAATTTACTTAAAAGATTTTAATTTCCAATTATTTGTATGCTTTACTTATAAAATCAACAAAAAATCTCGACGTGGTAATGGTAATAAAGGGGTCTTTCAATTTCTTTTTTTATTTAAGGATCGACGCAACTAAACCGATTTTTCTAGTCATTCATAATGTTTTATTGAGCTGTTCTGTTTGCCGTCCCTCTGGAATGATGGATCAGCCTCGAACGTTTCTATCGGCCTTTACGCCATGCAACCCTCCTTTTCCCTCTGATTCTTCTCTTGAGGTAGTGGTCTTCTTTTGCACACTACTTTTACGGTCAAGCGTGATCTCTTTCAAAACCAGGCCACTGCCTAAGTTTGGCGACATGGACGGAATATTTATCGGTTCATCTGCAAATCATAGCAGTCTGTAAGCAAAGTGGAGTAATGGCGATTGCATTTGGAGTAGAGGTAGAAGGGGACGGGTTGAGTGTGGGATAGTAAAAAGGGTGATATGGGATAGTAAAAGGGGTGATGTGGGAGGTTGTCCATTCCGTTGCACTAGCATCGAAACGCCATCGATCACCAGCCTCGTTCGTTTCCAGCAAATGAAACAGACGCCATCCAATCAGCAGAGGACGGCTCTCGCAAGTTGGCCGTCGCTCATCATTACAGTCCCCTCTTTTTTGCAGAGGAACTCCATTCTCTTCACATAAAATTCGTGGCTAAACAAAATCCCTTAAAACCAAATTCAAGTACTACCATTAAAGGTTTGGTTCGATAATTGAAGCCTCTATTATTTGAACCTCTTTTTTATTTTGCTTATTTATATCTCGCCTCCTAAAACATTGGTTACATTTTTTTTTCTTATTAGTATTTAGGAATAGTTGAAACGTGGGAAAAATTATTTCGTTTGTAATAAGAATTATCTATGATAGTTCGGAATTGACTATCTCAGGTGATTTCTTTAGGAATTTTATTTATTTATATTTATTTTATTCAGAATATATTCAATATATACATCCCAACTCAGTGGGATACCCCCATCCAAAGTGCAAGACCCAGAAGCAGCACCAGCAAGCGAGGCCACTAGAGGCACCATCCTGCAAACCAATTGAACTTTTATATTCAATTTCGGAATACTCAATCAATTGCTTTTCGATTTTTGAAGAAATTTAAAATTCGAAATATTCTATATTAATTTACAAATTCACAATACTACCTGATATGTAAATATCTAAGATAAGATAGGTATTTAATGACCAGGAAGATTCTTTCGGGTTGAACCACTAAAGGTGAAATTAGAAAATTAATTAATTTGTTCTTTTCTTTTTTATGATGTTTCGGCTTCTAAATATGAAACTGATTATTTCGGGTTGAACCACTCAAGGTGAAATTAGAAAATTAATTAATTTGTTCTTATCTTTTTTATGACGTTTCTGATTCTTTCGAGTTGAACCACTCGAGGTGAAATTAGAAAATTAATTAATTTGTACTTATCTTTTTTATGACGTTTCGGCTTTTAAATATGAAGCTATCTTCAAATAATGATAGATATCTTTTAGTGAGAGTTTATTCAAATCAAAAACAGAATTTAAATTAAGATAAATACTAGACAATGGTTCACATTCTGACTTAAAATATATAAATTGTGACAAAATTATTGCTTGTGTTGTGTAACCTAACTAAATCTATAATAACCTGAAGACTTTTTCAGAATTAGAAGCTGTGATGAAAAGCTATGTGAAATATTAATTATATTAATATATTTAACCCTGAAGAATTTCTTAGCTTATCTAGCTTGTTCTTTAAAATTCTGATCTCCTGCGAAGATTACTAGTTGTAGTACTCAAAAGTCCAAGCTATTTTAAAATAAAACAAACTTTAAAAAAATGCTTAAAACTTAACAAATTAGATCTATTCACAAAGTAGTATAGGAACAATTATTAAAATGAATATAAAGCAAATTCGTTAGTCCTATATATTATTGGTTGTTCAGTTTTATTATTTTAATCAAACAAGAACTAATATATCTAATGCTTAACTCCTCTTTATCAAAATTTCAATTCTAACATTTCAATTCAAGTTGACAAACAAAAGATTTAAATAAAACAAAAGCGTGTTGAATAAAAATAAAAATTTCTGGGCGGAGGGAAATACTCGTATAGGGAAATCCCTATGGTGAAGAGATAGATAATGAAATTAATTCTAATTAAGTCATAACGTAAGATTAGAAGAACTTTTTATAAAGTCTTTTATCTCAAAATAAGCTAAAAAGTAATTTTTTTCAACATTCAAACAAGAATAGAAATTAAACCAAATGCTTTTATTTTAATGTTATTGAGCCGCAAAAGTTAAATAATATAATCAATAATGTGTTATGTTAATTCTACATATTTAGAAAATTGTTTATTAGTTTTTGAAAAGGAAAATAAATTGAGCACCCGACAGGATTCAATTCAAACCCGTGTATCTCTCCTTTACCCGAAGAGTGCTTTGACCACTAAACAACAGGTGATCCCGTTTTTATTTTAATTATATTTCAAGTTTAAACCTGCTAAGCTTGTATTTTTAGTTATGGAATTTTTTCCGGTAGATACTAAAGAAAATTTATTTTCTATTCTTAGGGCATTTAAAATATTAATTTATAAAAATTCAATAAAATATATATCACATGTGATAAATAAAAGACTTAATGAAAAACGCGCAAGGTAAAAGTAAAAATCACTATGCGAAAGAAAAAAGTAGTTTTCTTTTTCTCAAACTAGAACTAGATAAAAATGATCTTTAAACTTTCATAATGTTTAATTGTTATTTAGCCTGGGATCAAGCCCGAGTCTGATTCCTACACTAATTTACCCACATTTCCTCACACACACACACACGAACATTCAATGGCCATAATGGACAAATTTTAATTTTCCTCATTAATATATCAAAGAATAATTGATACGTCAACGAGGATTATTTTGACCGCGCTGATTTGAAAAAAAGATATTTTTATCTCGCGAGACTACTGCGGATTACGCTATTGGAGTCTGCGGAGTATTAAGTCTGGACCAAGAGAGAAAAAGATGTGATTCACTTAGCTACAATCCAACGTCATTTTGCGTATAGCCCGGTAGACATTCGGATGGATCACCAAGTGAATTTGAAATCTCAGATGTTATATATTCGATCTCCCAGTCCAGAGCGCTAGATCTATTAGCATGTATGTTAGATGCCTGCCATTAATTAACTGAAGGTTTTCTACATTTGATTCAATCGCGAATCTAATGTAGGGAATTTTTGTCAAATATTGAGTGAAAATAATATTTGAACTTATATATTTCTAACTTGAAATAATGATATTAAATAAATTTTAATTTTTCTCATTAATATATCAAAGAATAATTGATACGTCAACGAGGATTATTTTGACCGCGCTGATTTGAAAAAAAGATATTTTTATCTCGCGAGACTACTGCGGATTACGCTATTGGAGTCTGCGGAGTATTAAGCCTGGACCAAGAGAGAAAAAGATGTGATCCACTTAGCTACAATCCAACGTCATTTTGCATATAGCCCGCTAGACATTCGGATGGATCACTCAAGTGAATTTGAAATCTCAGATGTTATATATTCGATCTCCCAAATCAGCGACGGTCAAAATAATCCTCGTTGACGTATCAATTATTCTTTGATATAGTAATGAGGAAAATTAAAATTTATTTAATATCATTATTTCAAGTTAGAAATATATAAGTTCAAATATTATTTTCACTCAATATTTGATCAAAATTCCCTACATTAGATTCGCGATTGAATCAAATGTAGAAAACCTTCAGCCATAATGGACTATAGTTTCCGAAGGCCATTAAAAAATAAACTGCAACGGATCGTTGCTAAACTTTATCTAAATTCATTTAAAATATTAATATGTTTATTCCTTTATTATTATTCAGATATCACTTGCAATTTGCAGTTAATGTTGACTTTAATTCAAAAATAGTTATCGATTCTCATTTAACAGTCGAGGAAAAACCATTCTACATTGGAATTTTGACGTTTCGGTTATTATTGGTAACCATTGCTGATGTCATGGAGGAATCGACTTAAAATCAAAAATAGCCATTTTCGATTCTCATCTAATACTTGAGGAATAACAATTCTACATTAAATTTTTGACGCCTTCGATTATTATTGGTAACCATTGCTGAAGACATTGAGAAATCGACTTAAAATCAAAAATAACAACCGATTCTTATCTAATACTAGCGGAATAACCTTATTGCATTCCATTTTTGATGTTTTGACTAATAATGGCAACCTCTACTGATAACGTGGAAGAATCGACTTAAAATCAGAAAAGACTAAATTATTTTATGGTAAACAACTCAAGCTTGTATTCCTCAAGTATTAGATGAGAATCGATCAGTATTTTTGATTTTAACTCGATTCCTCCATGTCTTCAGCAATGGTTACCAATAATAACCGAAACGTCAAAAATTCAATATAGAATTGTTATTCCTCAAGTATTAAATCAGAATCAATCACTATTTTTGATTTTAACTCGATTTCTCCATGTCTTCTTCAATGGTTACCAATAAAAACCGAAACGTCAAAAATACTATATAGAATGGTTATTCCTCAAGTACTAGATGAGAATCAATCGCTATTTTTGATTTTAAAGTCGATTCGTCTATGTCTTCAACAATGGTTACCAATAAAAACCAAAACGTCAAAAATCCAATATAGAATGGTTATTCCTCAAGTATTAGATGAGAATCAATCGCTATTTTTGATTTTAAAGTCGATTCCTCTATGTCTTCAACAATGGTTACCAATAAAAACCGAAACGTCAAAATCCAATATAGAATGGTTATTCCTCAAGTATTAGATGAGAATCAATCGCTATTTTTGATTTTAAAGTCGATTCCTCTATGTCTTCAGCAATGGTTACCAATAAAAACCGAAACGTCAAAAATCCAATAAAGAATTGTTATTCCTCAAGTATTAAATGAGAATCAATCGTTATTTTTGATTTTAAGTCGATTCCTCTATGTCTTAAGCAAAGGTAACGGATAAAAAAAACAACGCAGCTGCTATGGTTACTTATAAATTTTCCTCCCAAATTTTTATCATTTCACTGCGAGAAGCCTAACCCTTCTTACTTAAGCAAGTTTAAATGAGCTATATTACCGATCAAATGAATAAATTTTAAAGTTTTTTTAAATTTTTGGTAAAAAGGAATTTAAAAAAAGTACTATCTTACTCTAGAGTAAAGTACTTTAAAATATACTTTATTAAAAACTTTATTTAACCTTTTTTGGTTTCCCCAAGATACTTAATTAGGATATTAAATTTCATCAAAATTGGTTAAGTCATTTTCAAGATATTTAGAAAAAACTAAAAAAGTACCGAAATATAGTACTAATGTTTGAGGGCCGATATCTACCAAAAACTAATCAGCGCTTCATTTTGTTAAAATAATGCTAAAATTTAAATTTCATTTCATTGGTGTGGAAAAATCGTGGACGAAAAAACGAAAACATCCATCCATCCATCCGCACGCACTTCCAAAAAAATGGCACTTTTTGGCCTTTCGACACGACCCCATGTAATTTTTGGCAAAATCGTCACGTTCTAAAATTCAATCTAATTGAATACTACAATTTGTGACCTTAATTGAGTCCACGGGTTCCGTAGTCTTTATCTGAGGACCCTTTGAAGTCCAGCTTGGCGCGAGACCGATTACAATACTTTACCCATGCTTCGCATTGGATAAAGTAAAAAAAATTGTTATATAAAATAGAAGTAAGGAAAAGTCGTGTGGAATAAGTAATGAAAATGTTTCATGTCATATTATCGAATGGGCAAGTCTTCAATATGTTCTTCTTTATTTTCCTAAATAAATATTTTCGTTCTGATATCTAATCAAGTAGCTGTATTCTTTCAACTTGCTTTGCTTTTATTTTTTCAGTTCCATTTCTATTCGAGTCTAAGCCAGCTGTATTGAGTGCGTGATTGATTGTCTTTTTCTCATTGAGTATTTTGTGCATTATATCGATTTAAAATTTGCTGACACCTTTGTGTATAGTATAAGTATAAGGTAAGAATATCTATACAGATATATTAATAACTCTTTGTTTCTCTTTATGATATTAATAACTTTTTATATTAACAATAATTTTACTGATTTTTACATATTCTATTCTTCATAAAAATATTTAGCGGAAAGCAAAACTCATGGCCCTTCCCATAATCCTCTTGTTGACATAAAATGTACATGTTAATTTACGAAAAATAATATTAAATATCTTTTGGGTGTTATTTAATATAACTTTTTATTCCAATTTTCTTACATTAAATAAATATAATATAATCCAGATTAAAAAAAAACTTTTCAATTTTTGATTAAATAAGATACTAGAGTTTCACAAATAAATGAAATATTTTTTTAGAGAATCAACAAAATTTAAAAATTGATTCGAGTCCATCAATTTTTAACTTAGACTTCGGGGTAAAAATATTTTTAACAGTTTTTAAGGAAACTAGGGAAGATTAATTTAATATAAAGGGATTTTAGCAGAGTTTGCTTGTCAGGGTAATAAATATATCCACATACTAAATAAAGATTTGAATATTCTATGTTTAAAAAAATCCTAATATCCGCTTAACCTGGCAAGTAACCTCTGCTAAAATCACTTTATATTATTTTTTAGTTACGTTTTTACACTTTATTTATAATTTTTTAATTTCTTAAAAAGTAAATATAAGGGCTCAATTAAAAAAAACATACGTCGCTTTCGAATTAACTTTTACTTTTTTTAAGACCCAGTTTCTGAGATCTCTTATTCTAAATTATTAAATACTTTTCACATTGAACCAACACCATGTTACTTGAAAATTAAAAAGCTTTTTGCCTCCTGGGTACCTGCCTAGTATTTGTGAAAAATTCGACTTTGAGATCTTATTAACGCTTTCCAATCATCAAAAAATGGGTTTTAAAAGTAGGTATATTAAACTCACTCTACAATAATTCTAGGGATATTTTGTATTTGCATGTTATTCTAAAATTAATAAGGAAAAATCTATTGCCAAATGATTTTTTACATTGAATTTCTTTAGAATATATAAATAGTAATAATAATGAAGTTAATACTTTGGCCACCTCGGTTGGCATGATTTGTTTTCTCGATGAACCCTAAAAAAACTGAAATACTTTAAGGTAGAGCCTATATCTTACGCAGCTTTAAAGAAGAGCTGACGAATCGATTGCCTATATTCAGGCGTATGGCGAGTACAAGGCAAGAACTTTTTAACTATATCTGACAGATTTGGGGGGGGGGGGGTTCTAGCGCACCTTTGCGACTGGGCTAATCGTTTTGCTCGTATAAAATAGAAAATATTGTCATTGGGAATGTCCTAAATTCAAATTTAACTGTAACTCAGACCTCTAAGCTAATTTCAAATTTTTAGCTCATCTTAATTTTTTTTTCAAGTGATATTTTGGCGCGCCTTGCACACTTTTTATTTTACTTGGCAGTAAATGGGATTAAGCTGTCACGCATCACGCGTCACGGTTGGGGTCTGTGTGTAGCCACAGATGGCGGTGGGCTGTAGTCTAGTACCAGTTCAATCATAGTCAGAAAATATATTAATTATTCAATTGGATGTTGATGAAAGCAGTCCACGGTGGTTGTAAAAAATAAGACTATAGAGGTTTTATTATTTTACATTTATTTGTTAAACAAATAAAATAAACAAATAAATGTAAAATAATAAAACCTCTATAGTCTTATTTTTTACAACCATCGTGGACTGCTTTCATCAACATCCAATTGCATATTTATACCAGTCCGTCTCCTAAAGAAAATCTCTATCAATATTAATTATTCCTTTTCAAAAAATAATAAAATTATTAAAATTTACTTATAATTTCATAAAAAAACAAATTTTTTAAGTAAACTTTTAATTATTTTTTGGGGATTGTTAAATATCTATTTATGTTATGTTATTTTTAAATATTATATTATTATATTTAATGTAGGCTAAATCGAAAAATAGAAATATTTAGTCCAAAATCCTGAATAAAAAAAAACTAAACATAAAATATAATAATATAATATTTAAAAATAACATAACATAAATATATATTTAACAAACCCAAAAAAATAATTAAAAGTTTACTTAAAAAATTTATTTTTTATAAAAATATAAATTTTAAGACTTTTCGAATATGAGAATTATAAATGACATATAAGTTATCACTTCTGTCGTGTGGTCTTAAGCACATACCCAAATTTTTTTTAGAGACAACCTAATATAATGAAAAGAACGATTTACTCATAACTAATAACATAATTTTATGGGAAGTCATTTTCAACATTTTACGAAGCCACGATTCCTTTCTTTCTTTAGAGTTTAAAACGGTCAATGAAAAATTAATTTTCTTCTATTGGCAAAATATAACACCGAAACAAGCTCTAATAGAGAAGACAAGAAGTAGTGTAATACATTTCGACAGAAACCAACTAGATTGCACATTTTTTAATGAGATAAACTAAACTAATCAGAAAACACAGAATGCACAACGTTTCGACACCTATTTCTGGAATTGTTTTCGAGTTCAGGGGGAAGTCTAATATCAATTGACTGAGTCTAGACAGTAGTGATTACATCCTTTTGAGTTCATTTCCTCAGTTCAAATATCTCCTCATATAAAAACCCATTCTTTTTTCTGCTTTTTCAACCGTGAGCTCTTAAAGCTAGATATCCCAAAATCTAATAGGTTCTTGGTTTTAGAGATACAAACGTTTTGGTACCAGAACGAATTTGAATTATCATTATTATGGGAAACAACATAATAGAATATTTCTAATTAAAAAGAATAATGATGAAAGTCAAACCTTAAATTAATGTTATAATTATATATAATATACAGTATGTGTATGTTTATTAGTATCAAACAGAGTACAAGTTTACTCTTAAACAAAAATTACCCACACAGGCCTGGATGCGCAGTTTATACTAGTAATTTTTGGCTCTCCAGTTGATTGTGAGCCGTCGCTTGAATTAGAACACGTTACTCTCGTTTGCTTGTGACGGGCGAGCTCTGGATGATTTCTTGCTGGGCTCTAATTCAGTGTTAATTCAATTTATCTTTAATTAGCAGTCGTGAATTGCATTTTGACACAAAAGCACTGATCCATGGTTTCGCTTGGGGCTTTAAGCTTTCGTTATTTAACCGTAGCTAAACTCCGTGCTAGCATCATCAACAGAGCCACCAGTAACATGTCAGATGGCCATTGAACAGAAAAAGCCTGTCTCGTAGTTTATTTGTTTGAATTTTTTAAGGCTATCCTATTGTATTTTCATTTTATTTTTTTTCGTTTTTCGATATTTTCTATGTCACTTCATCTCCCCATAGAGGATTAATATTGTATCGACTTGATATAAAAATAAAAACCTTCTGGCATCACGACTATTGCGCCATATTCTCATAAGCCGATGTTGTGTATTATTTTTTAGCGAACAAATAACGAAGGGAAAAAGTGAAAAATAATTTCCATTAATATTAGAATGAAATGTAAATAGAGGGAGTTTTCGGCTCAGCTTACATCCAAGCTTAGTTGCTCATTCATTCATTCCTTAACGACTAGTTTTGTGTTTAGCACTCCATATCCTGTAGACAAATCCACGCTCGACGTTACTTTGCTGTGTATAAATCAGGTTGGTTTGCTTGAAGGAATAAGGAATTCGTAAAACGTGAAGTGATCTAAAAAAATTAATATTAAATTATTAAGTTTTTATTTAATGATATAAACTTAAAAACAAAAAAATAAAAATAGGAATAATAAAATATAAGAAAAAACACAAAAATTGATGAAATCATTCAGTCACTTCATATTTTGAAAGCGTGAAATTATGTGTCTTTATGTCACAAGTCAGTCTTAGGTTTCATTCAAAATGTTAACTTTTATTTTTATTGATTTTCTTCGAAAATACTCATCCGATTTTGTTTTAAATTGCAATGTTTATGCCAAATTACATGTATTTAAATATATTTCAATTATTTTTCTCTTTGATGTAAGTGAATTTAATATATAAATAAATAGAAATTTAAATTTAATTATAAATTTAATATTATATAATATATTTATTATATAATATTATATCTTTTGTAAAAGAAAAGTTAACATGAAAAAATATATAACAACAACAAATTATGAAATTTATACAAAATGTTTATAAAATAAATAGAAAACGAGCTTATTCGCTTATTCCTTTCATTTTGGACTGCCAAGGATAATTTCTTGTTATTCACTTACAACTACTTTATTTTAGGAATAATAGACCAAACAAATGGAAATGAGAATAGGTAATATTGTGATTATTACTTATTTTTTATTTATTACCCTATTTGGGTTTTGGATTCATACAATTCTTTTTACAATCACTTAAATTATTGATACTTAATTAAATAATTAATTGATTATCTCTTTTGCTAATGAATAATCATAAACATTATAAGAAATAAACGAGATATGGGCCTACATAAATGAATGCGAAAATAAATATAAGCCGAAGAAAAACGCGTCGAAATCGACCTGTCAGGATTTTCGAGTAATTGATTGTTTTTGTTTTAATTAAAATAATTATTCACAGCTATATCAATAACATCGTTCTTAAAAACGATTCAAACACTTTGGATTTAGCAAACTTTATTAGCCATTTTCGAGGACGAGGAATCAATCTCACCAGGTCTCAAATTTGGGGAAAATAATTTTGGTAGATATTTTAATTAATTTTTATTAAAAAATTGCTAAGTTGGGGTTATTAAAAAGTTTTCTCTTTTTTTTTGTATACACACTGACAATGGAATGGGTCAGGTCATTTTTCTCAAAGCCCTTGAAGAGGTATTGTTTATTGCCCTGTCATCGCCGAGTTTGTTTTCATTCAAATTATATTGAATGAGCGCTTTTTTCCAAAATACCACTTTTTCATGCACAATTACAAAATTTCTCCATATTTCGAATAATATAGTAAAAAAAATCGAATTTTTATTAAAATGGTTTAGGATTTGTTTTTGTACATCTCAATATATATTTACATAAAATACTTGTTTCATAACCAGGCCACAGCAAAAGTTTTAATTTAGAAAGAATTCACTCTGAAATGATCCTATTAACATTCATGGGGAAAACTACTACGGCTATCTAAAGTGAAAACGCCTAAAATAACTATATTAAATCTTGGAAATTGATATTTCGAGGTAAAAGTGAAAACTTTTTCAAGACTCAGTATGTTGACTGAAATTTAATAAACGAATGCCGCTTTTGGCAGGCATTTTGCTAGCCAGCAGGATACTAAATTTTATTTGTCATTAACTATCAGGGGGTTTTAAAATTAAAAAAAATCACGTAGTTTTTTATTAAAATTGAATGAGTGATTTTTGAGAAATTTACAAAATCAAAAGAAAACATGCACAATTACAATAATTCCATATACTTTTATATAGTTAAGATAAAATAATTTCGAATTTATACAATATATACATCTTTTGTTTTTTTATAAATGAAGATATTTATATCTTGGTTCTCTCAGGTCTTCGTTCTTTATGGATCCCAATATCTGTTAATCTTTACTATTATTTGCTTTATGTCTTCTAATCTTTCTCTACTTTTTTTTCTCTTCTTCCCTTCAAAATTTTGTGTATTGGTGAACTCTTTTACCAGCTTTGTAAAATATTGTTGCTAAATTATGTATAAACACTAGGTGGGACCTACTGGTCCTATGTTTAGTATACTTTGTGAAATAAATAAATAAATAAATAAAATATGTATTGAGTTGGTAACTAAGTTCCCGCCGTTTTTTCAAGATGTTTTATTTAAAAAAACCGACGGTATCTTAGTTGCCAAACTAATACATAAACCACTACATTCGAAGCCCGCCTACAATGAGATTTTATTATTAAACCATAATTATTTATACTTGTATCACTCAGAATTTTTTTTCTGAATTCATCAGTGAAATTTTCATCTCAATCGGACGAGTAGTTTCCGAGTTAAAGCGTAAAAACGAAACAAACAGTCCAATAGCTAACATTTGTATAGAATTTAATCTTTTGTTATTTTTATTTAAGTTTTATGGCCGTGTCATCAAAAATTCCTTTTTGAATAGAAATGAATAAATGAGCAAGCAATAAATCATTATTTAGCCTATTGACCTAGAGAAGGAACAAATTACAAACAAACACTATTTATCAACATTTTCGCGGAAATTAACAAATTCGAATAAAAGAATCAAAATAATAACAAAAACAAAGGTATTGATCAAATCGATCGATTCTTTTAAGTCGCATTATCTCCCAAACATGTTGCTCCAATCAAAAAAATTCATTTGAACTTTTTTGTAGAGCGTTTTATGCTCTATAAATTTTATTTGAACAATTTTTATCTATCAGCAATAGATAACGAGATATTTGCATACAAATGAGTTGTTATACATTTTTTATGCTATGAAATTTTTAGTATATATTGTATAGATAGAAATTGTTAATAAAACGCCCGGGTAATTGAATTTATTCAAAAACTGATTCAAAATGTTTTAGAAAAATTATTTTTGAGTATGATTTTTTATCAAAAATTTCTCATTTTTAATACTATAAATTTTCAACGTTAAAAAACACCAAATGAACTTTCAAGTTGCAATTTTCCGAGGGGTGAACCGCGATTAGAATTAGGTGTACACGCCTTTGGAATTATTTTGGAATTCATTAAATAATGCCTCTTCATCTATTATCTTCTACTTGGAAATGAAAGTGGAAGTGGAAGTAGGTGTACACGATATTAGGTCGCGGTTCACCCTCGAATTTTTATTCTAAATACGAATCCAGAATGAAAAAATCATTTTTTTAGCAATTCTAAGTATGAATAAACAAAAAAATGAAATTTTTTTGGATGGATTAAACATTTCCGCAAAAGTTTATCGTCTGTATCGAGTAATAGTCAAGCAAAACCTACGACAAGGCTTAAAAGTGTCGTCAGGGACAAAGCTGCTTGTAATAATAATAATTGAAAAATAAAAAAAAACCCATAAATATACAATTTAGACATTTACCTGTATTTGTATTTTTTTTAATTTGAAAACGGCTCTCACTTTTTCATTTTTTTCAAAATTTGACCCGTGAACCCAAATGAGAAAGTTTTTTATTTCGGGACCTTAATTGAATCCAAATAAAAATCGATCTTTTTATCAGAATTTCAAATTAAAAATAAAATTAATATATAGCTTTTATCTGAAGCAAAAAGTTAGCGAGCATCGCTCGGTGGCCAGGTACTGTTATTCTAAAACTCCACATTCTTAAAAATATTTTTTTCTTCACTTACTGATGTATTAGTGGGAGCTGGTAATTCCTGCTGTCCCTCTTGTTCCTTGTAATGGCCACTATAATAAAGCCATCGTGCTTGGTACTACTCCTCTTGCCATCAATCGCTAATGGCAGTTTCTTGTGGAACTTTGACCAGGCCAGTTGGCCACCCATTCGTCTCCGTGCCTTAAGCCACACCGCCAATTATTCTACAACCCCAATGTACATTTGTATTTTGTAACTTGGAAGGAACGAGAGAACCATTTGAAAGCGAATGGCTTAGAACGAAATTACGTGGTGTCAAATGAATAATTAAAATACCAGTTGGTTATTAGATCATTAATCTCCTCTCATTTCCTGAAAATGTCTTTTCTATTATCTATTTAAATTTTACGTCCTTTGAAAACTACGCGAGTGAATTTCTATATAAAAGAAAATATCTTCAGAGTGTTTATTGGATTTTTACAAGGAAAAATTTATTGTTTCAATTGTAAATATAAATTAGATAATGAAAATATTATATAATTAATATAATATAATATTAATATAAATTAATGCCTACTTTAAGTCAATCTGTGTGTTATTACATTATTATTATTATCATCCTATAGACATCTACTGAACAAATTTTCTACTGAATCAGAGCTGTCTTGAATAATATTTATTATATGTCAGATGGTTGTATTCACCCCTCAGCAATCGAACACGAGTGCCAAAAAAACAATTCGGGCTATTGGCTGCCCTTCGAGGAGATGAATACAACCCTTCTGACATGTAATAAAAATTATGGATGACTGTTGCGATATAGTAGATGACAATCTCTTGTGATTTCTTTACTAAATAATTTTATCTATTGTATAATATATTATTTCTACCATAAGTCAACATTTGTATGATTAATATACCGATTATCAAAGGACCGCCACAGTGACATGTCTTGTGTTTTTGAAGTTTTGCTTCTTAAAGCGCGCTGGGCATGGCCTAAATGGGAAAAAAGCGACCCGTAAGATTCCCACTGCGCATGATTCTGGGCTGCTGGTAGGGGAAGTGAGAGAGGGCGGGTGAAGGGCAGGCCAGGACGAGAGAGAGACAATAACAAAGGGCTTTCAATTTTAACTTTAAACTGCCAGAGTATTAAATGTCACAAAAATGATTTCACATATACAGTTATTAGAAATATTAATGTACTACTACTAACTGAGACGTGGATGGGTGAATATTATGATGTACCTAATTTTGACTGCATTGTTCAATACAAACGAAGTGATGTTGGAGCAAGTGGAGTAGCAATTTACAAAAATTTAAATGATAAAACAAATATTATTACTCCGAATATTGAAACATCCATGTCGAATAGTAATGATATAAACGTTAGACGGACAATTATTGGAGATATCTGTGCATGTATGTGCAAAATGGACAATAACGTTGAAATAGTCATGGTAGTCATTTATATTTCACCAAATTCTAAATTGGAAGACATAGAATTTTTCATTCATCGTGCACTTCTAGAATATTCTAAAGAGGGTTCTCTTTTACTTGGTAAAAATTTCCATCAGCTTCCACTAATTTTGGCTGGCGATTTCGATGTTAACTTTGCAGATCCAAAATCAGATCGCTTAAAATTATTTCTATTGAATAAATTTGATTTAAAATTAAGCAATGACCCAGCAGCATCTACAACTAAATATGGAACCACCATTGATGCAGTTTTTTCAAGATATTCACAAAATATTGAATCACAAATTTACGTGTCTTATTTCAGTTATCACAAACCTATAGTTTCTATGATACAAACACAATAGATCTCAATTGTTTACATATTTTTCAATACATATTCTGTAAATTTTTTATAATTTATTTATAAATTTATTGCAATAAATTTATTATTTGAAATACACTGTGTTTCCGACATCTTCTTATTTCATTATTATAATTGATTTTTTTAGTCAATATTTTTTATTTTTATTATTTTATTATTTGTAATCAATGGACAATGCATATCAACGACGAAGAAGCAAAGCTTCTACCGACAGTCCCACGACTATCTGTATTTTTTCTGAGGCCGGTGCGTGGCGGTATTTAGGTGCCCCTTTATAAAACTAATTCCCTCCCCTAGAAAAATCGAAACTTCATTATTACGAGTCATCATTTAAGTATTTCGTTACTTCCAAAATTTGTCAAGTCCACCAAAAAGTTAGTCTAATCTGATTACCGAAATTGAAATATTGTGGTGGCTACTTAGCTGCCCCTCCCCCCTTTAGGAAATCTCCTTAATTTCGCCTTGAATGTGAACATCTTCAAACTCCATGTCTTGTTAATATTTTTACAAACTTCCCAATCTCAGTCTTATTGTATGCATGCTGAATTGCATTGAGATTTACTGGGAAGGCCTTAAGGGAGATACTGAGATTTGTGATTCTCATCCTTGTCTAGAAACGTAAGGGTATATTGTATAGCCAGTAAAGTCAAAAGCTGACCATTATTTAAATACATAGGTATCAGTGGCGGTTGGTGACTTTTCATCCAGGGGATGATGCCCAAAAAAAGTATCCTTCATTTTTTGAAATTTTATTTTAATCTTCGCTTTTTTTGAAAATTTCATCGAATACGGCATCAATTTCGTTATTTTTCAAATTTAAAATTAGATTTTTTAAATTTTATTTTAGGATCTTCGCTCCAAACGAATACTGCTTTGTGTGAGTGAAAGTAGGAGTCAGAAATGAAATATTTTGACTTAAACTTCGCACTCCCTGAGATGTAAATCGACCATCTTCCACAATGAATCAGCTCGTCTGAACTTGTCTCTGATATGCTTGAACTGGAAGATATATCTACCAGACTTGAAACCTTCTATCGGTACCACTATACTTTTCAAAATAAAAAATGTTTTTATCGAAATACTTTAAATAACCGATAATAATTTGAAAAATTTAAAGATTCTCATGAAATTTTGAATTTGACCTTATATACATATTTATATGTATATGTTTGAAATTTTAGGGATGCGCCGCACTCATAGCATCCATGAACCGCGCGCCACTGATAGGCACATAATAAATACTACATATATGTATTATTTATCATAAGAGTGGTTTCGGCTGAAACCACATAGATAACACCGAAGGGTGAACCGCGATTGGAATTAGGTGTACACCATCTTTCAAATTATCTGGAATTATTTTGGAATTAATTAGATAATGCCCCTTCATCTATTGTCTTCTACTTGGAAATGAATGTGGAAGTGGAAGTAGGTGTAGACGATATTAGGTCGCGGTTGATCCCTCGGATAACACCTTTTAAATGAGATTATCACACCAGAATGCACGACGTTTAGACACCTATTTAGTCCTGGGTTGGATATTATTCCAATAATAGACTTTACAAGCACTTCAAAATCGACTTCAGTACTAGTCGAAAGACTGAGCATTCTGATAAGTTTTTCTCAATATAAATTCGGCCGAAACTTCGCTTTTCATAAACAACACAACGACCAAATCATCAAATCTATATCTATTGTAATGATTATAAGCATTTGATTATGGTTTTCTGGTGAAATTCGAACGCACACAACAAACAAATTTTAAATAATAATTATTTCTTGCTTGTTCATGAATTAATTATTTTGTCCTAATAGATGGCATCTAGTGTCACGAGTTTTTAGTAGAATTGCTTACCCAAATATTAAATATTAAATTTAGGCTCTAAAGGGAAAATAAACGTTTTTTTTTTTTACTTAAAATGTCAAAACTATAATGTTTTATACTTATTTATGAAGTGAAGAAAGTATGACTTTAAGCCATTCTTTCCAGAGTTCAATTAAATGCAAGGCCAATGAGTAAATTTGTCAGAGCACCCCCGAACAATAACAAACTAATTAAAGCTAGTATTAATATGACAAAAGGTTCATTGAAAGGACACCATTTAATTGTTCTAGTTTCTCTTTTCTTTTCTTTTTTCTGCCATTGTATTCTGCTTTTTCTTGATTGTAATATGAAATGTTATTAATATTCAAAAATAAAAAACAAACAATTCTTTATATTGTTAATCGTAAACATCAAAGTATTTTTTTTAAATCAAATTAAGTCTGTTTTCCTTGTTAGATGAATAATTAGTTTCTTTGTATTAATTAAACCTGTCATTCTTAATGTCTTCATGAACTCTCAGCGATCTTGATTTAGAAACAGATTTTTCTAGATAAAATTGAAAGAAAAAGTGAACATTTTTTGAAATTCGGTATTCTCGGTGAAAATGTCAGAGATTTGGAAATTTTTTCTCCCTTGGCAATGATTTGGAATAGAAAGTTGAAACTTTTCTTAAAGATTCAGCTTAATTATACACACTTTTTTGACGAATTTCAGCTCATTGGCAACAGCCGTTCACATGCTCATTATATTCATATAACGAAGCATTCGATTTTTTTCGGCATTTTTAATTCGAATGTTCTGAATATATAAAGTCCAAAATTTGGATTGTTCATTCTATCGGAATTCAAAACCTTTCGAACCAGATTGAACTTAATACGGCCTTCTGGTTTTAAGTTATAGTATCATCATTGTCAGACGAATACATTATTCAGGACGCTTGGCGATCTTTAAGTAGCTTAATATTCAAACTAAATGAAGACTGTTTATAAAAATAATTTTTTAAGAAAAAAGAAAAACCGACTTCAAAAATTAAATGCAACAAATAAAATACACTAAAAGGTATAAAATAATTATTATCTTATTTAGTTACAACTAAACGACGAAACATTAACATGAAATTACTTTTGAAGTTGGTACCAAACAAACTATACCTATAAGCGAGCATACCCTCCAAACGTTCTAAGTAAGATCCGTCGAGTGCGATTCATAAAAGGTATGTTTGGCACCAACTTCAAAAAGTAATTTCATGTTAATATTTCGTCGTTTAGTTGTAACTAAATAAGATAATAATTATTTTATACCTTTTAGTGTATTTTATTTGTTGCATTTAATTTTTGAAGTCGGTTTTTATTTTTCTTAAAAATTATTTTTATTGTTCTCTTTTTAGTGATGTTATTAATAGTGATGATATCATCAGAACTTGACCAAATTAATGACACCATCCCTATGACACCCCCTATCGGATAAAAAAAGGATCATCGAAATCGGTTCATAAACAAAGAAGTTAGGTCTAATACCTAGGACCAATCGGAAGGTAGGCTGAACCCAATGCAAAAAAAATTTCAAAATCGGTTCACAATTGGCGTAGATATGAGGTAACATAGGCACAAAAAAAAAAAAAAAAAATTCAGTCGAATAGAGAACCGCCTTTTTTGAAGTCGGTTAAAAATTAATATAAAAACAGATTTCTTTTGGGCTTGAGAGAACCTAGGTTTTCCCGCTTTCAAAAGCTGGATTTCCTGGACTCCAAATTATAAACAATTGTCTTAGTATGAAGAGACTTTTTTCAGTCTGATCACTTTTTTTGCATTGTCATTTTTTCTATTATATAACACGTAGAAAAGCCTTTAAAAATGACCTGGAGAACAAGCCCATAATAAGTCTTCCAAGTCTTTAAGAAAAATGACCTGACCCAGCCCATTGTATGGATGCATACAAAAGAGAAATTTTAAGGATCCGAACTTCGTTTGATGAAATTGAATTAAAAAATAAAAACTACCAAGCATTTTAACATCAGATTTGGGGAAATAAATATATACCTATAACTTATAAATGACATACATATACATTTTTAGTTTTTGTCTTCTTTAGATTACGCACTTCAATGCTTTGTCAGATGAACAGAGATACAGACAGATAGATATAGTAACGACACTTATAGGATGTCGTTATACTTTTGTAAGTTCCCTAAAAGCACGCCAAAGCTTCAATTAATCGAAATAATTTAGATTAATCTATTTCTGTAAGTAAAATCCCAATTGTATTTGATTTACATCTAATTAATTCGAGATTTTTTTAATGATATTGATGTGAGAAGGAAATTCACCAAAAAGTTGAATCCCCTAAAGGCATAGAGTTGACCCCTCCATCGTGAAAAGAAGAAGAAGAGGGGATTTTATGGGCTGGGTAGAAGTTGAAGGTATCTGTGGATGCGGGTCTTAAACAGCTGAAGGTTGTAAGTTGTAGGGAAGACGGTGGCTGCTAGTGAGTTCCAGTCTCTGGAGGGATAAAAGAGTTAGCGAGAGCGTTGGTTCGGCTTTATCCAATTTGACATCGAAGGGGTGCTGAGGTTTCGAAAACCACATGTTTCTAGCAAAGAGGGGCTCTAGGGGGGATATTTGAATAGTGAATTGTAATTTTTAATATTTAGAGTAAATAATAGCCATCTTTGGAGTTGATATAGAGGGTAGGTGATTATCCGAGTTGGGGTAAAGTGACAGATGATACATTCAAGGATTAGCATTACAACAGTTAAATAATTGAATGGCGGTTTAATGGTTAAAAGATACGAGATGGTGCAGAGCGACGAGGATTTGCTCCAGCATAGAAGAAGAGGAACAGAGGAGAGGGAGATCGAAATGCATCCACGGCTAGACTAATAAAAGAAAATCCCACCACTTTCAGTGAAAGCTTTCATCTGCAATATACATGCAACTTTAAGTTTCTACGGCATTTACTCCGCCGAAACAACACAACCACGAACAAAAAACTGAGGAATACTTTGTAGAACTTGATCTAATCTTTATATACCTCTCAGTGTAAAAATGAAGCTTTTTGTTGTTGTTGAGCACGCATCCGGAATTGATTTTTCTATAACATCATCAGATAAAACGACTTTATATAGCTTTATAAATACTTCATAAGTGAGAATTATGCCATGACCATAAAATCAAATTGCTAATTGACGTTTACCTGTATTTTGATTCTGAAATCTGGGTGATTTTTCAGTTTAAAATCATCTTGGTGTAGATACGGTATTTAGTGAACTTTTATGGGTAAAATATTTTCTTTGTTTGTACCTATATGTATTTTCTAGTATATATATGTTCGAAAACTTCCCTAGTTCAAAGCTTAAATTGAAAAAATTGCAAGCTTAATTTGGCATAGTGATTTGTTGCCAAATAAAATTTAAATGAAGAGAGAAAGAGATAGTGTAATATAGTGAGAGAAAGAGGGCAGAACAACTCCCGACCTTCGAATTGCGCGTAAAATGTGCGCGTAATATATAGTATCTTCTTCAGACCTGGGGTGAGACAGTCGCGTTAGTAATTTTCGTGGCGATGAGAGCTGTTTTGGATATTAAAATTCTCAAATACCAATAAGTGATTCATTATTAACAAGCAATAATTATTGCTAAAAAATTAAAAAGCATTATACTTTTTTTAAAAACTAATAATAATTACTCCAAAGGTTTGTTAAAGAAAAAAATAACCCCAATAGTGCTTTTAAGTACCTCTTTGTGGCTGAGAAAAGTTATGGATACTCGATAAGCAGCTATGGTAATAAATTTTATAAAATATCAAGTCCAAGAGGATTACCATGTGTAATTCCAAAGTCTGAGATTTTCAGCCATAACAGCTAGCCAGCGCGGGAAAGCTTATATTTGCACTGAACGCCTCGAGCTGAACTTTCCTGATCCAAATAAAGGGTCCCAAAAAATAAGTAAAAAAAAGAAAGATAATTACATAAACGAATAAATATTACATATTGAATAAAAAAGAAATATTATCAAATAATTAGTTGTATTTATAAGAATTATTAAGGAAATTGATAGTGTTAATAATAAAAAGTACCTGGAGGCACCGAGCGACCCCCCCCCCTCCCGAAACCATATATCTCGCCCCCAACACTGCACCCCCACTCCGCCCCAGCCCACTCCCCACCCCAACCGCCCCTCCAACCCCCCGGACCCCCACAACTGCACCCCACCTCCTGCACCCCCCACATCCATCCCCACCCCCGACCCAGTTTTTGCATTTCTATCTTTCTAATGGTCCACATATTATGTGTATATTTGTTTACTCGTACACCAATTTGCCCACATTCGTTCATATTGATAAACATTATAAAAAATACATAAGAAAATAATAATTAAAAAAAATAATCGTATAGGATCTGAAATAAAAACATAAAATTAAAAAAAATGTGTGCGTCTCGGGACGTGCGACAGAAGTGATAACTTTCACCAACCAAGTATTTTTTTAGGAAGACAATTGCAAGGATAATTGCCCGGAGAAAAGAGAATTGAATATTTAATTTTAATTAGAAGAGTGTGGGGGGGGGGGCAAAGGAATAATTATTAATATATTTAATGTTTCTGGATTTAAAATTAATTGTTGTCTTTCTTTCAGCTTAATTCAATTATACATATTTCAAATTTGCCGCGCCGCAATATATCTAATAAATTATATTTATTAAATACATAGCTATATATAATATATTCAATTATTTCCACACTTATAATAAAGTCTAATTCAAAAATATTCATTTTAGTAAAAGTAAAAAGCAAGGGTTTTTAAAATAGTTCTTTGGTCCAGTGGTAGAGTCTCTGACTCAGATGCAAGAGGTCTCAGGTTCTAATATGACATCCGCCGAGTCATTTTTTTATTGAGATTGTCATCTATCATTAATTACTTTAATTAAGAAAAAATCAATTAAGATGAATTTTGATGAGGTCCAGACCTCAGCCAGATCGTTTTTTCATCCACAAAACTTGTTAATAGATTTTGTTTCATCAAAATCGGTAAGGCCGTTTTCAAAATAGAACCAAGATACAAATATATAAATAAATATATATATACGCTGTTCGTGTGTGCCTTCGGCACGCCCTCGAAGCTCGGCCCTCCGGGCTGGTGCCCTGGCGGGCAGCGTCTCGGTCCAAAAATTTTATTCCTCTTAAAAACCACACTCCAAATGTATACCGGTAAACTACCGAAAATACATCGTCTCTTAAAAGTTTCGCCTCTTTAACTTTTGAGTGGCGAGGGGGGGGGGGGGGAGGAATAATGATCAATATATTTAATGTTTCTTAATTCAAAATGAATTGGAGTCTTTCATTTCAAAAATTCGAGTCCAAATTAGAAATTAGAATTTCAAATTTGCCTGGTTAATGAAAAATCGATTGGAGCCGCGCTGACAATTATATTTCAAATTTGCCTCGTTAATTATTATATATTTAATGTCTCTTAATTTAAAATCTATTGGTGTTTTTTCATTTTCATTCGAGTTCAAATGAATACAATATTATCTCGACACAAAGTCCAAATCAAAAATATCTAGTTTTAGTAAGAAAAATCAAGATATAAATATTAATGTCCCAATGGAGTAATCGGTAGAGCCAATGACTATATTTCAAGAGTTCGTCGGTTCGATTCTAGGCAAGAGCGTAATTTTTTTAGAGAAATTTCTCTAAGCGTTGTTACAAATTAATCTAGATGAATATTATATATATATATATATATATATATATATATATATATATATATATATATATATATATATATATAATAAATAAATATATCAATTTTTGCTCGTTTAATAAGAGTAGATAAAAAATTCATTTTTATGCTTTACACTTATACTTCCAAAAATATTAATTAGGTTAAATGAAACTACAATTTATGTATTAACGGTGAAAACACAATATAATATCAAAAGATTCTTAATTACTATATGCTCAAAATAGTCAAAATGTTAAAAAGAGATAGTTTAATTTTCTTTTTTTAGATTAGAGAGACTAAAAACTGTCCTGAAATAAATTATCAAATACCAAATTAGTAGGCATCCTTACATCTTTTATTTTTTCCAAAAAAGCATTCGGAATAGATATTGGCTAATCTAAGTTATTTTCTGGTTGAGTTTCTGGTCCTGGGAGAGGGGGAAGATTTAAGGGGTTTAACACGAAATATAGGAGAGAAGGCCAGCTCAGTGACATGCCAGTATTTTTTTCATTATTTTACTTTTGTTAAGTGTTACATTTATTTATGAATTTTAATATTATGTGGAAGCCCACGAGCATTAGGTGGCCTCCCTTTTGCTTATCCACCCCTCCCTGGAGCTAGGCCAATGAAAATAGAATCCAATATTATTTGAACATTCCCGGTATATCGTGTCCAAGTTATTACTCGATAGAAGATTAAGGATGTTTATCGAAAGAACAGTTTCGATTCAAACCACCTCAGATTTCATATTTTTATGAGCTTTTCGCATTAAAAATGCAATCTAGGTGGCTTAATTTATTTTTCTAAGGATAAAAAAGTCTACCACAGAAGCATTAAATCTACAAGATAAAAGTTTATTGAGGTCATTTGATTTCGTGTTTTTTGAATCGATTACAATACTTCCATTCCACTTACTATATATAAAACATTTTTTTAATTTTTCCGAGATTTTCTCTCAGATAGAATTCCTTATTCATTCAAAAAAAAAAAATATTTAAACAAAGCTATATACTAACAATAAATGGACCACTTTCTTTTATATGAAAAGGCAACAATCTTGTGAAAAGAAAAATTGCCCTTTATTAATGTAAAATTTGAAAGATCCTGAAAGGAAACTGAAAAAAGTTGTTCATTATAAATATTATTAAATATATAAATAAAGGAATGAAATGAATATGTTTGCATTGATGTAGAAAAAACTAAATAAGAAAATCAATCAATTATTGTTAACTTTCCCTTCTCTTAGGTAATGCAAGGTTCTTTCGAGATGCCATAGAGGCTGAATCTCCTGAATTCTTAGGTAATTAATATAAAATTCTAATAAAGAAACAATGTTCAATTTTTTTTAAGATCAGTATCTAATTGGTGTTCTAGAACATTCAATCAGAAAGTTTGCAAGTAGAAAATTTATTTCTGATGAAAAATGGAGTCGAAAATAGACTCAAAATGATGACTATTTTTTCGGAAATCTTAAAATCTAGTTCAATATTCAAAATTTAAAAGCTAAATTGTTGTATGTTTTCCAGTATCTACATATAAACTCAATGTTTTAAGAAATTTATGACTTTATATTAGGCCACAGGTTGGAGAGCCTTGGTTTAAATCGAATGGGATTGAAGAAGGATATGAGAAATAATAATTTATTTTTTAAAAGGGTCACGGATATAATAATCCCTGACTATCCATTTTCTATTGACACACTTACAAGAAGGTGCAAAGATCTAAAAGACAAGTCCTGACAAGTTTTAGTTCAGAAGAGAAATTATCAATTACTTGTGATTGTTCTAGAAAACCCCAATTGTTCCTGTACTAGAATGATAATTATAGACTTTTTTTTAATGATATTGATGAGAGCAGGAGATGACTGCTAAAAGGTGCATCCCCTAAAGGCCTGGGTTGGCCCCTCCCATCGTGAAAAGAAGAAGAGGGGATTTTATGGGTTGGGCGGAAGTCGAAAGTATCTGTGGATGCGGGTCTTAAACAGCTGAAGGTTATAAGTCGAGGGGAAGACGGTGCCTGGAAGTGAATTCTAGTCTCTTGAAGTCATAGGGATAAAAGAGTTGGCGAAAGCGTTGATTCGGCTTTTATCCAATTTGACAGCGAAGGAGTGCTGAGCTCCAGTGTTGGTGCGGAAGGAGGAAGATGATATTCCATCAACAACAACGTTAGTACTACGGTCTGAAAGAAAACTTTCTAACAACTTACAGAGTTTCGGCGCAAGGCCGAGGTCAATTTGGCAAGAAGACTTTTGTGCCATACCATATCGAAAGCTTTTGAAATGTCTAAAGCTACCGCGAGGGTCTCATTCCCGGCCTCCAGGGTTTTATTTCAGATATGAGTTACATATGCCAGGATGTCGCCGGTCGACCGGGACTGCCTGAAGCCGTATTGCCTATCGTGGATTAATTTATTTGACTCTAAGTGTCGTAGAACTTGCTCGTTGATGGCCTTTTCCATGATTTTGGATAGGACAGAAGTGATTGCTATTGGTCGATAGATCTTAACGTTGGAAGAATCGCCTTTTTCTTAATTGGTTGGATTCTGGCTAGTTTCGAGGCCTCTGGAATTATTCCAGAGTTATAGGAGAGCTTATATAATATAGATAGTATAGGAGCAAGTTCAGGGGCGAATTTTTTAATGAGAATGTGCTGGGATATCGTCGGGGCCAGCCGAAGAGTTTGTCTTTTAGATTTAGGATAATCTTTAGAATTGCCGGTATCCTGAAAACAATATCTCGACATTATATTATTACTGGAGGGATATGTGGGTGGTTCAAGCCCTTTGTCGTCCAGGTTTGAGTTGGACGCGAAATATGAGGCAAAAAGCTTCGACTTTGTCCCAGGCGTCCGAGTTGTCGGAGAGATTGAGAGGGGGAAATGATGAGTTTGTAAAAATTTCTTTTTAGATACTTGGTTAGTGTCGTAGCATATAAATTGCTGAAATAATTTTAGTGGATTTTATTCTTGAAAAAACTTGACGTATTATACAAGTGTACATTCATATTTCGAAAAAGTGAATAAATATATCTCTACATATAAATCTCAATGTTTTAAGGATGTTTCTCGTTTTATGTTGGCCCACGCTCATTGAAGTGCTGGGCCGCATGCGGGCGACGGATTGGACAGCCCTATACTAGACCAATGAATTTTACAAATAAATATGCAATTTCGAAAAGGGCACGTGTCTGAAAATTGACAATGTTCAGGAATGAAAAAATAAACTAATTGATTTTCCCAAAGTAGTGTAAAATTTATAAAAAAATGTGAGTTACATTTCGGGAGCACTAAAATTAATACCAGAGTTCTACCTTTTTCGAGCATAGTAGGTGCATGGAAGCTTTTAGATTACATTTATATGAAAAAGTGTATTTGTCAAAATATGCGAGAAGTACGCTTTTCGAAATTGTATATTCAAATGAATATTACATCTTTTAATCAAATATTTAACTTGATACCAAGGTATGTCAGATGCCATCACAGCCTATTGCAAATTAGCCCAGATTTCTAATTTTAGCGCTCGAGTTCGATTTCTGAGAGGGTGAACACAACTATTCTGATATGTAATAAGAATAGTCTATGACAATGACAACTCTGATTTAGTAGAAGACAATTTCTCGTGGATCTTATTAATGTTGCCATTTCGAAATTATCGTTAACTACTTTACCATTTTTATTGTAGATAAATAACACAAATAAATTTTATAACTTTATTAATTGGCATGCGTTTTATTGCATTGTTATATTCATCCCCTATAAAACTGGAAGAAATTTGCATTAATTGTTTCAACTCATCTCCTAAATGACTTTGTAAGTTTCCCAAACTATTACGACTAATTGAATAATAATTTGAATCTTTATTGGTTTACAATACGCCTTTAAATTAATCGATTGAAACTTGAGTTGAGTTTATTAGCAACTTACTCGATACGCTCGGAGAATAAGGCACGTCGGATAGATAAGGTATGTATTATATTCCCTCGAGTGTTGCCAAGTTTTTGCTAATAATAATTTATTCTTCCTATCAAGAATTCTTTTTTCTGTTTGAATATCTGTATGTCTAGATTCCGATATATACCACGATAACTCTAAAACAACAGATATTTTTAAAAAATTTAGGTGCCAAAACGTTTGAATTTCTAAACCAAAGAAATGATTAGATTAATAGCTTATGAATTTTTGGTTGAAAAATCCAAAAATAAAACTAAATTCAATCATTTGTATTTCAGTTCGTATTAAGAGATCCCTCTAAAACAGGGCTGTGGAGTCGGAAGGAATTTCTGGCCTAAGGAGTCGGAGTCCGAGTTGGGAAAAATTTGTCGACTCCGACTCCGACTTCGGGATTTCCACAGAAAATTTTTTCAAGTTTAATATTGGAAATTGACAAAATGCTTTTTCTTGCTATGAAGACTATCAGGTATATGAACTGGGGTTTCAAGTAAATGAATAAGGAGTTAATTTCGTTTTCCAAATTTACCTGCCATAATATGCTTTTCAGAAAATTTTTACTGTTTTAGTTTGGAAAATTTACAAAGGGTGATTTATTTGTATGAAGTGTCTCATCCTATTCATTACATTAAAAAAAATTGGTTAACATATAAGAGGAACTTATGGCGTTTCTCAGAAAATGAAGTTGATAACTCATTTTAAAGCATATTTGAATAATTTAGAACGTCTTGAAGTGAAGCGAAAACGTTTAAAAAATCAAAAAACTAAGCAAGCACAAATTGAAAATATAAAATTTGAACACAATTTTTTTAAATGGCTAATTGAAATAGAAAAGTATGACCCTTAATCAAAATTGAACGAGGAAGAAGCCATTTTCATTTATAATAATAATAATAATAATAATAAATCTTTATTAGCTATTTCTGCTATATATCATACAATTAAACAAATATATGTAATTTGTCTTTAAATAATAAATTCAATTAATATGAAATAGAAAAGAAAAATATAATTAATACATTCTAAAATATAACATATAATATTATAATAATAAACATATATATTATATATATATATATATATATATATATATATATATATATATATATATATATATAATACACAACATATTTGTACCTACATATACACCCTTACAACAACACAAACATACAAAATAAATACTAATTGAGAGATGATTTTTTTACTCTTGTTGTGACAATAGTAATAGTCTCATCTCTCTTGAACGCAACTAGGGTCTCAAGTTTTTTATATAATCCGGTAGGTTGCTGTATGCTCTTAAGCCCTTATAAAATACATTGTTCATTGTACTTGCTTTATTTACTCTACTCAAGTAGAAATCACTTCTTTGTCTTGTCTCATATGTATATATTTTTACTTATTATCTATTAAAATGTTTCACCTAGAACCTACCCCAAATTCTTTAAAGATTCATATATATTCGTTGGATTCGTTTCATTCAATATGTTTACTATAAGATATTCTGGTGCTAATTGATTCCTAATTTTATAAATAAATATCATAGCCTGCATTTCTATACCATTCTTAACATCAAGTCACTCCAAGGTATCAAACATTAATTTAATTTTTGTAAATTTATTACACTTTAATATATTTCTCATGACTTTGTTCTGTAGTTTCTGTAGATGCTCATATCCGTTTTACAAAGCATATATAATATTGCAGGACAGTACATAAAGTGGGGTAAGATCATAGTTTTATATAAAAGTGATGCTGTATAAGAGGAAACATATTTCGCTATTCTGCCGAGTACAGCTACTTTTCTTGTTATTTTATTTATTATGTAATTTGCATGTTCCCTGAACATTAATCCCACGCACGTCAATTATAAAACCGAGATATTTTATTCTATCAACTTGCTCTAAATTTCCACTTCCAATCTTCAAAGCATTATTTATTTTTTTAAATGAAAGAAATTTTATTTTATATTGATTAATATTTTAAATTATTTTTGTATTTTGTTATAATTTATTTATTTTAAGTTAACCACTCCCCGTGAAATGACTTAGTATTTAATTTTGCCAGAGTCTGAGTCGAGTCTTTTTTTACCGACTCCGCAGCCCTTCTCTAAAATCCCTGCAAATTCATTTGGAACAATTTTCTTAAAATATTGAAATGGTGGAAAGTTAGCCCAGAGATAATGAAAAGAACAAATTCAGAATAAAATAATTTCTTTGAATGTCATTTTCATTCTTTTTAAAAAGTGGAATTTTGGGTGATCTTCCCTCTTTCTTCAGAGTCTTAAAGAGTCAGCGAAGAAAGCTTGTAACCATCTCCTTCTTGTCTCTTTAACAGTGCTTGTACTTGCATAGTGTTAGATTTTGTCATTAAAATCAACAGAATTTATAAAATAAGAGAATGAAAATTTGGAATTTGTCTTTTTCATTATCCTTGGGCTGCCAGAGTTCTAACAGCCTGTATCCGAAAGGTTTGCGTTTACCCTATTAAGAAATTGAACTTGAGTGCCAAAAAAAGTAATCTAGGTTATTGACTGTCCTTCCTGATATACCATCTGACATACGCATCAACATATAATGTATTCTCAATTCGAAACACTCAACAATCTTTATTTAAACTTTATGGCATGTTTTTAAATTTAGGATGACTAGACCAAGTAATTTTACAAATGAAGATTAATTGATTGAAATATTTATGGCTTTAAATATTATATCAGATGAGTTCAATTGCAAGGGCTCTCGGGTTCAATTCATGAAGGAGTTAATACAACACTTCGATCTGCAATAAAAATTATCGGCAGCTCCGATCTAGTCGATGACAATCTCAGGTAATTTTCTTATATAAAATAATATATTTTGTTTTTAAAAACATTACAAACAATATATTTTTTGAAAAATGTATTCAGATATCGAACATATCGAACATATGTAACAGAAAGTTTGTATTTCCGTCAAGATTTAGCTCATTACTTCAAACCATCCACTGACAAAACAAACGCCGAATCCCCAATATTTCTGCCAAGTTTACCGAATTTTGAAAAAGTTTTAAATTTTTCCTAGAATTAATTGATTCAATTGGAGAAGTAGGACTGCCTATTTCTTCCAGATCCTACATCATAGTGTCATGGGGAAAAATGGCAAGCGACCTCTAGTGAGGGTTGCTTTGTCTCTTTGTTTTCGAAAAGCAACCCCCGGCCCCCAGGTTGGCTTCATGGATCGTTGGGACTCCCGAATTCACCATCCCCGCCCCCTTTGCTAAAGTTGAGACTACGTCAAAGGTCTCTATTCCTTCCTAATGTCGACGTCTCAATTAAAAGGAGAATTCAAAGGTTTATTTTAAGGTTGGAATGCCGTCGCAGGAGACATACATTTAATGCATCCCTTATCTTCTTCTATTCTTCTTGTTTGGGCTGGCTGGAATGGGTAGGTTTATCTCCAGCTCACCAACATTCTTCATCCACGCTTCATTCGAACAAAGAGACGCTTCGTTTTAGAAGACGATTCTTACGATTGCAATTGAATTTATATAAAGGTGTTTTTTCTTTATACATTTAATTAAAATGAGATTACTGCTGTCAAACAAAAATCTCTAAATAAATTAATAAATATTTAATATTGTAATTCCAGCGACACTAAAGACGAACGAAAAATAAGATTTCAATTAAATTTTATACATTTTTTTAAATGTTACCACACAAAAAACTTATTTGGAGTCAAACATCTCCACTAACTACTATCCCTGAACTGAAAAAGAGGAGGAGTGGAAAAACATACTACGCCGATATTATTATTATTTTTTTTTTATAAGATTAATGAGAGAAGGAGTTACTCCAAAGAGGTGCATTAAAGGCCTGGGTTAATTGAAAGCGTTCTCAAAAATTGTTACAATTTTTTGACGGCGAAGTGTTTAAATATGAAATTTGAAACTCAGTGGACATGTTTTTTTTTGCACAAGCATAGGTGTTAAGGTTCTCATTAGCTAAAACCGTTCGATAGCTCCCATTAAGACAATTTTATTTATTCACTTTTCTATATTTATAACAGAAGGTATATAAACTGGAATTCCAAAATTTACTAAGTTCTTAATAAAAAAACAAAAAGCATTTTGGTACTGGAAATAACTTTATACGACATTCTGTTCTTGAGCTATGATAAACAATGTTTTAAATTCCAAAACCAAGAAATGATGATTTTTGACTCGAAAAATATAAACATGAGAATTTTCTAATGAAGAGCTGCTGTAACAAATGTGCTGAAATTTTTGACAGATATTTATTTGTATTTATTAACTAGGCACCTGTCTGCCAAGCTTAAACTGTTCGCTCACGTGAAATCACTAAAATTTGTCGGCAGCGTCTTGAAATTCCCCTAATTTAAAGAAATGAAGACTAATATTGTTAATACTAATATTTATTAATTAAGAAATTAACCAACACTTTTCTACTGATATGTCTGATTTGTGTTTCCTTTATTTAGTAGGTAAATATATTCTAACGATGAAGGGCATGTCATAATTCATCCTCACTACTCTAACAAAATAAACAATGATTTGTTTTGAGTTGCGATGTCTCTAAAGTTAGGCTGTTTTCGATCTCTGGTTGGTCAGTTTGTCTATCGATTAATTTCCTTCCTAAAGCTGACATTGAGCGAACAAATAAGTTGCTTTCTATTTCACAAAACAAACAACTCTTATGGGTTGCCCTGAAGGGTACTTTTGATTTGAATATGCCTAACATGTGCGAGTAGGACCGCATACTCGGCTGCTGTACCTTAAAAATTATAATTTATAAAATACTTCAGATATCAAAATTAATAAGGAAAGAATGAAGAATTCGTGGAGTTTTTTAATAATTATAACTTTATCCAATTTTAAACGCCTTCGGGTACAAAAATCACCTAAAAATGCTCCCTCACATCGTTATTTTAAATCGAAATAAAGTTGAAAATTTTTTAAAGATCTTTACAAGGAACCTCACATACTCATTGATAGAAAAATATTTTATATTTTGTGCCCCAGAGATGATATATAAAATTTTTGTTGAGTTTGGGCCAAAAAGAAGCTATAATTTCCCAATTTTTGATCCTCTGATTAGATTTTGAATTTTTACTCTTCTGAGTGCTCACAGATGATGTATACAAATTTTGGTCCGCTATGGATAAAGTAAAAAAAAATCTAGGTAGTTTTTGTAATTTTGACTCTTCTGGGGGCCCGACAGATGGTGTATACAAATTTTGGATATGTTTGAACTAAAAGGGGCTATAATTTCCCAATTTCGCCCCTTTTTGATTAGTTTTTGAATTTTTACTCTTCTAGGGGCCCACAGATGGTGTATACAAATTTTGGTTCGCTATGGATAAAGTAAAAAAAAAACGATGTAGTTTTTGTAATTTTACACTTTTGAGGACCCAAAGATGATGTATACAAATTTTGGATGATTTTGAACCAAAGGGGGCTATAATTTCGCCCCCTCTGGTTAGTTCTTGAATTTTTACTCTTCAGGGGGCCCACAGATGATGTATACAAATCGCTATGGATAAAGTAAAAAAAAAATCGACGGACTTAACCAGAGGATAAATGCTAGGATTCAAATACACATTTGTCAAATATTATGTCGTTCCGGAGAATCTTTAAAATAAATTCTGAATGAATCAATTATCCACAAAAGGGCTATTTTTGTTTATGATAAGAAAGATATAACAGAGGACAAATTCTCCTTCTCTGCCTTTTCTTGATCATTTACTTGAATCTCTATTAATTAATAATTCTAATCCGGATTCCCTTTACATTTTTTGCTAAACATTATCATTTAATTGATTTGGAATCTAATTCCCACTCGTTCCTTCACAAATTTTTCCCTTCATTGATTACTTTGTTTATATGTTGTATGTGTGCACTGAACTGTCCGTTGCTGAAACTCGATGTTGCCCCGAGTTATTCTATCAAGGCCCTAGCAAAAGGATTTTTAAACAAACTTTGACATTGTTTAGAAAGTCATTCATGTCCTTTTACGAGATGCTTTTATTATATAATATGTAATGAACACTAAATAAATTAGATCCCAAAAGGGTAGTTAAGTTGCGAAACAATTCAAAATTAATAAAACCATCATGGAAGCGATCAACATACTACCTTCGTAGGAATTTAAAATTAATTATACAAATACCATAAAACACCTAACTTCGATTTTTATTATCTGCAAGTCTCTAATTATTAACTGGCATTTCGAAAATCGCCTTTTAAAATTAAAGGAACAAATAAAACTTTACCGAGACTCGTACGCTTACCTCAAATTTTGCAAAGCTAACGCATGTAGAGTTAGCTCTTTACTAATAATATATTTAAATATAAAATTTATATATAAAATCAAGAGAGATGGCTAACTACTAATCTGAGGTGTTTTGGATTTATTTTTATTCTGTCAGAAGGGTTGAATCGAATCCGAATGGTTTATCCTGGCCAGACACCCAAGTGCCCGGAGTGCATTTTTTGAGGTTCCAAGTGGTGAAACCAACCTTCTGATATAATAAAAACAATACCTAACTCCTAAGTTACTATCGGCTTTTGTCTTTTAAATATAGAATTTATTTTTTTATTTAATTAACATGTTTTAATATCAATCTATGAAGTTTATTATGAGTATATATTGGCTCCGATAATTTTGAATCGGAGCTTATAACGAAGATCGACAGATCCGACTGCGGCCAGTCAGAGCGCTCACCTACAAGTTTTGACTTGTTGGCCGTGGAAGCCAGCATATTTTTCTATTGTTGCATGTTACTTAGGGGCCGTTGATAAATTACGGCATACGAATTTCAAGATTTTTAGATCCCCCATCCCCTGTGTCACATTCTGTCACATTTTGATTAAGCCCCTCCTCACACCATCACTTTTATTATTTATTTGAAAAAAATAAGTGTTTTACTAAAAATTGCTTGCTTACAATTTTTTGTCTAGATTTTATTTTACCAACATTTTCAGATTGGAATAATAATAACCAGAAATCTAAAAATATATTTGAAAATTTTAAATTTAGGGAACGAAGAAAAGATTATTTTTATTATAGACAAAAGGATCAGCCGGGGCTCGAACCGGGATCTTTGCATGTGTACTGCAATGCTTTGTCATAAGAGTTTTAGCTCCTATATCCACTAAGCTACTGATCCCTGAACCCAAACTAATGCCCATTGTCTATATGAATTATGGAACTTCTTTTTAATCCTCTCCTCGTTAATTTTTCGCAGCGTAGGCCTTGATTCATTAATTAAACAATTAAATATTCCAGCGCCTCCCAATCGATCGCAGACACATGCAAACATCCCGGGTTCGAGCCCCGGCAGATCCTTTTGTCTATAATAAAAATAATCTTTTCTTCGTTCCCTAAATTTAAAATTTGTTATTAATTGTCTTTACACGGCTTCGTTGTGGTCGCGCCCCGGGTGAAGAGAAAATTATTTTCGATCTTTGGGGTCTGCGATCGATTGGGAGGCGCTGGAATATTTAATTGTTTAATTAATGAATCATGGCCTACGCTGCGAAAAATGAACGAGGAGAGAATTAAAAAAAAAATTCCATAATTCATATAGACAATGGGTATTAGTTTGGGTTCAGGGATCACTAGCTTAGTGGATATAGGAGCTAAAGCTCTTATGACAAAGCATTGCAGTACACATGCAAAGATCCCGGGTTCGAGCCCCGGCTGATCCTTTTGTCTATAATAAAAATAATCTTTTCTTCGTTCCCTAAATTTAAAATTTGTTATTAATTGTCTTTACACGGCCTCGTTGTGGTCGCGCCCCGGGTGAAAAGAAAATTATTTTCGATCTTTGGGGTCTGCGATCGATTGGGAGGCGCTGGAATATTTAATTGTTTAATATTTGAAAATATTTAAAAAATTTGAATTTGACTTTTGTGACATCACAATTTTTAAGATCCCCAGGCCCCCTTGTCACATTTTGTCACAAATCTGAGATGGCCCCTCCCCCTTTCTGCGTGACATAATTTAAGGACGGCCCCTTACGTATGTGTATTATTATTTATATTTGACTTATTAAAGAGTTTGATTACTGAATTATATTTCTATTATTTCATTGGGCTTGCTTGCCTTTAACAGTTAGTTAAACATATCTCTCTTCTACTTCGTCTCAGACTCCGGCTCCAACTTCGACTCCGAATCCGATAAATTAAATTTAAAATCTCCGGTTCCGGTAAACCCGCCTCCGTAACATCCCTAGTTTCGAGGGAGTAGAGATAATTTTTTAAGAGCACCCTACGTGGTTTTCCATATATTCGACTAATTGTTTAAAAGGGGACATTTCCTAATTAATAATAGTAATAATAATAATTTCTTCGTTTTTAACCAAAAACCCTATTTCTTTGTCAGTCCTAACCCCAATTTAGAGCGGAAATGATAGGTAATAACTATTTCATTTTTAGACAATGTTTTGCAGGTCTAAAAACTTTTCTGTCCTCTTTTCGGACGACTTTTCGGTAACATTTATTTTTTTATAGATCTTTACAATTTCATAGTCTCCTGAGCAGAAACTGTGATTCAGTGTATTCATTTTTATCTAAATATTATTTTTATTTTTTTTCAGGTAAACCGTGATTGAATCCTTGCGAAAGGGTTTTACATCCTTCTGTCTTATATTCTGGTGCCCTGTTTTCTAAATCCACCCCTTGAAAGTGGCCTTGAAGATAGAGAGGAGATCTAAACAAAGAGTGAGTTTTTTTTTACTACATATTTTTGTGTGTTTTTTATAAGAAAATTACTTTAGCTTTGCGATCGTTTTTCCCTATTTCTACCCACAACAAATATATATAACTTAATCTTTCGCGAATTCGAAAGATCTTCTTTAAAATCACTCAGGTATTTATAAAACAATTGTTAAATTAATTAAATAAAATTATGCTGACAGTGATTAAATACTCTAAAATCGAATGAAATTCTTCACGTAAATAAAAATTAAAAATTGCAACGATTTATTAACCAGTTTTGAGTTAAATTTTAATTTTAATTAATGATCGCCCATATAAAAGAGTTCTTCCACACTTCTATCAAAAATTATTTATATATTTTTTTATCAAAAGTAGTTTTGGAAATAATGATTAAATTCATTAAAACGGATCCGAACTCCTCTTACTCGGGTAGCATTATTGACTTTTGGGTTCGAACCCTGTAGAGACGTCAGATTTTCTGATATAGAAAAAACTTATCTAGTAACATATTCAATAACCTTAAAAATGTCTCCTTTTAAATTTTAAATTATATTTGGGATTGGATGACTTCAAAAAGTCAATTTCTGGAAATTTCATTCAATACTTTACTTATTATTCTAGAGAAGGGATAGTAATATTTAAACATCTCACTTAAAAAATATTTTTCTTTAAAAAAGTTTCTCAATATTCGTGATTAGAAGATTTAATATTTTAAAATAAAAAACGAATTTTCATTTGTAAATCCGTTTTCTTTTAGTAAGTACATTTCTGATAAATATAGCTCTTTAATCTATTATTCCTTTTCTTTTCTTGTAATTAATGACAAATATTTTTGTTCTAATTGCCGTTTACTTTTCATAAACGCCAAAATCTAATATTCCTCCACGCCCATTCAACCCCCACCCGTTTCCAAAACTCCTCTGATTAAAGCGAGACCCCATTAGAAATTTAACCAGTCGATTATGTTTATTTTTAAACCATAGAAGTTGATATGATTTTTTAATTCTGTTTTACTCTTTTGATTGGTTGTATTATTTATTTGTTAGCGACTCTGAATGGATCCTTCAATAATACATTTAATTAATGAATTCTGTTTTTCGTCTACTCACATGAAAGACGGGGATTATTGATTGAATTCATCTATAATTCGATATTTGATTTTGTCTCTAAGTTCTCTTTAAGGCCTCAATTAATAGGTAACGTAGATTGGTTTTAGAGATTTATTCATTTACTTATAAATTTGGATACTTAATGACAGAATAAATTTATAATATCTATCAACAATTTCTACAAGCTGTCAAAACAGTACCAAAGTAATATTTAATTTTTCATTTGATATGATTCCAAATTTGCTTGTCCTCATTAGTTTATAAAAATAATTAAAAAAAAATAAAAACCGAAATCAAAAAATTAAATGCAACAAATAAAATACACTAAAAGGTATAAAATAATTATTATCTTATTTAGTTACAACTAAACGACAAAATATTAACATGAAATTACTTTTTGAAGTCGGTGCCAAACAAACTATACCTATAAGCGAGCGTACCCGCCAAACGTACTAAGTAAGATCCGTCGAGTGCTATTCATAAAATGTATATGTTTGGCACCAACTTCAAAAAGTAATTTCATGTTAATATTTCATCGTTTAGTTGTAAATAAATAAGATAATAATTATTTTATACCTTTTAGTGTATTTTATTTGTTGCATTTAATTTTTTGAAGTCGGTTTTTATTTTTTTCTTAAAAATTATTTTTATTTTTCTCTTTTTAGTGATGTTATTAATAGTGATCATATCATCACAACTTGACCAAATTAATATGACACCATACCTAAGACATCCCCTTTCGGATAAAAAAAGAACCATCGAAATCGGTTCATAATCAAAGAGGTTAGGTCTAAACAAACCTAATAAAAAAGGTCTAATACCTATGAAAAAAAAACGAAAAAAATGGGACCAATCGGAAGCTAGACTGGACCCAATGCAAAAAAAATTTTCAAAATCGGTTGACAATTGGCGGAGATATGAGGTAACATAGGCACAAAAAAAAAAAAAAAAAAAAAATTCAGTCGAATAGAGAACCTCCTCCTTTTTTGAAGTCGGTTAAAAACAATTTGCTATTGACAGATTTTTTAATAGTAAAATTTTTGTTGACATGTTATTGTTAGTGTGTGTTTAAATGTCTGCAGTGTCATATTACTCTATAAGTTAATAAACTGTAATAAAATATTAAAAAAAAACTAAAAAACACTTCTAAAAAGTACAAAATAATGTAAAACTTAATCAAAAAGCGAGAGGCGCAGTAACATGTACTTTTAATTAATTTCGACAAAGTGCCCCACGCTTTTTGGTAGGGTGTGTGCAGTTTTGGTGAATTAATAATTTTAAATGATAAATATATTAATCTGATATTCGATTCGATTCAATTAAGAAATTAACTTCTACTACTCTAAAACAGGTCTGTACTTGTATTTGGAATCCTTGCCTTAGCTGCTATAAAGAAAGATATATCATTCTATCCGCGCCCTTTTTAGTATTTTTTTCTTGATTAAATACTTCATTTATTTTAATTTATTTTATTTGATCTAATACTAGAGAATCAACCATCCTACGTTGCATTTTAAAGTTTTGGGTATTTCGTAATTAAGGACTTTAAAAAATTCCCATTTTCTTTCAAATTTTTATTTAAACAGTTTCAGAGGTTTTGTCTTCATTATTCCTCTAGTGGAGTAGTTAAGAGCAAATTTTTTTTAATGAAATATGCAAGATTTCTGGAGAATTAACATAATAGAAATTTTCTCATGCTTAAATATGTTTCTAATTATTTACCAATTTGGCCGCTTTAAATTAATAGATGGCAGCACTTGATGGCAACGCCTGTATTTAGACAACCTTATTAGACGATACATTGTAGTTCAGGGTTCGATTAAAGACGTCTGCTGCAAGCCAGCTACTATCGTTTATGTAGCTAGCTTGATATAAAAACAAAACTAATTTTCTATATCCATTCGGGTAATTAAGCCATAAGAAATACAGATAAAATATTTCTAAAAGACTGTTGATTAAGGCCAAACCCTCGAAAATCTGGTGTCTAACAAATAATTTAATGCTATGAATTGAATTGTTTTTTGATCATTACTATGTTGAAACATTTCTGAAGCGTAGAGAAAAATTATCAAGCATGATTTCGTTTCTATCTACATATTTAGGTTTGTGTCTAGATTTAGGCCATGTGCAATACAGTTAAATATAAATCATATTGAGATAAAACACTTTAAGAGATTTAACAGTTCTTAGCATATTAGGCGCTCCATCGGTTACAAAAAGTGGAACCTTATACAGAAAATAAAATAAGATTTTCAGAAGAGATTTAATCAATTTAAAAGTTAAGAAAATACATTTCACTTTATTTTACGAGTATATCAATGCAAAACGGAATTCGTAACCATGGAGTTAACCGAATTTATGTAGCTAAGTATTCATGATTTAGAAATAGAATTAGTTGAATTTCAATCCAGGATAGGATGGAAAAATAAATTTGAAAAGTTGATTTCCCAAGTAGAAGGAAAGTTTTCTGAAGTGCAGATAAAAATGACCCCACACTAAAATATTATATTATTCGTATGGGATTCTATACCAATCAATTTTATATCAATGAAGAAACTTACTAATGCTCTTTTAACGATGTTTCCTTTCACATATTCGTCTGAAAAATTGTTTTCAGTGAATTTTGTAAAATCTACCAAGAGAAATAAATTTGGAAAAAAAAGAATGATTTTTAGAGAATTTCATGAAATGAGAATAAAAAAATAATAAATAAATAAATAAAAAATGTCAACTGTCAAGTTTTTCTGTTAACAATTAACAAATTTTCGATATTTCAAAATTATTGGTACCCTTTCTATCCTGCACCCCCTCCCCTTCCGAGAGACGGCACTTACCTAGTGACCTATGGGCTAGTAGTAAAAAATAAAATGAACAAAATTTGACCCACTTCTCAAAAAGGTTCGCCATCACTGTCATTAGCATTGTTTTCCACAGTTTCCTATGAGTGTACAAATGTACATATATTTACTAAATATTCTAAAGAGAATTAATTCTATCTGAAATCGGAAAATAATTATTTAAACAAATTGACCTGGTCTATTAAATAACATAATATATATGACTAAAGATTTCACCATCTTTTTTTTGAAAATTGTTGGAAAGTTTTTCAAAAAATCAGCTCGGGTTAAAAACCAATGTATATTAAAAGAGAAAGAATTTAATTTTTAGGACAAATTCTAGGATTTTAGTAAAAATATATTTATAATATTGCGATATCAGAGGGAATTCATCCCCTCAGGAGTCGAACCTGAGAACTAACATGCTTTATAAATTTGATTTTGTCTCGAGGGTTGAGGTAACTCCCCGGAAAGCATGTTAGTTCTCAGCTTTGACTCCTGAGGGGATGAATCCCTTCTGATATCGCAATATAATAAATATATTTCTACTAAAATCCTAGAATTTGTCCTAAAAATTAAATTATTTCTCTTTTAATAATATATACGTTTCATGGCTTATTTAGTCTATAATTAAAAACAAGTCCCTTTTAAATACTCACTCAAAAGAAAATTTAAGACGAGCTATATTTTTTCAATTTTAATTTTCAAAATCCCATTCAAAGTACAACATAAAACAGAGCTTAAAAAGAAATATTAAATATTTCAAAAAATACTTTTTTCCATTTGACTAGTAACATTTAATTCTCCACCAACATAGACAATTTTTTAATAATCAGTTCACACAAAAGTTTATAATAATATACTTATATTTTTTTCTAAAATGAACGCTATCTTATCAAAGCTGAATGTGTTTGGCTGACCATTGAATTGAACTGAATAGAAAGCCCATCATATTGAACAACCCGTCTGCATATATATTTATAGATTCAAACCAAATATTTATCTCCTTTCTAAACGTCAATGATTAGTTCCTAATTTCTTCCGACAGTAGTAGTAGATGATATCCTCAGTTTGCTCATCTGCTCATTAACAGATGACCAAAGCCATATGATTAATCCCCAGACGAGTTTTAATTAGAATTCGAGTTTTAATATCGAATTCCAATGATGGCCGTTGCTAATTGACAACATCAAAACCCAGGCAGCCCTGAATAAATAAGCCGCTCTCCCTTTTCCCGTCACCAAGCCCTTTCACCATCACATTCGAGAGTAGTTGGACTAGAAATCACCCTCACAAAAAATGATTGAATGAAGAAGATCCATCAAAACAACACCTGCAATAAAGGCCTCAGCTCTTTAAAAATGGGCAAATGTCATTTTAATTTATCCGAGAGGGAACAGCTGGACTTGCAGGAGAGTTAGCCATTAAAATGAGATTCTCGATTCATCAAATAAATGCAGCCAAAAACAACCATTGGGTTTAAAATAGGCCATACTCTTTAACCTTCTTAGAAATATTTACAATTTACTTATTTCGCTAACAAGTTAGCCTTCAATTGTAGAAATAGTAAAAGTAGCCTGGTAAGTGCGGGCCGGACTCATATACTGAGGGTTCTGTATTTTCAATTTTTCAAAATATTTGAGATATCAAATTCATTAAGAGAGAATGAACAAATTGGTGAAATTTTTCATAAAGTGATTTAAATTTAGAAAAAAATTTAGTCTAAATTCTACTTAAAAAGATCTTTACAGAGATACCTCATAGCTAGAGACCTGATTCCTATGCAATTGCATATTTTATTTGCTGCCACATACGACCCAGGGGATCAATTATCTATCCGAATAATGCATCTAGGATACTGTGGGTTAAATTTTATACTGCATATTTTTGCATATTTGAGTAATATTGCATAAAATTGCATATTTGAAGGATATTGAATAAAATTGCATATTTCGAGGCAAATACAGATGTTTTAAAAGTAACTTTTCGGAGAAAGAAGGAAAAAAAGAAGAAATATATATAAAACAAGATGACACTAATTTAAATTCGAAGAAAACAAAAATAGGCCTCAACGTCAAGAGTTTAGTGTTGAACTACCAAGTAAGAAGTTGGATTACAAAGGATGTAAACATAGCTACAAAATAGTTTTTAAGGAATTTGGTGTTGGTACTTGGTGAAACATTTTTAAAAATTATTGGATAAAAATACTTGGTAGGTTTCACATTAAGATATAAAAAAATAAAACGAATTTATTTTTAGAGAATCTTTAATCTCGATATATATATTTCGGGTGACTAACCCATCTTCAGGAGATACAGAAAGTAACTTTCTGTATCTCCTGAAGATGGGTTAGTCACCCGAAATATATATATCGAGATTAAAGATTTTCTAAAAATAAATTCGTTTTATTTTTTTATATCTTAATGTGAAACCTACCAAGTATTTTTATCCAATAATTTTATAGCTACAAAACAACAACACACTCATTTTTATTTTTATTCAGTTGTACTTTGACTTGGCTAGATACTATACTCTACACAAAAATGCCGAAAAGTTTGCAATCTTTTTCTTCCAAATTAAAAGTGGGGGGTTTAAATTTCCTTTAAATTCGCCCTCAATACGTTTGTGGATGTGGAACGATTCTTTTTATAGTATAAATCAATTTTAAGTGACCGTAGACATAATAACCTGAAGATAATTTAGAAAAATATTTGTAAACATAAATTATTCACAATTACAATCAAATTTTAATTGTTTTTGAGATCCTTTCTTAATTATTTATTTATTTTAATGGCCTTCGGGAACTATAGCTCATTTTAGCTATGAGTGTTTGTTTGTGTCTGTGTGTAAATTATTGTAGGGATCAGATTATAGCCGGTCAAATATTTGCATTATTTTATCAGTTTATTTGTACCTCAATAAGAAAAGCTTGTTAAAATCAAAAACTAAAAGCAATATACATGTATTAGTTTCATAGGACGCCTTCAAATATATAGTCTTTTTGTCTTCAATTTTAATTTTTTAGTGAATAAAAAAATTTATTTTGCCATCTTTTAATGCATATATTTGCATATTTCAACTTATTCTGCATATTACTTGCATATTTCAACATTTTTAACTGCATATTTTATGGCATATTTTGGCAGTTTTCAATGCATAAAAATCCAGTCTCTACTCATAACTTATAACTCTTGATAATTGAATATTTTTTTATTTTTTGTTCCACAAAAAATTCGACCTTCCCAAAATAATCATTAAACTAAAATTTAAATAATGTATGATTTTTGTTTTAGGTGAAAATCAATACAAATATCTAAAGTTCAAATTTTATCTTATTTACAATATACAGTGCTCTGACAGAAAATTTTTTCGACACTAATAAAACACACATAAAAGGATAATTTTTATTTTTGGATGAAACAATAAAAACTTAAATATTCAAATATAAAGTCTTAAAAATTGAAGTACAATAAATTACAATAACTTAAAAAATTAAAAAAGTTAAAATGTCTTTGGTTAAATACCCCAAGTGACTTTACCATAAACGCCCGTACTGTTACACTTTCTTATATTTATATAGATTAATTACTCATCAAATAAATAAATATTAAGAAAATAATTGTCGTTTTGCTTACTAAATACATATATCAAAAATATCTCAATAACGGTCAAACTATTTTGATAATTTGTTTTAAACAATATTAAGGGTTTTAAAAGAGTTTAGAGTTATAAAGTGAACATAGTAAAGATGATATTTTTTATAAGATATTAAATATTTGAGGCGTAAGTAAATAGAACTTGTATAACCTATTAAGCAATATTCAAAGTTGAAAACCTCATCCATTTCTGTTTAAACTATATTGCTTGGCTATAATTATGTGTGAATATATATTATAATCCCATGAAAGGGAATTTTTTAAGGACAAAGATTAAATCTTTAAATAAAATTTTTTTATCCGTGTTCTATGTATCAGATTGGTTTCATCTCAAAGGACAGCCATTGGCTCGGATGACTTTTTGGTTAATTCCCGAGGGGTTGGATACACTCCTTCGGATTTATAATAAAAATCATCACTAACAGCTTGGATTCAATTGAAAATATATAATCTCGAGATTTTCCCAATAGACTATTCGGCTTGAAGTCTGATTTAACGGGACCACTCGACCCCATTCTCTGAATGTTTCATATATTCTATCCCGAATAATTAACAAGCTAACAAAAAAAAAAAAAAGGCAAAGTAAAATTCATTATATTAGGTTTGAGTTGGTGGTGTTTCATCACCAACTCAAACGTAATATAATTGTTATAATGTTTCAATATAAACTAGAGATGTTACGGATGTGTGCTTACCGGGAGTCGGAGTTGGAGTAGAAGGGAGATTATTTAACTAACTGTTAATGACAGGCCTAATGAAATAATAGAAATATAATTCAGTTATCAGTCTCTTTAGGCCTATTACGCACTGTCGGCTGGTCGCCGGAGACTTGGTCGTCGGAGACTGTGACTTTCTATAGTTTAAATCAGTGTTTACGCACTAGGTCTTCACGAACTGACGACTAGTCGTCGGAGACTTGGTCGACGGCGACTGTGACTTTCTATAGTTTAAATGAGTGTGTACGCACTTGGTTGCCGGTCGCCCGGGTGATTATGCGAGTCGCCGCGCAGTGGCGACGCACAAGCGACTGCTGATTGCCAAAGAAACGGGAAAATAAGGACAATATTTTTATTCAAATAATTTTTATTTTATTTTTCATAAAATATAGTCCTTATTTTCCCGATACCATATTTAATAATTTATTCAATGGACATAACTAATCAAAATATAATTCTATCCAATTTATTTACAGGTCAAACACTTCAAAAAAGTGGAAAAATATAAGAAGCTGTTTTGCTAGAGAAACACGAAGACTTAAAAATATAAAAAGCGGCTCTGCTCTTTCTCATAAATCTCCTTATATTTATTACAAACAGCTCATATTGTTTTTGAAGTATACTGTTGTTAATTCGAAGACAGAGAGTAGCATTGCAGAAGAAGATCGACAATTGATCAAGAACACTTAGGACCATACTCGAGACAAAATATAACCGGAAGAAATAAAAAATTTCAGATGATGGCACAAGAGAATTATTGTACTCTTTAAACAAATGTATTGATACGCGTAACAAAAACGAGGATCCTTTGGAACGTGATGAGGATTGAATGTTCCTGATGTCTCATGTTTCATCTTCTTTCAGGAAAATTCCCGAGCATAGAAAGGTATCTGTAAAAATTGAATTAATTATTATAATCGATTCTTTCGGTACCTCTACTCCAAATACTACATATCCAAACACAATGTGGCGAAATTATAATGAGTATGAGCGTGGTTACTTCACACCAGAAGGCGGATCTTCTATTTGTGCTGCACCAAGTCAACAATCACGATTACGCCCTGAAGCACAAAATTACCATATGCCAACTTCAGCTCAACCATCATATGAACGCCCAGAGTCGCGGATTTCTACTGCAACTTCAAGTGGCTCTCAAGATTCTGATATTTTTGATTTATTTTGAATTTTCATTTTTTTTTGTACTACATAATTGGTATTAAATACCTAGTTAATATGGTATTACATTAATTTAACAAATAAAAAAATTCTTCTTAGTTCAATATTTTGGTTTATTTAATTATGTTATGACCTCACTGTTATAAATAGCTTTTCTTCCGGAGAAATACAGGGTCGCATATTAGTATCTCTCCCAGTTATGTGTGATTTCAGAAGACACAATAGTTCATCAAACGAAATCACGGACATTCTTGCGTAATTAAAAAATGTACATGGGTACTTTCTAACCTTTCATAAAATATTTTAAACATTCTTTTTATTCTCCGTTCTTGCAACAAGGGATGTATCCAATACTCTTTTGCTTTTCTTTTCATTTTTTTCTCTTTATAATTACGTAGTAACGCTACTATTGCAACTTCTTGGGCGTCCATTCTGCACGAATGTACAAGAAACACTACCTAAGGAAACGTTCACAGTACGACCGGACCAAAATTCCTATTAAAATTTTTTTTATCTAAATTGAGTCGCTCGGCTTGGTCTCTCGCCTAGTTGCCTATGTTTTTTGGTCGCCGAGAGACCAAGTCGCCGTCGACCAGTCGACAGTGCGTAATAGGCCTTAATCAGTCAAATATAAATAATAATACACATAGGTAAGTGACATGCAACAATAGATAAATATGCTTGCGTAGGGATTCCCCGGGCGACAAGTCAAAACTTGTAGGTGCGCGCTCTGGCTGGCCGCGGTCGAATCTTTCGATCTCGGGGCGTCATTAAATTAAGTGAGGTGTTTAGGGGAGGAGAGAGTCGAGCCCAATCTCATCCAATCTCACGTGGGGGAGAGGGGGTATTCAGCAAATATCACGTATTTTTTTCCGCAAGAAACAGTGTAAAATTACGACAAACTGGTTGAAATTACTAAGTTAAACATGTTTCCCCACTAAAATATGGTTACGAATTTTAGTAATTCCTATTTAAGTATTTTATTGTTCGATTTTTCTTACTGTAATTCTAGACTACCTTCTTAATAATCTTAAAAATACTAGTCTTAACTAGTCTTAAATAAAAATAATTAAGAAAGTTATGTTTTTTAAATAAAACCAACACGATCAAGCAGAGATAACGTATTTACACTAAAAATACTCATTTTTAAAAATCTCACTTGGGATTAGGGGGAGGGTCGAAAAATGGCCAAAATCGCCTCATGTAATTTAGGGACGCCCTCTTATAACCTCCGATTCAAAATTGTCGGAGCCGGAGGTGTAAAATAAATCGGAAGTTCCGACCTTTCGGAGTCGGAGTCGAAGATCCGTAACATCTCTAATATAAACCAAACAACAAGTTCCCTAAGTTTTAAAGAAAAATTCCTTTCAGAGAAGTGTAGATCAATCACCCACTAACAATAATAAAATGAAGCTCGTACTTCCATCGAAGACAGATTAAAAATTAATTTATATTTACTAAAGATATTTATTTATAAGAATTCTCGAAAAATCTTGAATTTGTCTTATTTAATTCTTTATCCTAAAAAAATTTGCAGCAAGAGCCCCTTCTTCTTCCCCTTCATTATATAATAAAAGGCTGACATTAGAATAGCGCTGGAATTGTAATCCAATTGCAACCCTTGAGTGACTGAAGCCCTCTTAACAATCCTCTCTGAGTGTTTGCGATTCAACTACCCAACTTAATTACAAACAGAGAAGAGCAGGTAAGCTTTGGCATGTTAAAGGAGTTGGATGTGTTAATCGCTCAGTCTTTCCTTAAGGACCAGCTAGAATGTTCAATGGGGCCTTAATTAAAGAAAAAAGAGAGCCTCTTCTCTCATTCTCACTTGATCGTATTTTATTCAATAATAACCAATAATCTAGCTTTAAAAAAATATTTTTTAAATAGGTACTAATCACTCTTTCTGAAGTGCACCCTATCATGTTTCTTTTGACCATCGATATAAATTTAATTTTTTCTGCTCTTTTTGAAGAGATTCAAAAAAAGTAAAATATATGTAAGTAGGGGAGACCGGGTCTAGTTGATACAGGGTCAAGTTGATACAGGCTAAAACACTTCCTAATGCGTAGACGCAGACAAGTGGCGACTGGCTTGGCTAGACAACCGTTTGGTACTCTGCAATCGTGATCACTTGGAGGAGGTTGCTTCGTTTTGTTAGTTGTGAACTAAAAACTGTTTTTAATCGTCGAAAGTAAATTTTCACTACTGTTTTTCAACTATTATTATATGGTAAGTTATATATATATATATATAATTGCTTTCTCGAAAACGGCTCTAAAGATTTGAATGAAATTCACGGGTTATGGTATTTTTGGGTTGACAATTCGATCTGTCACGGTCTCATTTTCGGCTAAGTTGTTTTTGATGGGTTATTTGTTAATTGCAATAATTAATCACAGGCTGTAGTCTCGATAAAAATGTATAATTAGATTTTTATTCAATTTCCTTTTAAAAATTAATTGGTTTTTAAATTTTAAATACCACTAATAAATCATTACAAATATTATTATATATTAAAATTAGGCAAATTTAATTAATTAGATAACTGATTCAAAAATTGTCATTTAAATAAAAAATTAATTACACGTAGATATTGAAGATGGGGAGGTAGAATTTAATGCTGAATTGATGGAAAGGCTGCCCAAAGATAAAGAAAACTACTGATTACATTGGATTGAATTAGTATTGATTTTTTGACGTTTCGATTATTATTGGTAACAATTGCTGAAAACATGGAAGAACCAATTTAATACCAGGTCTCACTTTTGGGAAAAAATATTTTAATAACTTTTTAAATTAAACTCAGGTGGTTGAATCAAAATAAAACAAATGGTTGATTAAATAAAAAACAAACACATGCATTACCGAGCATCGCTCGGTGTTCAAGGTACTATTACCTATAGTTAAAAGCTTTATATTCCAGATACCAACATTATTGATTCAACTGGCTAGTCTGGATATTGTTAACAACTAAAGCCTTATTTATTTATTCCTATAAATTCTAGAGATTGGAACTCTCTCTTGTCTTTCCAGAGACATTTAACATCCGCTCATTCAAGACTCGCTCCACAGCTACCTTCTACTTTAACCCAATCCCTAAAATTTCTTTTTCATGATGCAAGGTTTCATCCTGGACTACAGTAGTCCGATCATTTTGATAAAGCATCTTCTTGCATTTATATCTTTATCTTAATATAAATATTTTTTTTAACTTTAATTTACTCATATAGTCTTAATGAAACGATAAGTTCTGAAAAATCTCGAAATCGTATTTTTCGAGAAATATAATAATATTTCGATTATATTACATAATATATTTTTATGATGTGATACAGGGAATAAAAATAAAATTATATAATCATTCAAAGGGTAAGCATGCGTATGGTATAGTCATGTGAACAAGCCATGGCATTAATGATTTCAATTGAATTTCAACTTCTTGGATATTTGAAAAGTAATTTTGGAAGCTTATTAGAATTAAATAGAGAGATGGGATAAGGAAAGCTTGCTTCATTTCCCAATTACCTGCACTTAGGATTTAGGGGATGTTGGCGAAGTAATTCCTTTGATGAATCCAAACAACAAAACAGCAAGAATAAATTCTTTGAAATCAGAGTACCTCTTTCATTTATTGAATTTGAATTAGGACCCTCTTTTAATTATTTTAATTGAACTAAAGCCAAGCCATTGGCTAATTATTTGTTTGGTATTAAGTTATTGCACGAGCATGTAGCCCTTGAAAACCGTTTCCCGTTTTTCGAAGGCATTCCGTTGATCTTAAGGAAATTAGTTTTGCATAAAGGCTCAAATGGAGGAGTTCACTTACCTATAATCGGAGGGTGAGCGAGAAATCGAAAATTCGTATATTCGGAGAGAGCATGGAGTTTATAAAAAATATTCCCAGGCCTAATATCGGATTTGATGCTCAAAAATGAGAAAGAACTAAGCAGCAGGCTTTACTAAATTTTTTTACAAATGTCCCCGGAGTTTCATTCAAAGAGAAAATGCTATTGGAATGATAATATTAATGCTGAAACAAAATCTGGTGTTTGTAAGCTTGGTTTTCTATTCAGGCCGCGACGATATTTGAAGGCACTCAATTTATTATACTATAGCTATAAGGCTCAAATTAGGCCCTGTGTCCGATATGGCTGAAAGTTTCCAAAAATTGTATCGACTATCTGAATGTTATTCAAAGTCTTGTAAGAAAACTATAAAAACAGATTCAGAATTAATGTACCTTATTTATCTACCTAAGTTCAAGGGTTCTCCAAATTCTTTAGTTCCGAGGACAACTTTGACAGATTCTCAAAAACACGGGAACTGAATCTTATAGAAAATACCTTTTTTAATAATGTGAAATGTTATAATAAATGAGAAAATTTTTATTGTATCTGGGGCAGCCAAGTTCGATTCGAGCGGGGATGTGTGCACTGCCAGACTACCCTTTACAGGAAAAAAACATTTTACTTCGTAATGGAAACCTCTACATAGCTTTTTTTCCAGAATACTCGTCCATAAGCTTAACTAAATTACAAAATTTCATATTTCTACTGTTTATACCATCCAAGTTACAAGAAGCCAAAGATAGGGTTTTTCGTCACTCACTCATCACTGACTGACTTATCAAAATTCTAGAGTACTTCCGCTAACCCTAGAATGCTGAAATTTGGCAGGCAGGTAGAGTTTGGGGTACAATTAATGGAATAAATCCAAAAATCGAAACTTTCCCTTCTTCAGGACCTAAAATGAAGGGGTGAAAGTTATAGACTTAATTAACATATACTAAAAATTCAATGAACCTAGAATGCTGAAATTTGGCATACTGGTATAACTTGACACATTAATAAAGGAGGAAATTGAAAAATCGAAACTTTTCCTTCTTCAAGGCCCGAAATGAAGGGGTGAAAGTTATAGGCTTAATTAACATAAACTAAAAATTCAATGAACCTAGAATGCTGAAATTTGGCATACTGGTAAAGCTTGACACATTAATAAAGGACGAAATTGAAAAATCGAAACTTTTCCTTCTTCAAGGCCCGAAATGAAGGGGTGAAAGTTATAGGCTTAATTAACATAAACTAAAAATTCAATGAACCTAGAATGCTGAAATTTGGCATACTGGTAAAGCTTGACACATTAATAAAGGACGAAATTGAAAAATCGAAACTTTTCCTTCTTCAGGGCCCGAAATGAAGGGGTTAAATTTATAGGATAAATCCAACTTACAAAAAGAAGTGAAATCTCAACAAAAACACTTGTGTAAAAAAGGCCAAGTTCGATTAATAAAATCCGTTTGCCAAAAAAGTAGTGAGATCTAATGTGCTGCCAAGTTCAACATCATCAATTTATTAAATGAGTCGAGAATACATTAGTAACTTCAATTAAAACGCATGTTTTTCATTTCACATGTCCCTCTATATTTTTTATTGATTTCACATTTTTAGTTGAAATTATTTTCATAAAACTTGGCTTTTACGCATTATTATGTATGTCACGAGTTACTAGTTACCATATCATGGGATCTTAATAAGAGGGAGTGGTGGAGGCCCTATCAAACAATAATAATAATAATTTAATGCTTAAAAGCCAAGTTTTATGAAAATAATTTCAACTAAAAATGTGAAATCAATAAAAAATATAGAGGGACATGTGAAATGAAAAACATGCGTTTTAATTGAAGTTACTAATATATTCTCGACTCATTTAATAAATTGATGATGTTGAACTTGGCAGCACATTAGATCTCACTACTTTTTTGGCAAACGGATTTTATTAATCGAACTTGGCCTTTTTTTACACAAGTGTTTTTGTTGAGATAAAAGTAATTATATTCCGAAACTAGAAAAAATGTTATTGTCTATATATAAATCATATAATCGTTTGTTTGGCTAGCTTTGGTATGTATGATTTTTCTATATCCAATCGGTAATTGCCCACATGAGAAATAGCAGATAATATTAAATTGAAAGTTTTTTTGCCGAGAGTAGCAGAATTTTTATATATTGAAGGAGACAATAAAAGAGTGTGTCTTCTGCTGGAATTATAAATTTTATTTATTTATAACGAGACTATAGTTTCGAGGGCTTTGCCCTCTTCATCAGTCTATTACAATGGATTCACAGGAATTAATTTATGAATAATAAGCAGATAATATATTTATAAATATATAATAATAATAAAACTATAGACTCAAACAAATAATTTATATATCCCTTAAATATTTATATTTTGGAATATATGTGGATATCAGTGGCGTGCGGTCCATGGATGCTGTGGATCCCTAAAATTTCAAACATTTAGAGTATTTTCACAAATATCGACTTTAGAATTATTCTTTCAGGAGGATCTTTAAATTTTCTAAATTATTATCCGTTATTTCAAATATATTTCTATAAAAAACTTTTTTGTTTTGAAAAGTATCTACTATATTAGTTCTCATAAATAAATAAATAAATCTTTATTCCTCGAGCTGCTTAGAGGCACAAGTCCTCGGTGGCTAGGTCCTCCAAACATCAATACAATCTAGCTACAATACATTAACAAACATCAATACAAATTAACTACAACAATTTAACAAATAATAAACAAGTAAAAAAAAAAAATAGAAATGTATGCTCATTAACAAATAACATGACCATAGATTCCATCAAAAGACAAAAAGTAATTTAAAAATTCCGCGCAAAAACCCGATACCAGGAGCAAGCGACGCATTAGCCATCCCGGCATTTGCCATAAGTTGTTAAGGAAACCTGGTCAAAACCTTAACAAGGATGGTATGACCTTTCTCTACCTCACCTAATCTCTGCTTGTGAGAACTAAATAAAATTTTGCACAACTCTAGGACATTAGGACTTGACAAAATTTATAATTGATTTAATCATAGGGGCAGAGGACTATAATCCCAAGTAGTAACAGACAGACTGTTCCACAAATCAATGCCAGATCCTACAATTGAATGTAAACCGATATTTTTCAAGAATCTTGGCTTACGAATCTTTTTTCTATGATCAGCTCTACCTAAATAATTTGGTTCCTGAAATCTATTCGTTATTTCCTCCCAACTCCTAAAACCCTTTAGGGTTTGAAAATCACTTTCAATTTAGCCCATTCTCTTCTCTTCCAATAAGCTAGACCATCCTAATTCATTAATCATTGAAGTGACACTACTAAACCTATCAAATTTACCAAAAAACAAATCTAACAAACGCCCTCCTTTGTACCATATCAATTTTTCTCTCTAATCGTTGTGGATGTTTGTCCCAAACCACAGAACAATACTCTAAATTAGAAAGGAAATAAATTTTTGTATAGTTTCACGGGACAATTAAAATGAATGATTTTTCTGAAAAGGGTGCCGATAAAAGTTTTGAAGGCCCTGTCTGTTAGATATATCCTCCAGTTCAAGCATGTCAAAGACAAGTTCAAACGAGTTTTAGTCGAATAAAAATTGTTCTCGCTGAGGAATTATTGTAAGAGAATTAATTCAAAAAGAATAAATAAAGATGATTTGGGAATCTTTGAAATAATCCATTTCTGAAAACTCTCAATATATAAGATCGGAAATAACTAAGTGTGATATAGACAAGTCATAGCCTGCTTATAGCAATAGAATTAGGAGTAATTTAAAATTTTCTCATAGGATTGTCTGATTTATTGTGGAAAATGGTAGATTTCCATCGCCGGGACTGCGGAGTTTAAGTCACAAGATTTAATTTCCTACTCCTACCCTCACTCACACAAAGAAGTATCCGTTTGGGGCGAAGGTCCAAAAATATATTTTTTAAAAATCTAATGTTAATTTAATAAATAACGAAAATGATGCCGTATTCGATAAAATTTGAAAAAGAAGCGAAGATTAAAATAAAATTAATAAGTTGTTGTAGAGAAATAAGGACAATAGCTTATAAATAATTTTTATTTTTTGCCAACGTTTCGTCAATCTTTCAGAGCTCAAACAAATTAACTTTTCATATTTGTCATTTTATAAATATTCATTCTTAGCAAAACATAAGGCCAGTCATCGAACAGATTGAAAATATTTTTATATTTAAATCTTAAAATTTAAGAAAATAGAAAGATATTTTAAGATTTAAATAGGAAAATATTTTCAATCTGTTCGATGACTGGCCTTATGTGTTTGCTAAGAATGAATATTTATAAAATGACAAATATGCAAAGAAGTTAATTTGTTTGAGCCCTGAGGAAGTCAACAATGTTGACGAAACGTTGGCAAAAAATAAAAAATTAAATAATAAGCTATTGTCCTTATTTCCCTAAAACAACTTATTAATTTAATCGATGGAGATATTGATCTTTTCCAGTTGACGTGCACTGATGAAGAGCAGCGGTATAGCGCTCGAAACGTGTTAAAATATCGACTTTTATTTCAACTTTTCCCCTTACTGGCCCCTTAGCCAATTCAATTTAAATAAAATAGGGCCACCAAACACGGTTCTTTTTAAAATATAATCAAAATAGTTAAAATAAAATTTCAAAAAATGAAGGGTACTTTTTTGGTCAGCATCCGCTGATTGAAAGGTCACAAACCGCCACTGGTATATATGCTAATACGGCCATTGATTTGACCTTTCACAGAGCTAAAAAAAAATTCTCAAGCATTTATTTCATATCATTAAAAAATTTCGCATGATTCTAAATCAAAACATACAGTTGGACCGGATTCAAATTCAAACCTTCTGGTGGTATATAAAAAAATCATTCATAACATCTTAGATTTACTATAGTTTACAAATTTTCTTGTTTTAATTGTGAATTATATTATGTTTTTTTTCTTAAATTACTCTACTAAATAGCTTCGGACACCACTTGTCGACCATAATGAGTATTAAAAATAACATTATTATTATTTTGGAAAGGATCTTGTTTTTTATACAGTTTCATAGATTTTACAAATATACATATGCATCAAGCCAAATTCAATTTCTTCATATTTGAAAATAGTCTTCCCAAAAATGTAAAACTAATTAAATATCTGAATTCACATTTGTTCTATTTGAAATTTTTACATTTTACAATAATTATGAGTGGATAAATAAATCTAGGTTTTCAAAGTTGAATCAGTTTTCGATTAAAGTGAAACTGGATAAATCAAATTTTTTCGAACTCTTCATTAATCAATTTAGAATAAATAAATAATCAAAAAAGCGAATTTATAGCCATTTATTGCCAGTTCATTCTTTATTTAAAACCATTTACGTAGATTCAATTGAATTTTGTAGATAAATAATCAACGACTTTCCTTTTTCAATATGCCTTTCAGTTCATTTGCATTAGATTTTCAAAAAAAAAAATTAAAAATAATAATACTAATAACAATAATCACGTAAGGGAGATTTATTTCGAAAAATAATATAAATCTTCCCCTGGATAGCAGTCCTGTCGAATTAATGAAGTATTTTAATCAGTAAATGGGCTAAACCAGAAGAGAAGCATTGGCCGGCCATTCACATAATAATTAATTGCGATTATTTTATTTGGAGTTGCCATGATAAAATAGAAAACATTTCAATGAATAAAAAAATTATTTTTACTAAGGATCTATTATGGATAATATTTTTGAAACATTTTTTTAGGATTTAGGGTTCCATTACTATTCTTTTTTTTTTTTAATTTTCATTTTCAGATTTTGATAAAACCATTTTAAGTCAACATGGACTTCAAATAGCCAGTGATATCTAATTAATAATAAAGGAATAAACATATTAATATTTAAAATGACTTAGGATATTGTCTATTAACGGTCCGTTGCAGTTTAATTTTATTGTAATTATATTTATTATTAATTAAATATATTAAATATTATATGCTGCAAAAATAAAAAATATAAAAAAATGTTGTTAAATATGTCAGGTCTCATGTTTTAAAATTTTTTACTATTTAAAATTCGAATTTCCAGAAGTCTTTGTAGATATATCGATGACATTCAGGATAAATATAATCAATGACGCAATGTACAGTACATAAGTGTCGAGCTTCCTGTATATATATAAGACAGATATCATTTATGTTAGTTTGGTGGTTTTACTTTACGCCTTATTGAAATAGTTCAACTTCATCCATAATTTACGATCTAATATAAAATCTTAGACTTAATAACCTGTTTTATCTGGCAGCTATGGAACCAAATAGAAAACGAGGGGATAGAAACTGACATGAATGAACCGACTTGTTGAGGATGGCGGTGCTGTCATAGTTTCTTGTAAACTGAGAAAGACATCTCTAGCAAAAAGTGTAACCCTAAATTATAAATAGTTCTAGAATTCTAATATAAATAACTTTAGTTAGCAATTGTCAACCTACGGATCCGGTCATGAATTTTTACCTGTCCTTCAGATGCAGTATGCATAAAACGAGAAAAAATTTGTAAAACAAAATATGAAATTCAAAAACAAATTTGTTTAGAGTTTCGTTCAAAAATAAAACGTGAGCCTGTTATTGTCGTTACAATGTTTTTATGTCTGTTTACTGGGGCCTGTCTGACTATCCATCTGTCAGAGCAGTGTGGATCGTAAACTAAATAAAATCGCTTAAAAAGTTCTTTTGAGAATTTTCCATAGATTATAATTCGGAGAGATTGGCCCTCTTGGTAATCTAATCGAGTAACGGGATTCTTTCGATCTAGCATTTTCGCTTTAGTTGTGCTCGAAAATTCATCGAGGAAACAGCAGAGGACACCTACACTCACCCAAAGGTGTATTCTTAATATCTACCCGTATATTCTATTTTTATTCTATTTCTATATATATATACAACCGAGGGGTGAACCGCGACCTAATATCGCGTTCACCTACTTCCACTTCCACTTTCATTTCCATTGGCCTCCCCTCCACTCTTCTAATTAAAATTAAATATTCAATTTCTCTTTGTCTCCGGGCAATTAATAATAATAAATAATTAATAATTTTCCTATATATTTTTTATAATGTTTATCAATATCGAATGTGGTCAAATTGGTGTACGAGTAAACAAATATACACATAATATGTGGAGCACTAGAAAGATAGAAGTGCAAAAACTGGGTGGGGGTGGGGATGAATGTGGGGGGTGCAGGGAGGTGGGGTGCATTTGTGGGGGATCCGGGGGTGGGAGGCGCAGCTGGCGGTGCGGTGGGGGGGGGGACAGTTGGGTGCAGTGAATTCGTGAATGCGGAGAATTTACCACTGCTCGAAGCCCCTAAAACCTTAGTAAATTGGATATTAAATTGTATCTAAGTTTCTGAGATTGGTTCGTGATCCCGGCTTCTTTTCCTTCTACTCTGTTCTTTTCACGATTGAGGGGCCAGCCCATACAGGCCTTTAGGGGATCCACCCTCTGGTGTATCTCCTTCTCTCATCAATATTATTAAAAAAAAAAAAAGTGGTGGGGGCGAGGTGTGTGGTTTGGGGGGGGGGGTCAAGTTGCCGTGCATCGCTCGGTGCCTCCAGGTACTTTATTTTAATTGATCTAATACTAGAGGATCAACCATTCCAAGTTGCATTTTAAAAGTTTTGGGTATTTCATAATTGAAGACTCAAAAAATTCAGCATTTCTTTCATTTTTTATTTAAATAGTTTCAGAGGTTTTGTCATCATTATTCCTCCAGTTCTATTTAAGAGCAAATTGTTTTTAATGAAATATGCAAAATTTCTGGAGAATTAAAAATAATAGAAATTTTTCTAATTGCTTAAATATATTTCTAATTATTTAGCAATTTGGCCGCTAAAAAAATTAGTAGATGGCGGCGATTCTAATGGCAACGCCTGTTGTTTAGACAACCTTGTTAGACGAAAAAGTGATGGCTTTGCTGTCATAATTTCGTAATAGCTGAGAAAGATATCTCTAGCAAAATGAGATCAACCTACGGAACCGGTCCTGAAATTTTGCCTGTTCCGCAGATAGGTATGCATGAAACAAAAAAAAAATTGTAAATTATTTAGTGTTTCGTTCAAAAAAAAATAAAACGTGAATCTGTTATTGTCGTTACAATGTTTTCCTGCTTGTTTACTGAGGTCTATCTGACTATCCATCCAGTCAGAGCAATGGCTCATAAACTAAATAAGATGCAAACTTCAAATTTTCAATTAAAATTTATTTATTTTTCTCAAAATCGAATATCCTATTAAATTTTGATCAAAGATGAGGGTCAAATTTTTTATGGGCTAGAAAATAAAAAATATTTTATTCCTTGAGTTGAAAAGGTCCGTTAAAAAAGTAAAACGGGGCCCTATAACTGTTAATAAAATGTCTCTTTGTCTGTCTATCCGTCTATCAGAGCATTGTAGCTTGTAAACCTAATAAGCGCACAAACTTAAAATTTTCAAAATCATAATAGGTTGGTGGTGTTCCACAATGAGTTTCGCAAGTTGTTTCACTAGCATTATCAATACAACTTAGGGAACGCGGTGTGGGCTTTCTATAGCGAAAAATTTTGAAAATTAAAAATTGTTGGATCGAGAACTTGAGGACCAAAAATTAAAATTTTCAAAATGTTTTACTATAAACCCACACGGCGTTCCTGAAGTTTGAAATTGTCAAGTTAGGCGTATCCATTTTCCTCCAAATCAAAAATCGTATTAAATGATTTTAGTTGTGGAAGAGGGGTGAACCGCGATTGGAATTAGGTGTACATGTCTTTGGAATTATGTGGAATTATTTTGGAATTCATTAGATAATGCCCCTTTATTTATTGTCTTCTACTTGGAAATGAAAGTGGAAGTGGAAGTAGGTGTACACGATATTAGGGCGAGATACACCCCACGGTTGTGGATGAGTCGAATTTATGTGGGAGGGAAAATATAAAGTATTTTATGATGGTGTGCGGTATCCTTGCAAATATCTCTTTAATAAAAATAAGCCTTAAGTTTTTTATAATTTGAATTAATTTTTAAAATGAAAGTGTGAGAGAGTTCCAAAATGGCCATTTTGTATCTGACGGCTTTCAGAAGGAGCTTAAAATTATTAAAAAATCCCAAATCATTCTCTCCTTATCAAAAATAAATCATAACAAATTTGACATCTCAAATATTTTGTAAGAAATCAGGTATGGAATCACTCGGATTCCATGCTTGACTCGTACTTGGCCGTCTAAATTAATTGATTTGTCGACAGGGTCTAGACGATTCAATGAAATTTAGCTTACAAACATATCACAACGGGCAAAGTCTCAAATCAACAACCATGTTTCCTATTCACTCTCAGAATAGTTTTAGTAATGATGAAGTTGATTCTATTGTAAAAAGCAATCAAACGGTTTTCAAACTTGCCTCGATATTGACCAGCGGTTTTTAAACTTCCTTAACGAACGATCATCCTCCTCATTTGTAGATACTTATTCCTACGCCACTTGAAAAGTTAGTGCAACGAGTTGGATCGAGAACTTGACGACCAAAATAAACTGATGGTCACTTTTATTTAACGCGCCATTAGAATAGACCAACATTAAAATTAATTATTTAAATAATTCAAAATATAATAATATAACTTGAAAAAAAAATAATGTAAAATTCTAATTTTTTCTAAAATAAATTGTAAGATTCCTACAGACATTTTCGGGTGATAGATAATTTTTTATTAATTTATAAATTCAAAACCGAAAAAAACAGTCTTTAAACAGGGGTGTCCACAGGGGGGGGTTAAGACGCAGTGTGCGTCATTAAAATTTCTGGGGGGGTTGAAAATTATTTCATTTTATTATTATATGCTAAAAATAAAATTGGACAAGTCTTATAACCACAAGAAAATTTCTTTAGAACAGAATAAATAACATAGGGGGGTACTTTTCATGAAACTGGGGGAGGTCATGAAGCCAGGGGGCACCCCCTTGCTCATTGGCGTAGTTAGGAAGTTTTCTTAGGGGGGGGGGGGGGGGCTGCCGGCCAGCTGATTAGCCACCACAAGTTTGCAATTTCGTTTATCCGTTTAGAAATCAAATAAGTTTTTATTAAAATTTACAAATTTTGCAAGTAACAAAATAATTTAATGATAAATTCATAAGTAATGTCTCGTAATAATGGAGTTTCGATTTTTCTAGTGGGGGGCAATGAGTTTTGTAAGGGGGCACTGGTCCCCTTGGCCCTCCCATAACTATACGCCTATGCCCCTGCTTTAAGTAACCAGGACAAGTGCAAGCTGGGCTTGCATACGGAGGTTTTCGTACCTAATAAATATATTTCGCCGCCTTAGAGTGTAAACCTGCTAAATCCATTTTTTATCATATTTAACATATTAATACCATTCGAAAGAAAAAGAGATGCAGCATCGTCCAAGTAAAACTGCTACCTACTTAAAATTACTATCGTAAGTTGTAGAAAAAAAATGTGAAAAATAGTTTATTTCCATAACAACAATATAAAATTTTGTTTTTTTTCTCTGCCCTGTAAAATTTCCTTGTTGTGAGTTAGCAGGTTTACACTCTAAGGCGACTATTTTTAATTAATAATGATTAGCAGATTATTAAATAAGCCTTGCATATAGGTTTAACTGAGTTTTTAAAGTGCTACTTTCAGTTTTCTTGAGTTATCGAGGGTATCCGTACAAACTTACAGACACAGAGACAAACGAAACACATTATGACATTATTTTACTTCATGTTTTAGATATTTTTAAGCACAATGAGTAAAAAAATATTTAGAGTGAATTCACTAGGACCGCCTGGCAGGCTTATAAGTGCTCCACACTGTCCGTCTGTTTATCAGTCATTAATAGGTTGTAAACTAAGAAAGATACAAACTTGAAACATTATTAGATTTGTCCTATAAATCAAAAATAGCATAAAACTTTTGATTGAATGAATATTTTGGTCAATTTTTTTGTTGGGTAGAAAATATTTGTTATAATTTTTAGAAAAAATCATCTACTAAATTTGGACTATCTTTGATCATTTTTATTACATGATAAAAGGGTTCTATTCATTTACTAGTGAATTTCAGAGTTTGGGAATATTTATTCCACTCCTTTTGATTTTTAAAGAAATTCATAATTGGAAAACTCAACAATCTTTATTTATGCTATATAGTATGTCATGGCTATTTATGTATTTAAATTTATAATCTCTAGATCGCGAAATTTTACAAATGAATATTAAATCATTAAGGGAAATATTTAGAGCAATTCATATATGTCAGAAGGGTTCATTTCAAAGAGCAGGCAATTGCACCGAATTACTTTTTTCAAACTCTGGTTCAATTCTTTTTTTTTTTTGGGGGGGGGGAATGGTGGGTAATACAACCTTTCTGATATGTAATAAAAATAATCCATGTCAGCTCAGATCTAGTAGATGACAACCTCTTGTGATTTTCTTAGAAATTTAAATTCTACTTCTATTAGCAATTTGAACTCTTTATATATATTTTTTATATATATATATATTATATATATATATATATTTTATTATATATATTTTATATATATATATCGAGCTTAATTATTATTTATTCTAAGCATTTGCAAGTTCTTTAATTAATTGAATGTTCTCTCTATATATAACAACGAGTATCCATTTAGTCCAAGTTTAATAGTCAAAAGGCCGTTCCTAGAATAATAGAAATTAAGAATTTAACTTACTAATCTAAAACAGGTGTGAACTTGTATTTGGAATTCTTGCCTTACCTGCTATTAAGGAAGAGGATCACTCGATCCGCGCACTTTTTAGTCATTTTCCTCGATTATATACTTTTTATTTATTTTGGTTTATTTCATTCGATCTAATATTAGAGAAACAACCATTCTAGGTTGCATTTTAAAGTTTTGGGTTTTCATAATTAAAGACTTTAAAAATTCACCTTTTTTTCAATTTTTTATTTAAACAGTTTCAGAGTTTTTGTCTTCATTATTCCTCAAGTGGAGCTTATCTTATATTTAAAGAGCAAATTTTTTTAATTAAATATGCAAGATTTCTGGAAAATTAACATTATAAATTCTTCTCATTGCTTTAAATTATGTTTCTAATTATTTACCAATTTGACCGCTAAAATTAGTAGATGGCAGCACTTGATGGCAACGCCTGTATTTAGACAACCTTATTAGACGAAAAATGAATTTTTCTCACATTTTGATTAAATACGTCAGCTGCTTTTATGGTATACTATGTCATGGCTATTTATGTATTTAAATTTATAATCTCTAGACCGCAAAATTTTACAAATGAATATTAAATCATTGAGGGAAATATTTAGTGGGATTCATAAGTCAGAAGGGTTCATTTCTAAGGGCATGCAATAGCCCTAATTACTTTTTTCAAACTCTGGTTTAATTCTTATTTTCGGGTAGGTGATGGTTAATACAACCTTTCTAATATGCAATAAAAATTATCCATGTCAGCTCAGATTTAGTAGATAACAAACTCGCGTGATTTTCTTATAAGATTTCCTCTTGTGATGGCAGTTCCTAATTCCCTAATTCGCCATTTTACCAGTTGGTTGCAAGTGGCGTTCTAATTCAATGATCAGTCTTTTTGTCATTCTTGTCTAAAAAAAATGTCGGTGAGTACTTTTGCACCATCGATTTTATTGGTTATCAAGGGCGTTCAAGCGAATTCCTTCTGTTTGATTTACAGACTTACAGCAAGGCGGATGTAGCCTTGGCTTCTCACTTCATGCGATATATAAAATACTCACTTCGGATGTCCGCGAAGCACCCCTGGGCCAAAAGCTTAAGCCAATCATTTCCGGGCTGGTTTCTTATTTATCATGACAGAAGAGATAACTAACAAACCTTTCAATCTACAAATCATCGGCATTAATTTTTCCAAATTTATTTTGACCTTTGAATTAGAATAATTCTACTTAATGAGATCTTAAAACAGGGATATCTCATATTATAATATAAAAAATATGATATACTCTGTTCCTACATTTCGATTTGAGCAATTTTATTTATATTTTAAGATATGGGTTAATTTTACTTGTACGCCTTTTTCAAGCTTATCAAAGTTGATCATGTGGTAAATTAATCAAAGATCTAATTAAATAAAATTAAGCAATTTTTACATTCAGTTAACTTGAAAATAATGGAGCGGAAGAGACCACTCCAATTCTACTAATTTTAGCCAATTATTTACCTATCAAATTTTCAAAACGGTTGTTTGAAATTAAGAAAAAATTACACAAATTCGTTTAATCTATTCTGATCCTGAAATCACTGTTTTCTTTCAAGAAACATTTCCATACACATCTACTGGCCATTCAATTGCTATAGGTAACTCACATCTAAATATAGTAATCATATGGAATATTCGATTTTAGCATTCTGTAATTTAAATTTCTCAGCATAAATGCCAACTGGCATGCTCAATAGCATCACTCTGTATTCTTCTTTTTGTGTCGACTCCAGTGTGAATTGGATCAAGTCGAATTCGCTATTAAATAAAGTTTTGTTTCTTATCGTTTCTTTTTTAATTTTTGCTTCTCATTTTTCTTCTATTTTTAATTATTACTTTTGACTATCTTGGTATAGAGTTATTATTTATAACTACCTAAATATATTTGTAAATATTTCTATGGTTGTCAACGTGATCAATTAATTATCTTGGAGCAAATATAGAGTAATCCAGCAATCTACTCTCTATCCATGAACGACAAGTAATAACGATTTTAATATTTCAACTTATTGGAAGATATAATTATTTTTAATCCTGACATTTTGGAATTTTATACAGAGTATTTCAAAATCAAAATAGCTATCCCAATAACTTTTAAGGAGATAGGTGTTTTTTCAATGTGAAACATTTTTTAATAATAAAAGCATTAGGTAAAATCTATCGCGATTCTAAGAAACCATGCATTCTATACATGTTTAGAATTTCATATGTTTGTGAACAGATGTTTTCAACAATGAAGATTAATAAATATATAAATACCGTTCAAGACTTACATTGAAATCTTCAGTCCATTTTGAAAATCAATACAATATCCTTAACTACAAACATCAAGGAGAAATGAAATGAAGCATAAAAGCCCTTCTGGATCCTTAAAATTATATTTCTGCTAAATACGTCTCTACTTAAAAACATTATAACTTTTTTATTTTAATAAAATTATTTTATATATACTTCTTATATTTGCATTTTATTTTTAATCTTGCCCGCTATCATACTAGCGACAAAAAATTAGCACTTAAGGAGTTTGAGTTTGACACCACTGCTTCAGGCCAATCTTGAAAAAGCCCTCAGAAATATAATAGGTATGGTAGAAAATTTTAACCAATTTATTAATTCCAACCCGAATAATTTTATAAATTATTAATTTAACTATCATTCACTCTCAACAAGCAAAAACTCCCAATAAGCGTTCGATTTATGAAATCTACAGATCGCTATAAAAGCTATAAATTCTTGTAGATTCGACAATTTTGATAATAATAAATCCCTATGGACTTATCAAATACATTCCATTGAGTGAATAAAAATCAAATTATTTAGTAAACAACTATAGAGCACTTTTTTAATTCAATTTATCCATAGATTTACCTGAAATATATGAAAAATTTTCTCTCAAGTCTCTACAGTAATAAAGAAATAATATAGATAAAATAAATAAAAACAATTTAACAATGAACATATTTATTATCTATACTTCTACATCGAGCTAATTGGAAGTTTTTCAATAAAAGACATTATGTATAGCAACAATATTCGAATGAGAATATTGAAAAGGTGATATATGAAAGTTGAAGCATTATTTTTTTATTCAGAAATCTTTGTTTTGATTTTTTTATTAAAACCTAAGTAACACCGTGAAAGTTTCATGAAAGTTTTTGTTTAATTTTCTTGGACCAAAATAGACAATGTCAAATCTTGCGGAAAGAATTGTATACAACTTAAGCCCGAACTAGATGTCATTTGAGTGCAAGAGTAATTTTTTACCCATATATCATATAAATATTTCCTTAAGATGCCATTAAGCCAAATACGAAATTTCAAAATTTGAAATGTATTAAACCTTAACCCGGAACTAATTCGGTCATTTAGATGCAAGTAAGATCCCTTGTAAATATATAGTTTCTTGGAAGTATTCAATTTGTCTTGAACCGAAATATAAAATTTCTAAGCTTGTGTGGACACTTTGTTTGCCTGTTTGAATGTTAGTCGACTTAAATGAAAACTTTACATGAAATTTATATAATGTATTTCAGGCGAATAAAACTGAATCAGTAATCGTTGGCTTGACTTATAAGCAGTCTTCCTTGATGCAAACAAAGTTCTCGTCGTCAATGATAGTATAAATATCATTCCGATAGTTCACTAGGTCGTTGAGGAACCGATCGCTGCTGTCGTTATGCATTTTGGCCATGACTGGTGGAATCCCATCCAAGCCTGAAAGCTGTTTCAGCTCCTCATAATATTGTTCCTGAATGTAGCCCATCCGATGCGCGTGTTTGTTTGCGTATCCTTCTGCCTCTCGGCGTTGGGTGTCTTTTAACAAATCCTGGTACATTTGCTCTTTATCTGGTAATTGGAATCCGCCGTTCATCCATTTGAGATAAATACGCGTTTGCAAATCAAAGAGTGCAAAGGCGCACACGTAAAATGGAATGCCGATGAACACCATAGTTGGCGAATGAATGTTGAACATGTGCTTGAACAACGGCTGAACGTGGTTATTCACCACCTGGATTCCGCAAGACTCATCGAGGAAAGGGAAACTGTAGAGATAACCTGTGCAACAAACAAAATAACAATGAGGTGAATTATTTGATAAGTAAACTGGGACAGATAAATTAAATAATTCAAAAAAAAACGAAATTTAATTAAAATAACAATAAAATAGTAATTGGAGACTCATAGAAGGTCCACACTGTTCCTGAAGCCAAGGTTTCCGTTTTGTATATAATTGCAGTTCGTGTGAAATCTGAGGTATTTCGGAAAATATTTATACCAGATTATAGGTTAGAAGAAAACTAGTTAATGTAGTTTTTGCGACGCAAACGTCCACCAAATAAAATACATAAAAACTACATTAACTAGTTTTCTTCTAACCTAACATCTGGTATAAATATTTTCCGAAATACCTCAGATTTCACACGAACTGCAATAAAATAGTTCAACAATTTTGATGTGAAATACATCTTTATCCGCTAGAAGGTATAAGTTGTAAGTTGAGATATTCAATAATTGTTACACCAAGAGCTTGAGAGCTAGAATACTAATTTTTTTTTGGGTTCCGTTCAAATTTAAAACGATATCTTATTAGTGCCGCTACAATGTCGGTCAATATATTTGTCCATCCGTATATCAGAGCATTGTAGGTCGTAAAATAAATTAGATACCAACTTAAAATTTACAAGATTTGTGTATTCTTGGCCCAGAATCAAAAATCATTTAAAACTCGAATTTAAAATTCGAATTTTTGTGGAATTAATTATGAGATCTCATTAAGTAGAATAAGAAGAAATTTTTAAACTTAATTTTCATTTAAATGACAGTGTGGAAGAGCCCAAACTGCCTATTTTAATTTTGTATCTTTCGCCTTTCAAAAATGACTTAATCTTAAATTGTGAAATAATTTGACAAATTCTTTTTATTTACGATATTTTGAAAGATATAATAATTTCTTTTATATATGCAAAAAAATATAACTTGATCTTTAATTTGTACAAATTTCAACACAGATTCCATAGCCTCATGAATAAATGGCTCAAATCAGGCTGAAAACTTTTTTTTTCATGATAAGTAGAATGTTTACGAGAAATAATTGTAAATTTTTATATTGTATTTTTTTTTAATATTAAATACATAAACATAAATATACTTCTAATAATTTTCTTGACTTATTACTTTACTAAAAAAAATCGGACGTTTTGTTTAAGACATTCAAGAAAACAGACATAGCCCCATACATGAACATAAACCTCAGGGTCAAACAAATAACACCAATCTTTAAAATCGGGGCTTAAAAATCAGATGAAAAAGAAAACATAAGGATGATTTACTTGAAGAATCGAACTTTCTCCGAGGTTCCATTTGAAAATGATGGTCGGGGTGATATTGGCTCTCAGCCACAGGTGGGCGACCAATTTGATTTCCATTAAAATATTGCCAAAAGATACAATATGAAAAAACATCACTGATTCCATAGATGGAGAATTCAATTGGCCTTTAATAGATTTATTTTGTAAAAGACAATCAATTTCAATATTTCATCGAAAAAATCGCTTTTGATTAATGATTTTGATTTTAATTTCTATAGTTGCTAAAAAACAGAAGAGAAATTAAAGAATTCTCATTTAAACTCTGATTTTGAATCCAATATTTAAAAAAATTTCTTGTCGAGAATTTGTTAGCTATTTCTATAGTAGATTTAGAGGGCTAAAATTACCCTTGCCAGATGTTCAACTTTCAAAATCTAGAACATGGGTGTGTCCAAACTTTTGGCTTACACGGGCCACATTTGAAGAAAAAAAATTGTCTTGGACAGCGGATAAAATATTATAATTCTATTGATATTTTTTATTCAAAAAAGAGAGATAATAATGTAGAAATAAGAACTTTATTATTTTTTAGCTCATAGTGAGCTTTTAATTTTACTTTTCGTAAATTGTATACCTGAAAATAGATTCTCGTATAATATACGTTATGTAAATACATACCTTCATATCCTAAAAAAGTGATATCATGTATTAGTATTTGTTTATATTTTTTCCTAGCTAGAAAATTAATACAAAATTATAATAAAGAGACAATATTCAATTTTTCTTTCAGATCGGTATCTAATTGTTGTTCTAGAAAATTGACTCAGCAAAGTTTACAAGTAGAAAATTTATTTCTAATGAAAATGCAACCGAAAATAGACCAAAATGATGATTACCATATTTTTTCGGAAATCTTGAAATCTCTAGTTCCAGATTCAAAATTTAAAATTAGCACTTTTATTTTTCGAAAAGTTCATAGTAAATTTTCAGATTTCTTATATTAGAGAAAAAAAATTATCAAGCCAAATTTTTGTGTGTTTTCCAGTATCTACATATAAATCTCAATGTTTTAAAGAATGTCATGACTTTATATTGGGCCACGGGTTGGACAGCCTTGGTTTAATTCGAATGGGATTAGAAGGATATGAGGAATGATAATTTATTTTTTTAAATGGTCACGGATATAATAATCCCTGACTATCCACTATCTATTGACATATAAGAACGTATAAAGATCTAAAAGACAAGTTTTAGTCCAAGAAAGAAATTATCAATTAATTGTGATTGTTCTAGAAAACTCCAATTCATTGTCTCCTTGTGTACTAGAATGATAATTATAGACTTGATTAGTTTCTTAGCATATAAATTACTGAAATAATAAATATTTTAGAAAATGAAAATATGAGAAGAAGAAGACTTTTTAAATATTCGAAACTTCATTATTTTTTTTATCTTATATAGTTGAGCTTATAATTTTGCTTTTAGTGATTTCTATTCTTGAAAAAAGCTTCACGTATTGTACAAATGTACATTTATATTTCGAAAAAGGGAATAAATATATCTCTACAAATAAATCTCAATGTTTTAAGGAAGATTATGACTACACTCATTGCAGTGCTGGGCCGCATGCGGCCCGCGGGCCACAAGTTGGACAGCTCTTATCTAAAAGATAGAGTTTTTCTAGAAGCCATTGGCATGATATTTATTAGAAAAATTAATTGATATTATATCTTTTTCCGTTAAAAATTATAATTTTCTAAATGTTAAGCGAAAACATTGTTTCGCCTATGGTTCAAAACAAATTGATTAAGAATTGACTTGCGCTTTATAGAAGAATAGAACAGTTTACTTTTCTAAACATTTTGTATTGGACTACTCTGAGGCACAGTATTCCAGACTTTCTGATTGAGATGTTTTATTTTTAGAACTTTTAGAAGGAATATTGGTCCTTTTTTTGTATGTTATAAGTTTAGGTAGAAACAAAATGTTCTCTTCAAATATGGTTTTTCTGATTGTTTCATTAGTCTTGAAAGATCAAAGAGTGTAGAGCACAGGGAAGATGGAACGGACTATTAGAGGTTCTAATATATGAATTCGAAAAATTTGTTTATAATTTGACTTTAAACAACTTGTTTGTTTGAAAATTGTATAAATCAGACTATAGAACCAATCTTGTAACAAGTGTCTTGACTTAACGCCTAAGAATCTGAATTCCTTAACCAAATTCCTTCTTTAATTTGTATGCATTATTATGTTATTATTTTTTTTTTTATAAAATTTTGAAGAAGAGAATATACTCTAGGGTAGAGGGTTGAAAATACTGAATTCTTATTATCTATTAAAATAATATAATTCAAAAAATGCCCGTAACTCTAAGACAATTATTATTAGAAAGCTTGACATACTCGGGGCTAGTTCTGTCGTAGTCAGTTCTTAATCACTTCCAAATTGTTTAATAAGTGATAGACATACTTTTTCCCTTTGAATGCTGCGTTGATATTAGTTATCGACACTGTTTCTGCTGCAAAACAGTTCAATAATGTGACGACTAACTTCGATAGGTTCCATCTCAGGCACAGAAACTGATTGAAAGACAGGAATTATTTAACGGATTATAGTGGTGATTCACAAAGTGGAAATAAAATTAAAAAATTAAAAATCTTTTAAACTATTTTGGAGATTTTTCTATTTATCTCTATACATATTTCGGGCTATGAACCCTTTGCACGGGGGGTTTAACAGAAAACTGAATATAAAATTTGATATTCAGTTTTCTGTTAAACCCCTGATGAAGGGTTCATAGACCGAAATATGTATAGAGATAAATAAAAAAATCTCCAAAATAATTTAAAAGATTTTTTAATTTTTTAATTTTATTTCCACTTTGTGAAACACCACTATAATCCGTTAAATAATTCCTGTTTTATATTCAATTTTCTATTAAACCTCCTGATGAAGGGTTCATAGCTCGAAATATGAAATATAGAGATAAATAAAAAAATCTCCAAAATAATTTAAAAGATTTTTTAATTTTTTTAATTTTATTTCCACTTTGTGAAACACCACTATAATCCGTTAAATAATTCCTGTTTTATATTCAATTTTCTATTAAACCTCCTGATGAAGGGTTCATAGCCCGAAATATGTATAGAGATAAATAAAAAAATCTCCAAAATAATTTAAAAGATTTTTTAATTTTTTAATTTTATTTCCACTTTGTGAAACACCACTATAATCCGTTAAATAATTGCTGTGTTTAATATGTTTCACTACAAACCAACACCGCTTTCCTTAAACTTTACTTATTGAAAGAGATGATTGAAAATCCAGATGATATGTATGATCCAGATGGTATGATCCAGAAATGTCAGTTAAATAATTTCGAAAATGTCAGATATTTCTGAGGAAATAATAGGTAAAATAGGCAAACAAATATACGGAAAATTTAAACATTTTTATAAAACAGTCAGCGAAATTCTATTGAATTGAAAATTGAGTGCTGAATTTAGGAATGTGAGTCAGGGCTTCAACGTGTAAGAAGTTGAATTCCCATTAATAATATCTAAATTTATAACTCGATGATGAATAAAGAGTCGAGAAAATAAATCTTAAAGTAATATTGTAATTTGAAGAATAATTACACGTTCCGTGTGTGACAGTGGTTCTGCTTTTGTTCCATTCTCTTTCCGGCTTTTTTATTCTAATACTTTTCTTCGGAGTTAATAATCTTTGATAAAGCTCCCTAAAGTCCATAATTAATAAATAATCTATTTTTAATCCTATTTACTCTAAATGAAAAGAAATTTTGAAAGAGTGTAATTGACGGGAATCCAATCTGCCCATGGGAAACAATGGCGGTTTTATTCATAGATCAATGCACCAAATGATTGTTCACTGATCAAAATGTGTTTTCCTTAATCAACCACAGCTAACGGGTGATAAAATTGAACGTTTGTTGCGTTGTTCAGTCTAATCAGTGGAAAATTTGTTTATCGTTCAGTGAACTGAATAGGCTCTTCAAACATTAATGAAAATTTTTTTACTCATCTCATCAAATCTAATTATTAATCATTTGAATTATGATCAATCCTTATAATTTACTTTTAATTTATATATAATATATATATATACCTATGATGCCTAATATTTTTGGATTTTGGACTGAATCATTTATGGCTTAATAAACAGTGAATATGTTAACAATAAAGATTAATGAGAGTGATCTTTGATTGATTTGATTAGTTATAGGTCATTTTGGTTACATATCAGAAGATCAGTCATCGCCTCTTCTCAGGAATCAATCCCAAGTACCAAAAGCTATTCATGCCATTGACGATCCCTCGAGACGAATCAATTTTGGCATGCTAATAAATTTTAATCCAAGATAAAATCATCTTCAACGTAAAATTTCCCTGATGAGTCATTTGAATATCTCGAGGATGGTGTGATACTTCCGTGAGGGAAATTAAAAAGTTTTTTTGCAGATGGTCTCAGCAGTTTAGCTTTTATAAGAAAAATCAAAGAGGGTGTCTCTAAATAATTTTATAATTTTTCTCATTAATATAACAAAGAATACTTGATATATCAACGAGCATTGTTTTTTGACCACGCTTATTTGAAAAAGATAATTATCGCGAGACTACTGCGCATAACGCTATTGGAGTCTGCTGAGTCTTAAGTTTGGAGACCAAGAGAGAAAAAGATGTGATCCATTTAGCTACAATCCAACGTCATTTCGCGTATAGATGGATCACCAAATGAATTTGAAATCAAAGATGTTATATATTCAATCTCATAGTCCAGAGCGCCCGATCTATTAGACTCCGCAGACTCCAATAGCGTTATCCGCAGTAGCCTCGCGATTAATATATTTTTCAAATAAGCGCGGTCAAAAAACAATTCTCGTTGATATATCAATTATTCTTTGATTTATTAATGAGAAAAATTATAAATTTATTTAACATCATTATTTCAAGTTAGAAATATATAAGTTCAGATTTTATTTTCACTCAATTTTTGACAAAAATTCCTTACATTTGATTCGCGATTGAATCAAAAGTAGAAAACATTCGATTGAGGGTGTCTCTGCTTGAACATAAATGTTATTGATAATTTCGCTTAATTTTTACGTTTACTGTGTCTACCATGGATAGTTTTAGAATATACTAGTATTAAGTTAATACAAACATTAATCAACAAATTTATTATTTTTAGTCGATTGACATGCTGAAAATGTCCAAACGAATTAGTTCTACAAGTTAAAAGCAACATCACACCACACAATGAATTACTTATGCTTTGAGAGAGAAAATATATCGTTCAAATTTTATATGTCTATTTTTTAGTCACATTGTTAGTTTTAATCGATAATTTTTTAATCTTATTTTTAAGTAATTTAATTAGATTATAAAAAACGTTTTATATTCTATCTTATTGTATGGTAATTTTTAATTAGTGAATATATAATTTTGTTATTATTATATAGTGCAGGTAGCTGTTAAGAATACGTGTAACAGTCATTTCAATATTAGTTATGCTGCTTGCATCCTAGCGAGACCTAAACCGAGTAAGTGAGATAGTTGCGCTCGAAAAGAAACATGGCGAGCTATTGTTCGAGTCCAAGGGTCGGGAACCTGCTGAAAAATCTGCTGTAATAAACGTATTTTTGAAAAATCCAAGAAATTATAGATTGAGTTTAAATCAAGAAAAAATTGATTGCAAAATATTCAATGAAATGATTAATTTTATCTTAGTTTCGTTTTCAAACAGATTTCAAAATTTTAGAAAAGATCAGGAGATGATGAAATAAATATTAAATTCGTGTGATTTAAAATTAATAGATGTCAAAACTTTTTCTGGAATATCTATTGCAGATCTACAAATGAACATATTGGAAATTCAGAATAACAGTATTTGGATGCAAAAACTTCAGGAAATGGTAGCACATGTTGAAAAAAATAAGACAACTATGGAGGAAACACCACTGGACATTATATTTAAATGCCAGGGGATTAGCATTTGGGATGTTGACCTTATTTGGATCCACATACAATTGTGAACAATTTTTCTCTACAATGACCTACATTAAAAACAAACATAAAAGAGGATTAACAAATGCAAGTTTAAAAGCGGAAATGCTTCTAAAATGCACCAAGTACCTACACTTCAAATTTGACTAAATTGGCTAATAAAATACAATTCCAAAAATCGCACTGAATGTGAAATTAATATTAAAATAAATAATTGTAATATTATTATATTTAAATAATACTTTCTTGTATTTACATTTACATTAATAAAATAAAAAATTAGAAGAAAATGCCGTTTTATTTCTTATGCCCACAATAAACAATATCCAAATAATATGTGTTTGTAAATACAGTAATAATTTAAAAATTAAAATTGCTGCTCACTAAATTTTATTTTTTGTACGTTTTTTGATCAAATGTTCGTTTCCGAAAGCTCCCCGACCCCTGTTCTAGTCGATGAACGTCTCTTTGTAGAAAAACAAAATTTAGGAATAATTTCAAATGACTAATTCTTCCCTGAAATTGCCTTTGTGATCATTGTAATTTCTCACCTGCCCATAGATTATAAATATCTTTCAAATTTTCCTCCAATTTTTTTATTGATTTATGAAGAAATGATTATTCATCAGACTCTAGTGGAGGTTTGTTGTTTCATTTTCAGCTAATGAGAAAATATTTTCTTCATAATTTCGATTAATTATTTAACAAATGAAAGGTAAGTGAGAGAATGGTGAACAATTTCAAACAAAATAGAAAATCTGAAAGTGTGTGTGTGTGGGGGGGGGGGAATTAGCAGGGTCTAATGGAACCTCGTGAAGATTTCCAAACTCCTGATTTAAATCAATTTCTCAAACAACACAAGTTAATTATAAGCTTTCATTATTATTAATCAGCCTTTCGGTAATAAACTAATTTACATTATTGGGGGACGCGGGAACTGGGATCGGCAATAGCGGCACCCTAAGCTAAGGAACCAGGATATGCCAGGTAGGCAACCAATGCGCTTCAAGGCGTATTTTATAGAAAAACAAATTATAATCAACTTAATCCATTTATGAATATATTTTTTAAAGTCTACTTTCTTTAAATTCATTTTTACTTTCACTTACCTACATAGCTTAATTCAAAGTATTAGAATATCTTCTCAATAAATTCAGTTTAAAGGTAATTCTAAACCCAGAAAGATTAATTTTTAATTTTTGAATTAATTTTAATATAATATTATTAAATGAATTTAACTTTAAAGGACATCATAGATATTAGAGAAATATTTTTACATTGCATATCAGAGAGGTTCATCCCCTTAGGAATCGAACCCAAGCGCTAACTAAGCTTGCCGGGCCAGTAGCCAAACCCTTAAGACAAATCTCTCTCTGACATGCAACATATATAATTATTATAGCTAGATTTTTCACTCCCTTCAACTCAAAGGGAATAGTGAAAACTCCTGCTAAACTGAAAAAGTTTTCAGTGACGGACCCATGGATTTTACAGTGAAAACAAAGATTTAAGTATCTTTTTGGGTGTCTTATTTTGAAAAAAGATGGAAATTATTTCAAAAATCAACCCAGTATATAATATTATTAAATGAATTTAACTTTAAAGGACATCATAGATATTAGAGAAATATTTTTACATTGCATATCAGAGAGGTTCGTCCCCTTAGGAATCGAACCCAAGCGCTAACTAAGCTTGCCGGGCCAGTAGCCAAACCCCTTAAGACAAATCTCTCTGACATGCAACATATATAATTATTATAGCTAGATTTTTCTCACTCCCTTCAACTCAAAGGGAATATAATATGTTTAGAAGAATATTTATAATAAAATATCCGGAGGAAATGAAATTTTATTTATCGAAATGGCTAAAATAGAATTTTTAGTATTCTGTTAAAAAGTTAAACAGGATAATATTGACCTCGATTCATCGATTATCTGCCTGTCAAATAATTACAGCTTGAAAACTAAATAAGAAATAAACTTAAAAACTACAATGTTTATTCATTTTACCCGAAATCAAATATAATCTACTAAAATTTTGATCGGATGGTTATTTCGGGGAAGAGTTGAATTTTTTTGATTATTTTAAAATGGCGATGTGAGAGGGTGCCAAAGTGACCGTTTTTAGATGATTTTTCTACCTGACGGCGTTCAAAAGTGACCTGAGTGCTAGATTTGCTTGCCAGGCTCTACATTTGGATCTAACATACTAATATAAGTATCTACAGAAGAGCATTTTCACCCAAGGTACTTAGCTCATCGTTAAAAAAATTTTCAAAACAGTGAATAAAAATTCTAGTATATAGTTTTTATTTAGAATAAATTATGAAAAAGTTAATCTTTAGGAAATCAAATAAAGCTCACTTTTTCAATAGTTAAACTTTTTATGTTTTTAAATGTTGTGTTCGGTTTTATAATTTGAATTGAAAAATGGTTCTTAGGAGATCGGAACAAAAATATATTCTTAATTCTTATAAAACGTTTATTGAGTAGTACTGTAAGAGAATTTTCGAATTTAAAATTTTAATAAAATTAAAATTTGAAAATTATTTTCATTAAAAAAAGTTTATTTTTGCCGAGACTAGCAGAATTTTTATAAATGGAAGGAGACAATAAAAGTGTGTGTCTTCTGCGATTCCTGTGAATCAATTGTAATAGCAACTGATATGAAGAGGACAAAGTCCTCAAAGCTATCTTGTTATAAATAAATTAAAATTTATTTTTTCAGCAGAAGACACTATTTTATTGTCTCCTTCAATTGATAATATTTTCTTTCGAAATTCGAATTTTGCAATTCATATGAGTAGAACCGAGTTTGCGCGTGCGCTAAACATTAATGCCTTCATTTTACGCATTGTGCTTTTAATAAATAAGAATTTCTAAATCGAAAATTTATTCTAATTCAAATTTTTCTATAACATCGAATTTAATATATACATATAAAAATTTTAATTTCTAATTTTTGAATTATTTCTAAAATGAATTTTCGAATTTAATTTTTGCTAAAAAATAATAATTGAGGCTCTTTTTTTTTTTTTTTTTTTTTTTTTTTAATTTAATTTTATATTTACAATCAGCTTAATATTTAAGCTTTGAGTAAATTTGATCAAATAGTTTGTACATACACACACTCTCACACTAGTTCATTCACACACGCACACGTCACTTGAAGGGAGAGTCGTCCATTGATGACTTCCCTATTTGAATTTCATTTTCCAGTTGTTCAAAGTAGAGCGTTCTTCAGTGTCGAGAACATGGTTCTTCTTGAGTCTTCTGGTCACTTCACTGTTGTCCAGGAGAGTAATGGCTGATGTGTTTGGATGATTTTCAAGTTTTTTTGTATGTTTGATGAATGAATTTAGAATCACTTCTCTAACTGAAGGGATGAGAAGGTCACTGTGCAAACTTGCATTTGTAAAATACCATGGAGCGTTTGCTATACATCTAAGTATTTTGGATTGCACTCTTTGAATTTTGCTTATACTGGATTCGCTGGCAGTTCCCCATATTTGACATGAGTATGACCAAATTGGCATAATCATTGACTTATAAAGTAAGACTTTTGTTTTTAAGGCAAGTTGTGAATTTTTCCCTAATAGCCAGTACATTTTTTTATATTTAATATTTAATTCATTTCTTTTTTTCTATGTGAATTTTCCAGGTAAGTCTTGAGTCGAGGTGCAGTCCAAGATACTTTACAGAGTTACTATAGGGAATTATTTTTGAATTTAAATAAACTGTTGGGCATGTGATTTTTTTATTAGTGAAAGTGATATGATTAGATTTAGTTTCATTCACATGAATCCTCCATCTATGAAACCAGTTTTGGGTGGTGTCTAGTCGTTCTTGAAGTTTGATTGATGCTATGTCTGGATCTGTGCTTGTGACGAGAATGGCGGTATCATCGGCATAAGTGGCGATAAAAGAATCTTCCGTTGTTGGTATATCCGCAGTGTATACGGAATATAAGAATGGTCCAAGAATGCTGCCTTGAGGAACTCCTGAACGTATGGGATGATATTGAGAAAACACGTTTTCTACCCTAACTTGGAACCAGCGATCTTGAAGATATGATTGGAGTATCCAAAAATATTGGTCAGGAAAGAGTTTTTTTATTTTGTATAGAAGTCCTTGATGCCATACTTTATCAAAAGCTTGTTTGACATCCAGAAATACGCCAGAACATATCTTCTTCTCTTCAAGTGTTGTTTCGATAATGTTGACTATTCTGTGGATCTGCTCAGATGTAGAATGTTGATGACGAAATCCATATTGATGAAGAGGTAGTATTTCATCAATTTCTATATCACTCTTTAGTCTCCTTAGAATAAGTTTTTCGAAGATCTTTGACGTTTGAGGGAGGAGACTAATAGGGCGGTATGAGGAAACTTCAGATTCCTGTTTTCCCGGTTTAAGGATCATTATTATTTGAGCAAGTTTCCATTGAATCGGAAAATATCGAGATCTTAAAATGGCATTATAAAGTTGAGTTAGGAAGAGTATTCCCTTTTTGGGAGCTTTTTTAATATCTCGACTGTGATTAAATCATATCCAGGAGATTTTTTTCTGTTAGATTCGTGTTTGATAAGTAGTTCAATTTCTTTTGTGGAGAAGGATCGAATAGGTGGAGATAGCTGTAATGGAGAGTCCAAAAAATTTTCTATTTCGAGGTTCTCATGGTTAGGACAAGTTTGGGGAAAGGGATTAAATGTGTATTCCAGGTGTTGGGAAAAGGTTTCTGCTTTTTCTAAGTTTGTTCTGGCCCAAGCATTTGTACCGGTTTTTAATGGTGATGTAAATTGGTTAGGTCTTTTTAGATATTTTGTTGAGTTCCAAAGTGAGTGCTCATTGTTTCCTTGAGGAGATAATTTTGAAAGGTAATCTTGTAATGTTTCATTTTTATTTTTTATAATTAAGTTTTTAAGTTCCTTAGAGGCCCTATTGAAAATTAATTTGTCCTGTGGATATTGACTTCTTTGCCATATTTTTCGAAGTCTTCTTTTTTCTTTTAGTTTTTCTCTTATCTCGATTGGGTAATTGATTTGAGTTTCTTGTTGGTTTATTTTAGGGGTTGACAACCAAGCTGATTCTTGAATATTTTGGTTAAAATGTTCAATTGCTCTTTCAATGTCATCTTCAGTTTTGAGAGGAATTTTAGTATTTAAATTATCTTCAACTTTTTTTTTGAATAAAATCCAATTTGTCTTTTTGTTGCATAATGTGGGACTTCTTTCTTTTTTTATTATCATAGTGCTGATGGTAGCAATCACTGGAGTGTGGTCAGAGCTAAGATCCAAACATTCTTCGATATTGGTGTATGAGCTAGTCAATCCTTTGAATACAAAGAAATCTAGCATGTCAGGCAGCCTATTAGGATCAGACGGCCAATAGGTTGGCTTACCAGTAGATAGAATATTATATCCTTTTGAGGATATAGTTTTGAGCAGGTTTCTTCCTTTTGGTGTTATTACTCGTGAGCCGAATGATGTATGTTTAGAATTGAAATCGCCACCAGCTAAGAATTTTGGACCGAGAGTTTCAAAAAATGTTGAGAATTGTTCCTTTGAGATAGCATGTCGAGGAGGGCAATAAAGAGCACTTATTGCAAGTCGTGTACCATTTGTTTCTGTGATTTGAATTGATGTTGCTTGTAAGAAGTTCCTTTCATATTTATCCAGTTCTTGATGATATAATGATTTTTTAACGAGAATTGCGGTACCTCCATGGGCCGTCCCATCAGGGTGTAGAGTGGAGTAGCAGTTATATCCTGGGATTGAGAAATAGCTTTTATTTGTGAAATGTGTTTCTGATACTAATAATATGTCAATTTTTTCAGTGTGCAAAAAGATTTCTATTTCGTGGCGTCGTTGTGCTAATCCGTTAGCATTCCAGAGGGCTATTCTTTGTGTATTAGTCATTTTTAGTCATATTACTTATTACTTTTGTTAACAAATTGAGAATCATGCTGTTTTGATTTAATAGCTGATTAAACATTGATTTAAAGTCATTCATGAGAGATGTTAGCTGAATATTGATATCATTAGGTTGATTGTTGTAATTTTCGTTTCTAATAGCACTAGCGTATGATCTTTGAGATTGTTGTTGAGGGTTATGATTTAAGGGTGGAGGAAGGGGTGGAGGAGAGGGTGGTGGAGTTTGCGCTGTTTGAGTTAGAGGGATTTGATTTTCATTATTATTTATGATTTTTGTATCTTGAAAAGATTTACCTCTTCTTTTTTGAATTTCCTTATAAGTTGAACATCCTTTATAATTGGCCGGGTGATTTCCTGAACAATTTGTACAAACTGGTGGAGTGTCATTTGATTTATTGCACATTGAAGATTCATGTGGTTCGTCACATTTCACGCATCTGGGGGACTTAAAACAATAAGACTTAGTGTGATTAAAGGATTGGCACCTGGTACATTGCGGAATTGCTCTATTTTTCCTAGGGGGTTCAATCACTACTTTGGTGTTCATTAGATAGCTTATATTGTAAATAAGTTTGTTGTTTTCATTAGGTTCAAGATCAAGGAAAAATAAAGAGAACGGCTCTTTGGAAATTCTATGTTTTATGTTAGTTATATTTCTGACATCGAATCCTTTTTCAGCTAATTCAGATTTGACATCATCGATATTAACAGAGTGATGAAGGTGCCTGATGACTACACGAAATGAGCGATCTTCTTTAAGTTGATATGTGTGATGAATAACATTTTTTTCCTTTAAAAATGTAGCTAGCTTTCTAAAGGCATCACTTGTCGATACATTTATTTTAACAGTGGAATTCGCCATGGCTTTACAAATATATTCGTTTCTGCTTATAATTTTCGAAATGCTGTTTGCCATTTGCGAAAAATTTAAAACATCGTAGATAAAAATAGGTGGAGGTTTCGGAATTTTTGGTTCATTAATATTGATAATTTTTTCTTTATCAGACACGTTGTCTGTCACGTTGTTCGATAGCGGACTGAATCGATTGGATTGCTGAATTTCAGTAGATATCGTTTGTGAAATGGTTTTTGTGCTTGAGTTTGTTCTTTTTCTTTTGGCTGTTTGCCATGGTATATCGGAGTTTGCAGGTTCGTCATACCCATTTGTGTCATTATTTGATGAGCACTGTGACAATTGAGCAGTGAGTGTCATAATGCTTGGTGAAGAAAATGGAGGAGAGGGGGGGGGGGTGTCTTCTGCGTCACTGAGGCCCTTCAGGACGACTTTGCGTGGAGGGGAAGGCCTTGGAGAGGGATAAGAGGAAGAAGAGAGAGTTTTGGTTTTGGATGGACCGCTTGAAATGTCCTTCGTCTGCTGGAGCGCCCCTGGTGGGCGATTGCCCGAGCAAGCTCAAGCAAGCCCAATTATGTCAAGGGTTCGTTAAGGTTAGAATTTTAAAATCAATTGTAATTTCGTTATAAATTATAATTTATATTATAATTTATATTACGAAATATAAAGGAGTACCTGTTGGTTAGGTGCGTTGCAGATTTGGTACGCTAAATGTTTCTAGGTCCTTATTCAGTGAGAATTTTGGGGCACATGGTGACATACAAGTTACTGCAATGGCGTCTCGATGTGAACTGAATTGAGGCTCTAAACACATCTATAAGTATAATAGCAACCTTGCATTTATATGTTTAATTGACAATTTAGATATCTTCAAAATCTAACACCAAAAGTATGTATTTTTTACTACGTTTTTTCTAGTAAGTACTTGGTGATGTGTAAGTTGACGATTAAACGTATAAGCGCAAGGTTGGTATTATGTTCTGATTAGAATAATTATAGTTGAGTTTAGAGCCCGAGGAAGCCTGATTTAGAGATAAACGTTGCTAAATTAAGGTAGTTTTATAGGAATTCAAAATATTTTTTCCCCATCTCCTGTGTATAAATGTTCAATGAAAATGAAAGTTCCACTACGTTTCAGATGCTAAAAACGAAAAAAAGAGCGAATTTAATATTGTGGCACGTTCGATTAAAATACCTTATACATACCACTATAACATATTTTATTATTTGCTTAGATATTTAAAATAGCCATTTGAACTCTAAATGTTTCAGTCTTGAAATATGTTTTATTTACTGCTCTATGAGGCGATCCCCCTTGCCTCAGATCATCATTACATAAATAAATAAACGTATTATGGTATCTTATCAAAAAATATCTGATTTGAAATCATGTAAATTACCTGTGCAATAGAAAATAGTGTCGATCTCGACCTGCGATCCATCTTTAAAGTGAATAGTCTTTCCACCCACTCTTAGAACATCTGGCCGCTGCGAAACGTTGCTCGGAAACACGGTGTCAATCTTGCTCTCCAGGTGATGGCTCATGTACACCTGCAGCATAGCACGCAAGTGTAAGAATACATAGAGAAGGTCATAAAAATGAATAAGGAATAGATGTCCAAGAAGCAAGGAACAACACCTAACGAGATCTTCTCCCTTGGAGATTCCCTTGATTTTTTAAGGGATTCCAAAATGAAAAAGATTTCGGATTCAAATTTGATTATTACCACAAATCAAGAAAATGGATTGTGATTAAAAATTAATTTCAAAAATGAAATCTTTTTCAAGACTACTTAAATTTTGATTGAGTAATTTTTCTGTTCTTGGTCGGTTTGAATTAAAGAGTTTTTTATACAACACAAAGGCGTAGCTTGCCTACCTGTCTGGATTACTATACAGACAATAAAGCAAAAAACGGTAGATTGTAGAAAGTTCGTATATACCCATGATTAATTCAAAATATACCCAGGATGTTTTAATTTCTAAGACTGAGAAGCGAAATTCTATCTAGTTTCACAGTGTCTGGTAAAAAAATACAGAAAATAAGAAAAAAAAATTTCACATAGAAATAGAAGCAAGAAATCACATAGAAAGCACGAAGAGCTATAGCCATCTAACTAAAATTTGGTAAACTCGACTCAATAAGCTGCATATTCTGCCAAATTTCAGGTTTTCAGACAAATATTTACTGAATAACCAAAATTTTTGAAAACCATATCGAGTCTTAAAAAGTTTTCACATTTTCATCTAATTAATTCTCTTTTGTTTTTCTGTTTATAAACGAACTTTGTTAAAATATTTGTGATTTTAATTACAAAAAAAGGTTACTATGTAAACTCACTAGGAGGCACGTCAAGAAAAATGGTTGACAGTTTTCTAGAAACAACTCATCCATTTTTAACTATTCTTCAGAGATTATAAAAAACATAAATCCTTTATCTGACATAGATAGACAATTTTTCTCTAAGGAATTCTTTTATATTATTCTTATACCACAATATAAAATTGGCGTTAGAATAACGCTGGAATGGTAATCTAATTGCAGCCCTTGAGTGACTGAAGCCCTCTTAACAATCCTTCCATAAGTGATTGTGATTCAACTACCCAACTTAATTACAAACAGAGAAGAGCAGGTAAGCTTTGACAAGTTGAGGGAGCTGGATGTGGTAATCGCTTCGTCTTTCCTGAAGAACCAACTTGAAGATTCACCAATTCAATAACTTCGGATCTTACATTAAAACAGTTTACAATAGGCGAATGATCTATCTATACTTTCAAGTTTAATTGTTTTCATCATTTATTTTATTAAATGGTAACCTCCCATAATCATTAGCATTTTTCAATTTCTTGGCCACTAAAAACGATCAGCATTTTGAAAAATTTGACCAAAAAGATTGTATATCTGTATATATATATATATATATATATATATATATATATATATATATATATATATATATATATATACTTCTTTTTTAATGAAAATAATACAAGAAGATATTAAAAAATGTCAAAAAATGAAAACCAAAATATATCTTCCAAAGATTACAAAAGACAAAAAAACTCACTTACACTCCTGGATAAAAGTAGCAGCTGACAAACTTAATATAAGTTACTGTTTTGATGGGTGACATCAAAAATTTGTAATTTAGCTGGCAAGCTAGAACTTTTTCAATTGTAAAGAACACAATCTACGCTGATTTATGGGCCTCTGGCTCACTGAGAAAAGTAACATTCAAATTAGCGTTAAAAAATACACGAATCCAAAATCAACTAATGGCCATAAATACCAGTATAACAGATTTGTTAATAACACCAACTTTAGAAACCAATGACGTGACGTCGGAGTACTTGTTAAACACTTCTCTCTTATTTAGTAATGTAAAGAATTAATTTTCAAAAATAAATAAATCGTGTTGTTTTTAACGACCCATTTTTAAGTACTTACTATACACAAAGAGAAACAAAGAGGTTGTCTTCTGCTTGATGCAAATAAACATACACACACATATATATCGAACTTATATATATATATATATATATATATATTTATTTATTTGTTTGAGTCTATAGTTTCGAAGACTTGGTCTTCATCATCATTCTTTTTTTAATTATAAATATTATTCATGGAGTCAATACCGTAAGGATATTGACCTCTTTGTTTCTCTTTGTGAATCAACAACTCTGCTACTCTCGGGAAAACAAAAACTTTTCAATTTACTTACTACAGTTTTTTTTTTAATTTGAAAATTCTGCCCATTGCCATTACTGTGCTTACAATGCACTACATTGACTGGTATGGGTTACAGTAAATTGGTGATTTTAAGTTCATGTGATTAAATGATTATAGCTGACTTATGGGCCTCTGGCTCACTGTGAAAAGTAACGAGGGACCTCATCTTCTAATAGTTAACCTTTTCAGTTCTTCTAATAGTAAAAGTGAAGTGGATCAAACTATATCTTTCGGACTGACTACGTTCATAGATGAATTTAAAAATTCTCTATGTACATTTTTCAAACGAAGAAAAAGTTTTCGTTCAATGTCACTTTTGACTCACTCGCTTAATTTGAATTTCGGCCATGACTTTTTTTATTTTTTTAATATTTTTCCAAAAAAAACTCCACTTATTTTAATCAATATTTTCAATTAAAATATCAATTAAAATTGAAATTATTAGATTTATATTTTTTTTAAACATACACCTAGGGCAGATTTTATAAATGAATTTTCCCTAATTTTGAAGCATAAAATATTAAATGCATTTTTTTCTAATAAAAAAAGGTAATAGAACTTAACTTTTTAAAATAATCTATGAAAGGAAAATTGATTTAAAAAGTCGAAAAAACGACTTCATCATTTTTTTTTGTTCGAAAAAAAGTAACTTCTCTCTCTCTATGATTAATAAAATATCACTCAATTATAGATAATGGGATATTTTTGGAATTTAATATCCATTTCAATTTTAATTTAATCCAATATATCTGCGCAGCTTCTTCAAAAAAAGGAACGCTCATTTAACTTAAAAAAAGGGATGAAAAAATTTGCATAAAATGAAATAATATGTACGAGAAAGAGATAACACTTTTTAAAAGTATTTTAAATAATCCGTTTTTTCTTCTTTCTTTTGGCATTAGATTTGTTTAACAATTTATGCTTCAAGATAAAAATAAGTCGTAAAAAGATAAGTACTTCCTAATCCTTTAAAAAAAAATTAATATTTGAATATCTTATTTATTCAATTGTATTTTTCGTTGTATCAAAATGTTTTTTTTTTTTTACTTTTTTATTGAAGCAGAATTGAGTTCATCAAAAGAGAGAGAAGTAATTATAGATACTAAATTGGATATATTCAGCTGGCAGACCCTACGGTCAAATTGAAATAAATGATATTTTCATTTTTTTTATTTTAATTGAAACATTACTTTATATTTTTTTAATTTTTTCAATCATCATTTCTATATATTTTCAAAATGAACAAATTTGTTTAATTATATAAAAACGTTAACTACCACTTTATTCATTTATTGATAATTTTTTCAAAAACAAAATTGACTCGATATTAACTAACGCATCATCGTAGAAGAAAAAAGAATAATAATTATTAATTGATAGTCTATTCGACGTTGAGATGCCTTTTCTTTCTCTTACTCTCCGATGCAAAACATACGCTCCTTTCCTACTAAAGATATTAATTCTTCTCTCTAGTGCTTACCCAGATAGCACTCTTGTTCAAGAAATTATCTTATTTAGCTTTTTCTAATCTTGGGATCTTATTATCTTGCCTCTGAAGATGTCTACTAGAGCTCTTGGTGAGATGTCTTCAAGATTATTTAACAGTAGGTACCTATATTTTAAATATTCTATAAAAAAATTTTAATAGGAAAAATTTAAAAATTATAGTATTTAGTATATACTCAGCTTAAAAAATTCAGCAAAAGATAGAATGAAATAAAATACAAGGTGTTTGAAGAAAACTTTGCTTTTCCTATCACTCGTGGGGCTCGTGGCTCAGAAATTCTAAATAAGTGATGAAAAGTTGGCTACGAGTTAAATGTACTTGTGAAGAAGTTTTAAAGGAATCGAAGATTGTGATATTTGATTATTATTATTATTATGGATGTGAGAAGTTCTTGTAGGAAGTTCTCTTGAATAGAAACTTCAAACTTTAGCCTCGAACAAGGGACGCAGTGAAGTCAGTACTAAAGAATCGTTTAGATTTTATATGGCTAGCATCCTATAACAACAAAACAAATTTTCTATATCCATTTGAATAATTGACCTCATGAGAAATAACAGATAAAATATTTATAATTAAAAAGACTATCATAAGATGATGTCATCTTATGATTTTCTAGTAAATTTGAATCTATCACCATCGGCAAATTAATATCTTTCATAAAAAGACTATAATGAAGTTCAAACCTTTGTCTTGAACAAATAAATTATATATACATAAATATATATTTATATTTGACATAATATATTATACAAAGGAGTTTTAAAGGGTTGTAGTGGTGTTTCACAAAAAAATTATTATATACATAGGGATGTTTCTGTAATATTTATTGATATTGATACCCACGATAAATTAAGAATTAGAAGTTTTATTTATTTATTATATATATATTATTAGAAATATATTCCCCAAACTTCAGAAACCGAACCCCAATTTAGGACGCTGTAGTAGTTAGTTAATGAGCTGAGATTCGACACCCAAGCTTCTGTTAATAAGCTGGAACTTTCTCGTTCAAACACTTCGCTTATCACATTTTTGAATGCGTAATGATGCTTGAAATTTTTTTGCAAAAATCTAAAAGGCAATGCAAAACCAATTCATAGACATTTCCTTTGAGAAGAAGAAATAGAAACTCGGGTCCTGGGGGTAAATTACAGTGCCAGTTTTTATAGGCATTTAGGCGATCAAGCCTTCATTTATAATCCCTAGGGATGTTTCCGTCCTCGAAATAAAAATAATTAAATCTTACGGAATATTTTATTTTCATCTTTTTTTCCCCCCTATAGTAAATCCCTCAATGGAAAAAATTCATTTGAAAATTTCATTTATTTATTTATTTCCATTATACTATACATTTTTACTTTTAGTTCCATTAAAAAAAAATGTTCGCTTGTTCCCCCTTCAGGATATCCTCTTTAAAATATTAGTCTCATTAATGAATTCTCAGGGGAAGTCCCTTGCATCACATGATGGACAGCATAGCGAAAGAGACGGACCGACGGAGAGATAGGATATCTATTTTAGTTACCTTTTATTAAAAAGGAAATCATGTTCAATGATTAATTCCAGAATAAAATCTCTCAGCAATTCGATATTTTTTAATGTTATTTTCAATCAAATATGAAAGAAAGAGGAAATACAAATACATCCTTCCTGTTAATGAACTTATTCCGACTCTATTTTTAATAAGATATCAATGGATTAGAAAACGGTTGACCATAGAAAACTTCTGAATTCATGCTGTTTCTAGAACAGAGCATGTATATGATATACGGTACTATTTTTATTCCATAAACTAAATTAATGAATTAATAGAAAATTAAAATAAAAAGTGGCAATCGTGATTGCTAAATTCTATCCATTTCGATTAAAGAATTTTTGGAATATCTGGTTAAAAAAGCAGAAAATATTTTTTGTTTTATTCTATAGAGATTTTAAAAGTATGTTATAGTATAGCCATAAATAAACAATTTATATTTAAGAAAATTAATAATTACTAGGGCAGCTTTAGTGTACCGAGTGTTGAAAATGTTTGCACTTTTTTATTATTTAATGTGCGAGTGATTCTTTCATTAGAATCTGATCGATGAAAATAACTACAAAGAGCGCGGATAAAATGATCTCTCTTTCTTTAGAGCTAAGGTGTATTTCAAGGGTGCCAAATACAAGTTTTAACCTGGTTAAATACAAGTTAAAACCTGTTTCAGACTATTAGAGATTAATTTCATAATTTCTATTTTCTAGGAATGGCCTTTTGCGCTCGGACCAAAACGATACTCGTAATAGAGAGAGAGAGAGAGAATATTCAATTTCACTTACGCCCTTGCAAAACAATATACTATTCTTATAAATTTCTTTGGTGCGTGCGAAAGTTCGTGCGGAGTTTGTGAGGAAAAGTCACACAGCAATTAGGCAAACAAAAATCTTTATTCAATCAATGATATATTCTCCACATCGTTTTCTATAATCTTTTTCCAACGTTCTGGCAGCAGAGGGATGCCTCGATCATAAAAACTGCGATGTTTAGATTCGAAGAACGAAGACACACCGTTTTTTAAGGCCTCCAAAGAGTCAAAGTTTTCTCATTTAAATAATTTTGCAATGACCGGAACAAGTGATAGTGCAATATCAGGAGAATATGGTGGATGCGTTAGGACATCCCATTTCAGGCTATTCAGCTTGCACAGCGTCTTTTTCGAAACGTGTGGTCTGGCGTTGTCCTGATGAAAGATGACTCCCTTGCGATTTGACAAAATCGGACATTTCTCTTTGATTTCTCGATTCAAATTGGTTAATTGGCGACAGTGCTTGTCCGAATCAATCGTTTCGCCAGCAGGGAGAAGCTCAAAATAGATTATGCCCTTGCAATCCCACCAAACTGAGAGCATCACCTTCATCGTCTTCAAGGTTAAATTCTCAGTGCTGAAATTTAGCAAACCATTTTTCCACAATTCGTTTAGCTGGTGCTTGATCTTGAATGTTTTTCACGGCTGCGGCAACGTTTATTCCCTTCCGAAAATCGTAAAGCATAACATGCCGTAAATGACTTTATCGATATTCATTTTTAAAGTGATATTTATCGAAGCAGTTTGTATGAAAACAAATGATTGTTTTTTTAAATGAAAGCTGAAGACGTCACCTTTCCAAGGATATATATTATGTAGGAGTAGGCATTAATGAGAACACGTTACGACGCTCATAACTCCATCTATTGGAACTCCGCACGAACTTTTGCACGCACCTATTATATTTAATATTTAATAAAATAATTTTAAATTATTTACGAAAGAACCCCCGCCTCTTAATTTTCAGCTCATTATCTATTTATTAATGGGTCGTGATCAAATTTTACAGAAACTGTGGGGGTGGACAGATTGCTTGCAAATGTTTTATTCGAAATGCGGTGTGATGACTTGACCAGGTACTTTCAATTTCACTAAGTCTGTTACACACACACACATAAAGAATATTAAAATGCTATTTCTATAATACTTTATCACCCTACGAATATACAGATAGAAAGACTGACAGAAGAACCTGTCGAAACTAAAGAGTTTCTAGTAAGTTAGGGAAGCCTAAAAAGCTCTACTCTATATCAATTGGATTAAATTTTGTCTCTGAATTAAATTAGGAACGTAGTTTTGTTTTTTCATACTCACCAATTTGTATCAAAAGGGTTCCCTCCCTCCCTCTTGGGCAGTCTGTCATGCATACCCTACAGGCGTTCCCATAGTCGGGACACGGATGCAAAATATAAGTCAATAAACTGATATGGCCATCCACATGACTTTACCATACACCAGGTCCCTCTCTTATATTTAATAAAATAATTTAGAATTATTTACGAAAGAATCCCCTCATGATCTTAGGCCCATTAGCAATTAATAATATCTTGAGATTATTCTATTAAAAATATCAGTTTTCTTCGATTTTTGTTTGAAAATTTTATTATTTATTTTAAATTGTTTTTGACCCCCCCCCCCTACTTTTTGGTTACAATCAATTTCACATAGTTAGTCATTTTCATAAGGCCTTATAGGGTGTATATGCGAAATTTCGTACAGATCAATCAAAGAGTCTAAGACTTTTATTGATATATTGCACCCTCCCAATTTCGGCCCCGAAAAATTATAACTCCCTTTTTATTATAGCTTCATTTTATAGTAGGTATATTCCATTTTTCTTGGTTTTTTAGTATTAAAATGTTAATTTTTTAACCCCACCCCATCCCTTAATTTTTGGCTCGATTTCAACCAAAATCTACCTCATATGGTCAAGTTAAAATGTGTCAACAGCGGCTGCTAAACTTTTTCCATAGGGGTTTAAAATATATAAAAATAAAATGAAAAAGCAAATTGACACCTATTATGAGCATTATTAAATAAACAAAATAAAAAATTACTAGCTCATAGGAATAATACTTTAAATTGTAAATTTAAAAAAATTTTATATAACCATTTTTAGGGTAATCAAGGTAATTTATTAAATTTATCAAGATTAATTAAGCAATTTTTAAAATATTTAGAAAAAAGTAAAGTAGTGTTTCCTGACCAATTTACACCATAAACTAATGAGCGCTTAATTTTGCTTTTAATTCATTTTAATAGTTTGAATGATGTTAAAAAATCGTAGACGAAAATCTAAATTAACCCATACATCCTCACTGACTAAAGAATAAAAAGTAGGTACTTTTTGGGCTCTGGACGAGACTCTGAGTTATTTTTGGAAAAATAAGATCCTATATCTCTCTATACAAGACCTTTCGATTCAAATTTCGATATGATCAATTTTTTTACCCCCGCTGAATTCTAGATGTCTCTCCCCTTTCTCTTTCTCTCATTTAACTAATTTCAAACCTTGAGGAAAACTCATAATTTTTTTTAACCCTTGTAATTTCTCATTTTTCTTTCTAGGGTGCGAGAGTAACTTCTAACTTTTGGGTAATGAGTATAACAACTTCTTGGGAGAACACCTTCTTGTATCCTTATCATTAAAACAAAAATATTCCATTTTATTATTTTTATCGCTTAAGATCAACCCTAAGAAAGATTTAATCTTCGATAATGCTCAACAGATCACATGATGGCTTGCATAGGTATATATTATTAGTTTTGTTATAAACTTGGACTATATTTGGTTGATATGAAATAATTTGAAGCCAAGACCCTTTTATTACCTTTGATGGGATCTAATGGGGGATTGAAAGTTCACCCCTTTATAACGAGATTAACTAATTTTCTTCTAATATGTTTTGCATTTTCTTCAAACCTCGAAATATGATGAACATTTGTGATAAGAGGGAGAAATCGAACCTATCCAGTCAAGGGTCCATTTTACGAATGAAAGATGATCATTTCATTAAAATCCAATCAGTGTCACAGTCAATTTAATTTCCTCCATTTTGGAAATATCTTTCTGGATGTTGTTGTTTGGATCGATTGACCTTAATGACTACTAAAAAGATTATATAACAAATGACTATAAATTCTCTCGGTCTAATCCCTTTAGACAAAATGACCTTTTGACATGCACGAAATGAAGGTATCGATGGGGCTTAGGGGGAGAAAGGACAAACGAGGGTTTTCTTTTCAAAACGCACCTGTTTGGCCGTCTCAGAAATCTCCAGGGTGAGGTCCATCCCGGAAGGTCCAGCTCCAATCACCAACACCCGTTTGTTTGTAAAGATGTCCGGAGTCCGGTAATCATGGCTGTGAATTTGCTCCCCTTGGAACTGGTCTATTCCGTCCAGCTGAGGGATCATAGGCGTGTGGTAGTGACTAAAAACGAACAAAAAATGAGTCACGCAAATGCATTTCTCAATTTAATTTCAATTTATTAGCTTTTTGAGTAGAGTGAGTGGAGGATTCTATATGTAATAAAATTTCATATTTGATGTCTTATTTAGATTATTTTAAATTATCATCCATAATTCTTCTATTCAATGAAATATACGACACTCCGATTAAATAACAAAATCATCTCGTTAACTTTGTTCTTTATAACATCGATTATTTACTAACAGTTGAAATCGGAAAGATATAAGAACTTCTTCCCTAACAAGCATACATTCGACTGAGACAAACCAAATAACTCGGTTTACACACTTTTATTAAACTTTTTTCTTCTGTTTCTCTGTCTGTTTGTGTCGATTATTTTGATCCGATTTTGACCCACACTAATTTTCAAAAAATTTGACACACATCCTTTCACGTTAATATGTACATACCTCATTAAATCCGGAAATAATAAATTAGAATAAACTTGGAAAAATATATCATGAATAATTGAATATGCAATTTCGAAAAGGGCACTATCTGAAAATGAAAAAAAATTAATTATTTTCTAAAGTAGTGTAAAATGTATAAAATTTATTTTTGAATTACATTTTGGAGGCAGTAAAATTAATACTAGAGTTGTACCTTTTTTGAGCATAGTAGGTGCAGGGAAGCTTTTAGATTACATTTATATGAAAAAGTGTATTTGTCAAAATTTGCGAGATATGCGCTTTTCGAAATTGTATTTTCAATTACACTAAAAATCTCACAACTTACAAGATATTACATAAAACATTAATTTAATTTTTTTATATACTATTATTATTATTATATTTTATTTTACTATTTAATTTAAATTCAGGAAATGTATCTGCCATCTTATATGTATGGACTATTAATTTATCAATTATTTAAGGGTGAAGAATAAATGTTTGAATAAAAAATTTTTACGAGTTCTTCAAGCCAAATGACCGAATTACATTTTTGGCATTCGGTTTCAATTCACAAAGGGGTGAATACAACCTTTCTGACATATAAAAAAAATATTTATAACAGCTCGAATTTAGTAGTTCACAACCTCTCGTATTTTATTTAGAAATCTTAACTCTACTACTATCACCAATTTACATTTTTATTAATACAAAGAATTGAGTATCTTTTTTTGAAAAATAGATGCGAGTTTTTTTTTAAATCAACTCACTGTGTAAACCAAATATATCAAAAAAAGAATTTAAGGTCATATCTAAGATTTTAGTAGATAAATATGTACTAGAACAGTGGTCTCCAACCTTAATATGCGCGTGAGCTACTTTCGAAGATAAAATCATCGGGTGAGCTACTCGTTTACTACTTATTTATACAATTTATAATAAAATAAAACGAAATTAAGAAATAATAGTTTATTATATCTAAAATTTTAAACAAAGTACACAATAAATATTTTTAAGAAAAAAATAAAAACCGACTTCAAAAAATTAAATGCAACAAATAAAATACACTAAAAGGTATAAAATAATTATTATCTTATTTAGTTACAACTAAACGACGAAATATTAACATGAAATTACTTCGGTGCCAAACAAACTATACCTATAAGCGAGCGTACCTGCCAAACGTACTAAGTAAGATCCGTCGAGTGCGATTCATAAAAGGTATATGTTTGGCACCAACTTCAAAAAGTAATTTCGTGTTAATATTTCGTCGTTTAGTTGTAACTAAATAAGATAATAATTATTTTATACCTTTTAGTGTATTTTATTTGTTGCATTTAATTTTTTGAAGTCGGTTTTTATTTTTTCTTAAAAATATTTATTTTTCTTTTTAGTGAGGTTATTAATAGTGATTATATCATCAGAACTTGACCAAATTAATATGACACCATCCCTAAGACACCCCCTTTCGGATAAAAAAAGAACCATCGAAATCGGTTCATAAACAAAGAGGTTAGGTCTAAACAAACCTAATAAAAAAGGTCTAATACCTATGAAAAAAAATCGAAAAAAAAATGGGACCAATCGGAAGCTAGACTGGACCCAATGCAAAAAAAAATTTCAAAATCGGTTGACAATTGGCGGAGATATGAGGTAACATAGGCACAAAAACAAAAAAAAACAAAAAAAAAAAAATTCAGTCGAATAGAGAACCTCCTCCTTTTTTGAAGTCGGTTAAAAATACAATAATTGTAACAATAATTTTAAAATAGCGGTTGAGTTCGACTAGTGAGGAGGTGAATCCCTCTTACGTCCAAGTTGGGCGTCTCTGTCGCATCTGACCTGTCTTGGAATAAACACATCTCCTCTGTGGCGAAATCTGCAGCAAGGAAGATTGGCCACTTATTCAGAGTCCAAGCGATAAACACCTACGTCTCCACCCTTTCACTTGATCAACTTTCCCTTCTCTTCGGTAATGCAAGGGTCTTTCGAGATCCAGAGGGTCTGCATCTTTACTGGTGCGTCCCTTCTTGCATTCGATTCCATAAAAAAAAAACGTGCAATATAAACATATTTACCTACTAAAATCTTAGATTTGACCTTAAATTCTTTTTTAATAATTTTTAAGTCTATAAAAAATGTTTACAAGAATAGAATTATTGTTAATTTTTATAATGGCATGTTCCTGTTTTGATTTATTTTATTATATGATATTTGAATTTTTTTGAAACTGAAGATGGATATTCAGTTTAAAAAAATCAAATATCATATAATATAAATAAATTCATTTTAAATTTAATAATTTGAAAAGTGTGAAGGTGTAACTTGACATTTGATATCTTGGCTGACTTTGCGCTCTTGTGAATTAATATTTGAAAAATATTTTAATTTATTAATTCAATAATTTTTAAAATTCCCTTATAAAACTATGAAAACTCGAAAAATTAAAAAAAAAGTAGTTTTAATATATTTTTTCTATGAAAGTAATTTTAGAATAAGCATTCCTCATTAAATAATTTTTTAATTTCAAATTTTTTTTTAGATATTTACCAAAAATTGTCGCTAGCTACTAAAAATAACGCCGCGATCTATCGGTAGTTTGCGAGCTGCGGGTTGGCGACCGCTGTACTAGAACAACACTTTTAAAGCTTATCTATCTGAATTTTATGATATATGTGGTCGAAACCAGCAAAATGAGTTAGGCTAGCCCTAAATATAAATTTATATTTATATACAGTGTAAGTGCATGTTAAGAGGTATAAAAGGTGTGGATAGCGGAATATCACAATGATAGATAATTTTATAGATAAAATATATAAAGCAATTTATTGAGGTTGCACATATTACAATATAATAGAATAGTACATGAGGAAAAAGCAATATATAGCATGTTACATTGACTCGAGTAGAAAGACGAAAGGTGAGTAATAAGTTAAGTTAATATAGTCAACACCTGAGTGGCGCTGATGTCATATCGGAGGTGCCAATATTGTACATATATTTTAACACACCCCTCAACCGAAAAAAATAGTATTCAAAAAAAGATTTTATTTCTTCATTTTTTCATCCCAATCCTCTTGATGCAATTTTCTTGCTTTGCCTTGGAAAGTGGTTTGGTTAAGAAATCGGCCGGCATTTCATCTGACCTTAAATATTCCAATTTAATTTTATCATCTTCAATTAACCCTCTAATAAAATGATATCTGATATCAATGTGTTTGGTTCTGTTGTGAAATGTTTTGTTTTCCGAAACAAACTTGGCACTTTGATTATCATTGAAGATTTTCAGTGGGTTTGTCCCGACAAGTCCAATTTCTTTTAGAAAATTTTGGAGGTAGATGGCTTCTCTTGAAGCTTCTCCCATCGCAATGTATTCAGCTTCAGTGCTTGAGAGGGCCACAATGCTCTGCTTTTTGGCATTCCATTGTATTGGACCTCCTCCAAGTATAAAAGCATATCCACTGAAGGACTTCCTATCTATTGGACAATTTCCCCAATCTGCATCCGCGTATCCATGTAAAGGGGTGCCTGTTTTCTGAAATTTGAGTCCAAGTGACTTTGTCCCCTGAAGATACCTTAGGATTCTTTTTGCGGCCTTAAAATGCTCTTCTGTGTAGCAATTATTGAACTGACTTAAATAGTTCACTGCAAAACTGATATCAGGTCTTGTACATACTGATAAATAATTCAATGATCCTATTAATGACTGATAAGGATATTTTTTTAAATCATTTTCATTAATTTTTGATTTATTTAATTTAAGATTTGGTTCCATGGGAGTGAAACTTGGTTTACAATTTTCCATATTAAATTTCTTTAAGATTTCTTCAATATAATTAGTTTGATTCAAATTTAAAATATTTTTATTTTTATTGTATTCAAACTTAATTCCTAAGAAATAATTAATGTTTCCCATATCTTTCATTTTAAAATCATTAGACAAATCCTTTTTTAGATTATTTATTTCATTTTGATTTGAACCAATTACTATCAAATCGTCAACATAAACTATTACAATTAAAATATTTTTATCATTTCTTTTAAAATAAATACAAGGATCATTATTCGTTGGAGACATATTTAGGTCCTTCAATTTTTTATCTAATTTCTTATACCACTGGCGTCCCGACTGCTTAAGTCCATACAACGAAAGTAATTTTAGAATAAGCATTCCTCATTAAATAATTTTTTAATTTCAAATTTTTTTTAGATATTTACCAAAAATTGTCGCTAGCTACTAAAAATAACGCCGCGATCTACCGGTAGTTTGCGAGCTGCGGGTTGGCGACCGCTGTACTAGAACAACACTTTTAAAGCTTATCTATCTCAATTTTATTTATCTCAATTTTATGATATATGTGGTCGAAACCAGCAAAATGAGTTAGGCTAGCCCTAAATATAAATTTATAATTATATACAGTGTAGAGTGCAAATGTGTAAATTCCTTCCTTCCTTAAAAGGCTTATGCATTACTAAAACAAAAGTAACGGGTGACAAAAAACGGTCGTTAGAAACGATATTAAATGGGAAATGAGTTGAAGCGTCCTGTCCTGCTTGGAAGCCATTTGCAGAGCGAGAGCTGCTCTAGCAGCACCTCCTTAAATTCTTCATCTGGAATTGCCGAGCCCTGCTGTCTGTCCTTAAGGACACCATTTGTCTTGTCAGGATGTCTTTTGATATTTAAAAGACTTAAAGCGAGTGGAGCCCCAGGTGCCAAATTATTTAGATCCGCTCCGGATTAGACTGCTCTCTTCACTAATTCATTTGTAATCCCTAAAATTATTATTAAGAAGAAGAGAAGAGTTAAGAATTCATAAGCGGAATAATATTTCAAAGGTTTTGATTCATTAGATTAAAGTTTAAAGAAGGGACAAATGATAAAAAGAACTACAGAGAGAAACTGGTTCTCTTGCTGGCTGTCGCTCTGGAAGACTCCGCGGGAAATTACACCTCAGCTCATATTTCAAACAAAACACGCACAGAAGAAGACGCTTTCACGGGCAAAGCTTTCAAACATTGGCTCCGCCCACATGGCTCCTATTCGCCTTTCTTTGCCTAATTATTACTTTTTCCTATATCTTAAACGTTAAATAATTAAAAAGCATTTTTAATTCCAAATTGACGAAAAAAGTAAAAGCTTAAGACGCGGCACACACGGGATTGAGAAATTTTTATCAGCGAACGGGTTTAAGAAACTGAAACTAATTTTTAAGATGAACTTATTGTTTTATTAAGTTTTTGGACTTCTGTATTAAAAACCATTTTGGCCATCTTTATATAATGCAATTTTATTTTATTCGGGACCCCCCGGAGAGGATATAAATTTGTTATGGGCAGGGACTAATAAACATAAACATAAAGTCATAGACCAAGGGTGTTTAACCTGCGCCCCGGGATACCATATTTTGCGACCCGTGCATGCCAAAACAAATATAAATCATTCCAATGTTGTTGGGTTTCACTATTTTTCTAAATAAATTGCAATCCAGCTCATAGCTGAAGGATTTATTTAATAGCAAAAATCTTGTAGACTTTTATAAAAATTATATTTCATTCGAACAATTTCCAAAACGTCGAAAATTTTCCTCACGAATATTGTCGCTCTTCTTAACAACTTATGTGTGTGAATAAATTTCTTCTTTAATGAAATTAACTAAAAATTAAAAACGGGGTGTGTTGACTGATACACACCTTAAAAATACATTGCGATTGGCTTCGAGTACCATACCACCGAACCATAGAAGACATATTAAAAAAACACCAATTTCAAAAATCACATTAAGTTCGAGTTCGTTCAAAATTACCACATCACTTTGCATACCAAGATTATAATATTACATACATTACATATACAATCTATTTTTTCATTTTCATAATAAAACTAAACTTTTAAATGTAGTTGACTTTTTTATTCGGCCCGCTCTGCCTTGAAAAAATTTACCATGTGGACGAGATGCTGCAAAAGGTTAAACACCCTTATCATAGAGCATAGACCATATCACTTCCCTTCATAAGAAAATAAAGTTCACAGTATAAATGGTCAAAGAAAAAAAGACGGAATTTTTTAGATTTAAAATTAAAATTTCCGGAAATAAGCACGCATTTGAAATTTATAGGAAACCCACAGCGACAGAAATTATAATACATAAAAATTCATCAAAACCAATGCGTCACGCCCACAAAAACCCGGCCTTTCATTAGATGATACTAATAAATATTAAATATGTATGTATAATGTAGTTTATTTGCATAAACCAGAAGAAAACCGCATTGATTTCTCTTTATGAAACTACATCCTACGTCCCGTTTGTAAATAATTAACTGCCCTGAGTATAGAATTTACACAGAGGTCCATAATATGGAATCTGAGGCTTGATGTTCAAAAAGTCTGGAATTTATTTAACTAGTTAAATTCATTAGGTATAGCTGATAAAACATGAAACAAGAGGATCATAATATAAAATAAACCTACCTACTCGGACTATAGAAACTACCTAAATCCAACAATATTATATTTCACTAGACGTAATATTTACCTACGTATACATTTCAACTATATGTATCTGTACAAAATGAATTCCAATAAATGTATTTTTAAACACGCATAAAGTTTCTTTTAAAAAATAAAATAAGACAAACCGATGATTAGTTATTGAATTAGAACAGTGATACTCAACTTTTTACCCTCACTGAATCTTTTAATGATTTAAAAATTTGGCGGCACACTAAGGATCCAATAAAATTATAGGTACTTTATAATCACAATTATATTAATTACATATTTTATAACTAAATATTTTAAATAATAATTTAGATTCAAAAAGAAACGTTTATTAACATTTTGTATTTATTCTTATATTATTACAATCAGAGTATACAGCATCACTTACAAAAAAATAATTATATTAATTAGAGTTTAACACAGCAATTAAATTTTAATGAGAGATTTGAGGTTGGCGTTATTTAATTACACCCCTTCTGATGAGTCGCAAAAAAAGATAAATGCAACTTTTAAGTTCATGCACAACGTTAATAAATTTTGATCTCTTTTTAGACTTTATATTTGTTAACGCTGAAAATCCAAATTCATATAAATACGATGTTGTAAACAATAATTAAACATAAGCCTTGTCTTCTAATAGAACCGCTATTTTTTTGGTTAATCCACCGAGAAATATTTTCATTAAAAAAAAATATTTTGATATCTCTATTTTTATCATAGAACCTCATAGAAAATAGGTGGAGCCAATCTTAAATCTCTTTACCAATTTTTTTATTAAATGACAGAGAGATTTATTAATTTAATCTTTTAGGCCTATTGTGGGAGGCTTAAATTTTTGTTGGACCCTTTATTATATAAATGGAAAGCAGTAGCTCAACTATGTGGAAATATTTTCGTTCATCACATTATCTAACCATGTAATTAATTGAAAATATTATTTCCAATTGATCAAGCACAAAAAAGTAAATATTATCTTAAGAAAAATATTTTAAAATCATTTTCCTTGAGTCTTTCTTTACCTAGGTTTATATTTATTTATAGTACCTAATGAATTGGAAATTTGCTATTTCGAGTAAAGCTCGTTCAGTGGAGAATAAAAATAGTTTTCTGAGCCAAAGGACAAATTTGAACTAAGATTAACTTGACATCTATTTTATAAATAAGAATTTTATAAATTTATTTTATTTATTTATTTTTATCATTGTCTACGCATTAAATTATAGAAAATAACAAGTGATTTTATCGATAGTTACGGTAATATTGCTTTGGGTAAAAATCCATGACGAGATTTTGTCACATGTTAGTTTTTCAAAGTTCTCTGTATTTATTTATTTTGATTCTTTATTTCGCCTAGTTAAGATTAGGGATGTTATGGAACTTAGACTCCGACTCCGAAAGGTCTGAACATCCGATTGATTTTACACCTCCGACTCCGACATTGGCTCCGATAAATTTAAATCGAAGGTTATAATGAAGATTGAAAGAGCGCGCACCTACAATTTTTGAGTTGTCGTCAGGAAAATCTCCTTACGCCAGCATATTTTTCTATTGTTGAATGTTACTTAGGTATGCGTATTATTATATTATTTCGTACCTGGAGCACCAAGCGATGCCCCGTAGCTTTTTGCCTCTAAATAGCTTAAGTTTCAAATTTAACGGCTCTGTTTCTTACCGAATACGAAATAAGAACGATTAAAATATTTATTTTGCGACATGACTAATTTACACCCCCTTCCTTTATTTCAATCGGATTAAAATTTATACACGACTAATAACTCATGAGACTTGATAAGTTCATCAATTTCGTACAAATCTATGTGTGGTAAAGTAAAAATGTCAAAAATAACCCACTTAGAGATGAAAAATTCAACTTATTATTATACTAACGAAAAAAAAACACCAAAATTAATAATTTTCATTATTCGTATAAAGCTAATAAATTGTTTGGTTTTTAATGGTTAATTTTATTTTTTGTTTTGTTCCGAAGCGTGAATTGACTGGGTGGAAAATTCGCTTTACGATTCAAATTATATAGTTAACAAGGGTAGTAATTATTTCCATTTTTTTTCGTTAGTCATATTCAATATTATTCAATATTGGTCAATTTCTGTCTCCAACATCAATGTCAATTTCCCTAATTGTGTATAGCCAATGCAATTCTATTATGGATAGAAAGCAACTTTCCACAACGTTCAGGTTCATTTAAAAATTCTAGTTTAATATGTTATTTGTTTTGTTTATTTATTTGTTTTTATTTTTTTACTTATGGAAAGTGGTGTAGGTTTTAGGTGAAACATGATGTTAGTTAATAGAGTAAAGGGTGTGTAGTTTCACAGTGAATGAAATAAAACTCAAAGAGGTTTATACAAACTCAATATATTTCGGATTATTAGTCCATCATCAGGAGTTTACAAGTTAATACTACTGTTCAATTATTATTAGTATTAACTTGTAAACTCCCGATGATGGACTAATAATCCGAAATATATTGAGTTTGTATAAACCTCTTTGAGTTTTATTTCATTCACTGTGAAAATACACACCCTTTACTCTATTAACTATTTTTATTTTGATTGAGAAACATATAGGAGGTGCATAGAACAATGGCTAGAACACTTTAATTTTACTCTGCAGGCTCAAACTAGACTCAAGGTTATTTCATTTTCATGACTCATCAAATAACAAGATTGTATTAAGCCACTGGCACAGATTTCCCAGATGATCCTTCAGTTTAACCCTAGAACGCACGAGCTTTTTCACAAACACAAAGTCGCAAGCCATTATATGTTTAATTGGTTATAACACATTTTTCAATAATTATATTCATTATTTTTTTATATATTTATATCAAGATTTATACAAATAAATAATAAATCAATACTGTTTTACTTTAGGTTAAAAATAAAATAAAATGAGAGAGTCTTCTGTTTTTTAAATAAAATAATTTTTAATTATTTCTAGAGACTATAGTTTCGAAGGCATTGCCTTCATCATCAGTCTATCACAAAAAAAAACTGTTTTACTGTTTTCATGTATATTTTACTATACTTCGCTCTAAAAAAATTTAAAAAAATGAAAAATTGTACACAAAGTCACGAGCGTGGTCTGTCAGGCCCACTAGGTTTATTGATTTATGATATATTTTTCAATAATTATATCCATTTTATTTTATTATTAATTTACATCAGAATTTATAAAAATAAATAATATATCAATACGTTTTTTACTGTTTTTACTGTTTTAATACACAGAAAACCAGAGAGAGTATTTTGACTTTGTGTTTGTAAAATGGTTCCTAGAAAAAATTAGGTATGTAAATTTTTTTTAGAAAAATCCTTTAAAAATACTTTTATCTTATCTTATCTTATTATATTAAACGAGCAATTCTTGTATATATATAAATCTCTTTAAGTAGAATTAAGCGACGGCGTAAAAAATCCCAATCCCAACCTATAACGATAGATTGAAAGTATAATTATTTTTCATGTGTTTATAATTTGCATTATTTTTAACATAATTCAACTCTATATAATAGACTTTGCATGCAATTTTATTATTAGTTTGAAAGTTTATATTGGGAAAATAAGGACAAGTTTTTTATGTGTGACTTTTTTATTTATCCACCAACGTTTCGTCGACTTTGCCGACTTCTTCAGGGCTTCTATAATTATAAGAACATTCTTGATATTAATTTACAAACGTACAGTCAGAATCCAAAAACATACATGTATCAATAGTTTACCTACCAAATAGTCATGTCACACATTCGTTTAAATTTTCTTTTTACCTTCGTTACCATTGAAGACCAAAGTCGACGAAACGTTGGTGGACAAATAAAAAAGTCACACATAAAAAACCTGTCCTTATTTTCCCAATATAAACTTTCAAATTATAAATTAAATTATGGACGGAAATGATAATAATTTATTATTAGTATTAAAATATTTAGCTTGTGTTAACGTGAAATAGACGCTTTGATAAAATTCTTACTATACTTGATTAATAGAAAATTCTTTATTTTGAGTCTGAGCTTGTTTCAATGTCTCCAATGGATCTGGACTTGTCTCGACATGTATTCGGGATTGTTATAAAAGTGCCCTTATATTTTCTTTCTATACCACGCTGAAACAGTCTACCCCAATTGCATTTCAGAGAATTTATTATTTTTCGATAGATTCTTTTCATTTGTTTTTAAGGAAAGAAAAAATTTATCGAATACATTTTTTCATTAAATAATTATATACTTAGAATGAATTTATTTTTATTAGGTAACTTTTTTAATCAAATAAATAAGAATTAACAGGTATTTATTATGGAGTTTTTTAGAAAATCAATTTTTTAATGGATTTCGTATAGAAATATTTCGAAGAATTTTGCCAGGCTAGGTAATCTTATCGAGCAACGGGATTCTTTCCATTCTAATCCTTGCTTTATTTGGTGTCGAGAAATGCTCGAGACGGCATCGAAGACACTCTCTTACCATGCAAAGGCAAACAACCCTTAATTTCTACCCCTATATTTTTAAATATAATAACAATCTTATATAAGTCCAATATCAGATATCAATTAATGTTTAGAAATTAAATTATTTTGCAAAAAAATAAAGATATATTTAAGTATATATATTTTATTTTTAAGAAAAGTATTAGTAGTTAGTAGGTGTTGTACTATTTTGAAATCTTGATGATGGGCCATCTCTTAAAATAGCTTGATATGTTAGGGTAGTTAATCTTTAGCTATTATAGTTATTAATGCTACTATAATAGCTATTAATAATACTATTACTAACCAAAAGGTTAATTCAATCATGATGAGACATAATTAATTAACATATTAATTAAACCAACTGCGAAGCGGGTTTGTTGGTAGACTCCGCAGTGGGTTTTTAGATGAAAAAAATCACGTCGGCGTCGTCGTGCAAGCCATTTATAATAAGTAAATATTGATAAGTTTAAAGTAAAGAAAATTTTTGAAATTTTTTTTAGAAACTTTTTAAAATTTAAAATATAAAATACTAGGTAGAACCTACACCCTTTTTCACTTAACAAAAATAGATAAATATCTCACATTAGTTACAAAACCTCAGTATGCGAGTCCGACTCCCACTTGTCCGGCTTTTTATGCTTATTCGTGCTTAGAAATATTTCAGACGTTGAGAAATATCATTTTTCATCATAATTTTTTCTGTCTATGTCTTTAGATTCCGATAATCAAGATAATTCAAAGCTCTCAAAGAATTTATTTTAGTGTAAAATGTTTACATTTTTAATTCAAAAACTGATTAGGTTTGGCAGTTTTCTACTTTAAGAACTTTCGGATAAAATCGAAAAGAAATCAGGTCTCAAATGGTGGTAGCTTATAAGCTGAAACTTGGAGAAAATGCTTGTGTCAATAAGCTGCACTTTTCTGACAAGTAAAGCTCAAACCATTAACTGATAATTGTATTGCCTACCGAGGATTAAAAATCTACAATTTATTTAAAAATTCCCTTAGGAAATTAAAAAATCTCATGATATTAAATAGATTGTAGTGTTTGTTGTTCTGAATCAAATACCTCTTAGACAAATGAACACGATTGTCTAGTTCTCTGCTATAGGTATATGTAGAGAATAATTTCGCATACGATACTTGGGTGCTTCTCCCCTCGTAACAAATTAGTCTGGCAATATTTCATCCCTGGTGACGCCGTCCCCTTCCAGAGATCTCATTCCCAGGTGGCTTTCAACTTCTCTATCTTTGCTTTTATGAATATAGATCCAGCACAATTAAAACTAAGTTTGTATAATTAAAATAATGGTTTTATGCATAATCATCAAGTTGTTTGTACCTTCTAGTTTGGCAAGATTTAAGCGTCGACAATGCGGCAAAGGAAATTGACTCAAGTACTTTTGGGGTTACTTGAATTGCAATACTGTATAGTTGCTTTTGAAATTAAACAAAGGAAGTTAGTTGATTGAGAGGAGGAAGGGGATTATTTCCATTTTTCAACTTATTTGGTAAACAAATGAGGAAATTGTGATTTCTCCAAAAATGTGTTTTTATGTCTTACAATCATTAGCAATATTTAGCCGGCCATGGAAAACCTTAATGGGCCACCCTCATTTGAATTTATTTTTTCGGATGGGGATAACAAAAATTACTAATAACTACCCAATTACGACCGGCCTACCTGGAAAACTTCAGGTCGCCCGGCGGCCCATTCTGCTACTGCTTAGAATTGAATACAATGTGTAGCAATTAAAGTGTGAATTTGATGGAAATCGTTGACTCATTTTAAAAGCTGCCTAGAAATAGGTTCGATTCAAATATAGAGTAAGAATTTTGAGAAAGATCTAGGTTTAAGCTTGCATATTATTCAAACATTAATGAGACAATTTTTATTTATTTATTTATTGGATAACAATGCTCAAAAATTACAATCATTACACAAAAATGTTCAAATTTAAATTGACATTACTTGTGTGGATTTTCTTGCTAAAATAAAAAAAACAAATAATTAAATCATAAATTAGAATCTAACCGTATCATTAGAGTACGAACTTGTAGTATTAGATGCGCAGTTAAAAACATTTAGGAGCTGGCTCCTCGTTAGGACAAAAGTTCTAAAAAAGTTTGTCAACGTTTTTAAAATAAAAAATAAAGTTTAATATTATAAATAACAATATGATTTATTTGAATCACTCTATTACTCCGAAAGAACTAACCGAGATTAAAAAATTATTGTACATCAAAGCAGTGGCGCAACCACGGGGGGAGGGGGGGGATAATGGGGCTAAAGCTCTCCCCCTCAGTATAAAGAAAAAAATGAAAGTAAAAGCAAAAATGAAAAAATTAACAAATGAAAATGAAAAAAATATTTGCTAAATAATCAATATTTTAATTAAATATAACTTTAGACAAAAAAAGGATTTTATTTCCATATATATATATATATAAATAAATATATATATATATATATTATGTGCGTGTGTGTATTAGCCCCCCTCCCCCAGGACAAAAACCTGGTTGCGCCACTGCACCAAAGACATAATTAGCTTAAAATTTGCTTCTATGAAGATTCTTGTAAAGAGGGTGTTTGCAGGTCTCTCCGTTATAAATTTAAATATAATAAACTATGAAATGTATTTTTTGAATTAATCAACTTGAGATAAGTTCGCTTTGTTGATTATGTATGTTCTAGTGGCGGTTGGTGACTTTTGGGATACTATCCAAAAAAGTATCTTTCATTTTTTGAAATTTTATTTTAATCTTTTACAATTTTTATTCGACTACAACTCGTCTGAACTTGCCTTTGACATGGTTCAACTGAAAGATATACCAGGCAGGGACTTTAAACCTTCTATCGGCACCCTTTTCGGAAAAGCATTCAATTTAATTGCCCGTTGAAACTATGCAACCATTTTATTTCATTTCGAAAACCAATTATACTTTTCAAAGCAAAAAAATGTTTTTTTTATAGAAATATTTGAAAAAACGGATAATAATTTGAAAATTCAAAGATTCTCCTGAAATATTGAAGTCAACCTCATATGTATATTTATTTTTGAAATTTTAGGGATGCGCCGCATTCACAGCATCCATGAACCACACGCTTCTGGTATGAACATTGTACAATATACAAATGTCAAAAACTTATGGTAAAATGACATTTGTCAATATTTCTTTCAATTTACTCATTTCAAATTTGAGTGAGCATAGACCGTGGCTTGAACACTTGACATGCATTTATTTAATTATTACTTATGTTTATTTTTTTCATTTATTTTATTGATCTCTTCTATTCTTTTGTCATTTGGTTGGAATAAATTGTTTGCTTTTGGTAATAATTATACTATTTAAACTTAGAGAGTCCCTTGGGGCAAGGCGGAATGGGCAGGTGATTTATACGAAGGATCTAATTAATAACTAATGAATGTGAACATTTTATAATGATGGTTGTCATTGTGTGTGATGTTGATGATTAAATTTTTTTTGGAAAATGACTAACCGCAATTTGATATTAATTAATCCCATTTTGAAATTGATTGATTCCAATTTGATGTTGAAAAAGAATAGCATTCGTTTATAAAATTATATTTATTGTCAAATAAATCAACGATTTCCTTCATTATTAGCTAAAGTATTTTTCCTCTTAAGGTAGTTGTTCCGCCAAATGGGTTTTCTTAGGATTTTTTTCGAAATTTAGATAGATTATTATTTAAATACTTCTGCATCGATTGGTGGCAAAACGAAATTTATGAACAATATAGTTCCGGAGATATTAAATTTCAAAAATAGAGTTTTTCAGACTCTTATACATTGCACTATACGGGATATCGGAAAATTTACACACATATTTAATTATAATTAAGAAACATTTCTTACCATTTTTATAAAAAACTAAACCAACATTAAACAATAACCAATATATATTTTAAGACTATTTTGATTCATAGTTACAACACAGTTTCTGAGATAATAATGAATAAATAATGAAAAATGTATAAAAAAATTTACACTAAAAACAATTTGGCAACAGCGCATTTATTTAACTAGCGAAGGATGTATAAAGCACGCATGCGCTAGATTTTTTCAAAATTTTAATTTTCGTAAGGTGTAATGTAGGCGTTGATTACATTTGTTAAAAAAAATAACAAAACGATTTTTTATAGAAATTTTTAAAAAATATATTTTATCTATGATTTTAATATAAAAATATTCAATCTCTTACAATAGTGCCAGATTTGTCAAACGAGCACGGGATTGGCTAGAATCGGTACATAAACAACAAAAACTTTTGGGCTTATGAATTATGAATCCTTATTGTCTGTTCTATATTCTCTAGCATTAATTTTTTGCTAGAAACATCTACCTTAATATTGATACAAAAAATTTCCTACATAAAAAATATTGCAGATTTGAAATTTCGACTAATATCACTTCGATTGCACATTTTTAATTAGAAAATCTAATCAGAATACATGTCGTTTCAAGATCAAGTTCTGAAGTCGTTTTTAAGTGCTTTGGAACAGTCTCTGGATAACTATTTTCAAATTTTCAAATTCACACTTGTTAGCACAACAGCCAGACTGGTCAACTTGCAAACTGACGAACCAGAATTTTCAAAAACCAAATTAACTTTCACTCTGAAATTGCAGAAAAGGAAGATGATCATTAATTTGATTTTTAGAAAATATAGTTTGTCAGGTCTGCACGTTGGGCAGTCTGATTGTTTAGCCAACAATCGCAAAATTTTCTGATATAAGCTAGTAAAGTTGTTTCCCAACCAAAGCCAAATTAAAAAATAAAAATATATATTATATATTACATATTAACTTTTTAAAAAATACTCTTTTATTTCAAAATTCACTAAAAAGTACAAAATTGAGTGGATATAGATGAGGCACTCCAAAATTCAAAAAAAGAAGATAATTTAAACTAATTAGTAGAGATTGTGGTATTGGTGCAAGGTGAAACATCTTTAATAAAGATAAGAGTAAATAAATATTATATTTAATGTGAAATAAGTGACCAAGAATTTACTGATGTTGGTTGAGTTTGGTTGAAAGGTCTAGACTCTAGAATCTTCATTTTTGACCTTCCGTCTCATTTAAGATGTTTATTTTCAAAAAGTTTTTTACGAAAATGTCAAAAATTACATCCTCTACAACTTTGCTTGTAATGAGGATGTAAAATTTTGAAAATAAACACCCAAAATGAGGCGGAAGGTCAAAATGAAGATTCTAGACCTCTGAACCAAAGCTCAACCTACATCAGTAAATTCTAGTTGCCACAAAGATATTCAGTTAAACGCGTTTAACTAATAATAACCCGTTCTTACTAAAAACGGGTTTTTACTGCAACATATTTACATACTTATAAAAAAAATATTTTCTACTTTGTCATCCATTAAAAAAAAATATTTCTTCTATCATTTGTTTTAATAACATTTATTTTATTGGTCTCTTTCTTTTCTTCATCTGGTCGGAATAAATAGTTGACTCTTGGTGATACTTTTACCATTTGAACTTAGAGAACCCTCTGGAGAAGAGGGTGAGGGGAGGTGAAGGGGATATATATAGGAAGTATTTGATAACTAATGAATGTGTAAATATTATAATGATCGTTGTCATCGTGTAAGTTATGTCGTATCCTGAAGGGACGGTCGGTCGGGAGGAGTGCGCACTGAACAGGCCAAGATCGAACAATCGCCCTGAAATTCAGAACATACAAGGTCAGGAAGGGGTTGAGTGCAGGGGTGGGTTATAATTCACAGTCGCTTGGTTTGGTTTACCCTAACACATAACGACCCTCTCTATTCATATAATTTGATATATGACCTGGTGGCTGCCGATTTAACTATGCAAAATATGTCGATTTTCAAATGTATTAAAATAGATTTATTTCATGAAGCGCACATTTTAACCATTGGCTTGACTATAAAATATTCATATATGACAAATATTGTATTTATGGAATCATTAAAAATGAACGGCCGTACGCTAAAAGAGTAATTAATTATTCTTATAACGGCGATGATGCCCCTAGCCCTATCCGTTTTATCAAGTGCAGCATCCTCCCCCCCTTTTTTTGGATTACGTCCAAAGAAATCAAAAACATTCTCCACATAATGAACCACCAAGAAAACTCACCATATTGGAAAATAGAAGTTGGCGGAATTTCATGCCCAGTTTCTTATTATTGGACCATCAATTGCTTTCTTTTCCAATAGACATTTCTATTCTATTCACTTCCGAATATTTATCCGTTCGATTTGCGCAGATATAATTGGGTTTCTTCCTCAAAAATAAATATAAAACGTTTTACAGGATTTTATTTAACTTGGATTCTTTCTTAGTTTGTCTGAATAGAATCTTGAAATCGAATTTTTACCCACCTAAATCGTGTCTATTTTTTTTAGAATTTTACATTCATAAGTATTCATTATTTATTCATTTTATTTTATTGTATTTTTTTATTAACATCTTAACCAATTATTAGAATAATTGTCCAAAGATTTGTGTTTTCACATAATTCATCATCATCATTGAGTATATAGTCATAAGACTGGTTTGATGCAACAATCCGTCTCCACTCGACCCTGTCCCCCGCCAGCTGTTTGACCTCTCTAAATGTCTGGCAACCCATATCCCCAATTATTTGGCTGAAATATTCTAATCTGGGTCTTCCCCTTCCCCTTTTCTTTCCCACCTCCCCCTCCAAGATATCCCTAAGCAGTCCCCCATGTCTCAGTGTGTGCCCCATCATCTGACCTCTTCTCTTCTTCAGACTCTTCCACAAGGTTCTTCTTTCTCCGATTCTTCCAAGAACTTCTTCATTTGTAATTTTATCCATCCATTTGATATTCATCATTCTTCTGTAGCAGCACATTTCGAAAGCCTCTAATCTCTTTCTCTCCGCTTAATTGTCCAGGTTTCACACCCGTACATGTCTATGCTCCATACATATGTCTTCAATAGCATCTTCCTGTTTTCTAAACTGATTGAGGAGGAGCATAGTAGTTTTTGTTTTGAATTAAACCCCATTTTTGCTTGGGCAATTCTTGATTTAATTTCGTTTTCGCTCCTCCCATCCCATGTTATTTTACTTCCTAGGTAGCGGAATTCCTTAACTCCTTCTAGGTTTTCTTGGTTAATTTTGATGCATTCCTGTCTCGTTTGTTCTTTTTACTTTATCCAATGCAAAGCATGGGTAAAGTATTGTAATCGCTCTCGGGGCAAGCGTGGCTTCAAAGGGTCCTCAGGTAAAGACTACGGAACCCATGGACTCAATTAAAGTCACAAATTGTAGTATTCAATTAGGTTGAATTTTAGCACGTGACGGTTTTGCCAAAAATTACAAGGGGTCTCGTCGAGAGGCCAAAAAGTGCGATTTTTTCATTTAGTGCGTGCGGATGGATGGATGTATGGATGTATGTCTGTTATCGCTTATTTGGCCGACGATTTTTTCCACACCGTTGCACCGATTAAAATGAAATTGAAAACCTACCATTAGTTTAACAAAATGAAGCGCTGATTAGTTTTTGGTACATATCGGCCCACAAACATTAGTACTTTATTTCAGTACTTTTTTAGTTTTTTCTAAATATCTTGAAAATAACTTAACCAATTTTGATGAAATTTAATATCCTAATTAAGTACCTTGGGGACCACAAAAAAAGGTTAAATAAAGTTTTTAGTAAAATTATATTTTAAAGTACTTTACTCTAGAGTAAGATGGTACTTTTTTTAATTTTTTTAATTCTTTAAAATTTATTCATTTGAAAGTTTTAATATAGCTCATTTAGCCTTGCTTAAGTAAGAATGGATAGGCTTCTCTCTGTGAAATGCTAAAAATTTGGGAGGAATTTTTATGAGTAACCATAGCAACTGGGTTGATTTCTTATCCGTTACCTTTGCTGAAGACAGAGAAATCGATTTTAAACCAAAAATAGCGATTGATTCTCATCTAGTACTTGAGGAATAATCATTCTAAATTGGATTTTTGACCTTTCGGTTTTTATTAGTAACCAGTGCTGAAGACATAGAGAAATCGACTTTAAACCAAAAATAGCGATTGATTCTCATCTAGTATTTGAGGAATAATCATTCTATATTGGATTTTTGACGTTTCGGTTTTTATTAGTAACCATTGCTGAAGACATAGAGAAATCGACTTTAAACCAAAAATAGCGATTGATTCTCATCTAGTATTTGAGGAATAATCATTCTATATTGGATTTTTGACGTTTCGGTTTTTATTAGTAACCATTGCTGAAGACATAGAGAAATCGACTTTAAACCAAAAATAGGGATTGATTCTCATCTAGTATTTGAGGAATAGTCATTCTATATTGGATTTTTGACCTTTCGGTTTTTATTAGTAACCATTGCTGAAGACATAGAGAAATCGACTTTAAACCAAAAATAGCGATTGATTCTCATCTAGTACTTGAGGAATAATCATTCTATATTGGATTTTTGACGTTTCGGTTTTTATTAGTAACCATTGCTGAAGACATGGAGGAATCGACTTTAAACCAAAAATAGCGATTGATTCTCATCTAGTATTTGAGGAATAGTCATTCTATATTGGATTTTTGACGTTTCGGTTTTTATTAGTAACCATTGCTGAAGACATAGAGAAATCGACTTAAAATCAAAAATAACGATTGATTCTCATCTAATACTTGAGGAATAACCATTCTACATTAGGTATTTGACGTTTCGATTATTATTGGTAACCATTGCTGAAGACATGGAGGAATCGACTTAAAATCTAAAATAACGATCGATTCTTATCTAATACTAGAGGAATAACCTTATTGCATTCCATTTTTGATGTTTTGACTATTAATGGAAACCTCTACTGAAAATGTAGAAGAATCGACTTAAAATCAAAAAGACTAAATTCTTTTTTGGTAAACAACTCAAGCTTGAATCTTTCGGTTTCGAATCCACTGTGATCATAACAATCATTTTGCTTACCTGTAGATAATTCATTACCCTTTGCCCTATTTGTTATTCATAATTCAGCACATTTTAGGAAAATATTTATAAAAATTGCTGGGATGGCTTGATTAATAATTTAAAACTCCTGTGACGAATTTAATTAAAAAAGAAAAAAAAATATTAATAATATGTAAATATATTAATGACGTTCCGAACTATGTTTTTTAAAAGGGAAAAAAAAAAAAAAAGAACTTTGTATATATTTTGTAAAAATTTGAATGACCATATTTATAAATTTGTAAATAATTGTAATATAAATTTGAAGAAAAAAACCAACAACTATACCGATATGCGCAACGATATTCTGCGCATCCAATGATTAATGGGGACATGTTATACATTCATTCATTTATATATATCTCATTAACATATGGATCATCAATTGCTTTTTACTTTGTTTTCTATTCGAGATGAAAAAGAATTTTTATAATGTTTTTGGCATTGTCAAAGGAGACAGAAAGTAACTATTTTTTGAACTACTTTCATTGACTTTTTGTTGTAAGTAGATTTATGATTATTATTTTTGTTTTGTGTATATTGTTTTTATATTATGAATGATTTGTGAAAATCCCAATACTAATTAATGTTCGTCTTCCCCTCAATTATATAGACCCTGAAGAAGGAGAGAATAAATCTCCGAAACGTCGGTTTAACAAATAAATGTAAAATAATAAAACCTCTATAGTCTTATTTTTTACAACCACCGTGGACTGCTTTCATCAACATCCAATTGCATATTTATACCAGTCCGTCTCCTAAAGAAAATCTCTATCATTTATAAAATAACATTCCTCATTTAACATTATATATATACGGTGTCCTTTATTTAAGAGGACATTCCTTTATTTCACAAATCTGTCCTCTAACTTTATTTATTTTCTAAGATAGGCGTTTTGTCCTTTATTTTGTAAAGTTGACGCATATAACTATTTATTCGGATTGTTCAAACCGTGATAATACTAAAATGTCCAGAATTCTGGTCAGATATGTTTTACCCAATGCGGTGTTAGAGTAGATAAACGTTTTGAATATAAATAATCTTTCTGGAGAAGCTTCAGATTTATTAACAAATTGCATCAAGAAATCACTGTCAAAATTTGAAATTACTAATAAATTACTCGCTTTGTGTGCTGACAATACCAACAGCAATTTTGGTGGCTCCCAGAGAAAAGGAAAAAATGGAACAATCAAGTAAACATAAATTGATAGGCGTTAATTGTGCTGCTCACATTTTGAACAATTGCAAAGTATAAAAATTATTGTTATTTAAATTTTTACAATGTGTGTGTATGTGTAATAATTAAGATGTTTAAAATTTTAATGTATGCATTGTTGTATGCTACTACTTTCGTAATAAATATTATAAACTTATGAATTTTAAAAGGTATTTTTTTTATTTTCTTTGATGTTTCCTTTATTTCCCCCTCAAAAATATGGTCACCGTAATTATATACAATAATAAGATTAATATTATTTAAAGTAAATAATTAATATAGTTAAATAAATAGTTCATATGTTTTTCTTCTTTTTAGTCGACGATTTTCATCGTTATTTAGACGTTGATGGTGTCTAAAGGCATGTTTTTTTATTTCTTCTGTGACTGTATCAAGGTATAGGTCTCAAGGCAGGTCACTATTCCTGTTGAACTAGGGTGCATTCACAATACTTCTTATAGGACTCTGTTTTTTAAATTTTTGTATAAATTCTGGACTTTTTTGTACAGCCCCATAATTGAATCCCGTATGTCCAGACGGGTTTCAAAATTTGCCTATAGATTAAAATTTTATTTTTTACAGACAGCAATGAATTTTGCGTTCAAGTAGCCAGCAAAGTTTTTGAAATTTGATTTTAAGTTCTTGTTTTTTCATCTTTAACGTGCCTTTTCCAATAAGTAGGTATACATGAAGACAATACAATATTGGTAACTTCTTGAAATTAATAAATAAATATAAATTGAAAGCAATGGAAGGCAGCCCAGGGGTAGTGAGGAAAAAAAATTAACACATATCCAAATAACCTGTAATTTATTGGATTCTTTCCTCCTTTCCTTTTAAACCGACGTTTCGGATGATTCTTCCCTCCTTCTTCAGGGTTTGAAAGGGTCAATGAAGGAAACAAATAAAATACTTCCTTGCTCTCTCCACATCAGTGTTTAAAACTTTTTTCTTCCTTAACAGAAGTATAGAAAAAAACAATTTATTTTACTTCTTTTTCTTAATTATCAAAAGGAGGAAAAAAAATTGTTTTTTTCTATGCTTCTGTTAAGGAAGAAAAAGTTTTATACACTGCTGTGGAGAGAAGAAAGAAGCATTTTATTTGTTTCCTTCATTGATCCCTTGAAACCCTGAAGAAGGGAAGAATTCTCCGAAAGGTCGGTTTGAAATGAAAGGAGGAAGGAATCCAATAAATTACACCTTATTTGGATATGTGTTAATTTTTTCTTTCCTCACTACCCCTGGGCTAACTTCCATCACTTTCAATTAAAAGTTCTACCAGTCCGTCTCTCTCCAGAGAAAATTTTGTGCAAAAAAATAAATATAAAATTTATTTTCTACTCTCTCTCCCTCAATGGGGACGGATGTCGTTGAGGCACTAGCTAGTATTGGGGATTAAAACTAGGGCGAGTGCAAGTCGAAATCGTGTACTGGGGGTTCCGTGTGCCTTAAATGCTCCAAAACACTTGAATTTGGAGTTCCCTCATACTTTTAAATTGAATTACTTTTTTAAAAAAATTTAGTCTGATTCTAATTATAAAGATGTTTACAGAGATACCTCGCACACGAGGATAAAAAAAAAATTATTTTGGACCTCACAAAAAATTTAACTCTCGCCAAAATAATAATAGACAGACCAACAAGAAAGTAACTAAAAATTGGAATTAGAACAATGCATTCATGTGGAGGATATAAATTTATGTTTACAGAAAATTATCTAAATAGTTGTTTATTATTTTTCAAATAAGTGATAAATTGTTTATATGATTGTAGGATACGCCTGGGAGGCAGGCAATTGTTTGCTTCTTGGGTTGCTGTAGAATTGAACTAATTTTTTCTTTTTTGCTAATTGTGTTCAAAGAGAGAGAAATCAAATTTCTAGCCCTTTTAGTCGAGTTGAATAAAAGTGTACATAATTACTCTTTAGAACAGGGGTTCCAAAACTTTTCCGAGTTGTGGTGCCTTTTTTCAATAAAACTTTTTCCATGTCACGTTACCCACAGCAAAAGTAAGTAAGAGATAAAAATAAACAATAAATAAATTTTTAGCTTCTCTCTAGTTAGGCCAAATGTTTTGTTTCTATTAATTATTAAACTTTGCGGCGCCCCTGTGAAAATGCCGCGGCGCACAGTTTGGGAACCTCTGCTTTAGCACACTGCAAAACTATAAAATAAAACACTGCTCAAAATGATTGGGGGGGGGGTTAATAAAGGGACGTGCTTTTGGTAATGTTATGAGTTGTCCACGACATATTTTTTAAATTGTTTCAAGCTAACCTACTTCTTTCATATTCTGATATGATATACCATAAAATTAGCAAAACCACGTTTTTAAAAATTCTTTATTCTATTTATAACAATTAAGTCTCTAGAAATTTAAGATGGATTTAATATAATTATTTTTTGGCCTTCATGTAAAATAGCCAAATCAAAGTAAACCCTGACCATTCATTTAATAAGCATATGATTGTTAATGAAATCGATTTAAATTAATTCTCTTTGAAAAAAAAGTAAAATAAATCATTCTATTTGAAAGATATTATTTTCTTAAGTAATTAATGTAATCTTTAGAGTTGCTAACATATAAGAAGGATTTGTACGGATTTTACATCCAAAGCGTGGAAACTTTCTTAAAAAGCTACTTTGAAAAAAAGACTGAAAATCCATAAAATTTAATGAAAAGTTCCTCAAAGCCTATACATTTAATGAGTAGGTAATAAATCATTTCTTTTTAATTGTCAAAAAAAGGTAAAAATATAATAAATATCGAAGAAAAATGGCACCGAAGACAAAAGAGTTTTTTATTTATTTTTTATTATTATCCCTCCTCTCCACCCCTTCACGTCCCCGAAGTCCCCGTCTAAGAAGAGGGTTTCTTTTTTGGACGGCGTTTCATTCATTTGATTCCATCATCGGATATATTTATGTTTTTATTTTGCCCGCTTGAAAGGATTGTTAATTATTATTCGTCTTTGATGAATATATTCAACAAGCCAAGACGTTTTTCATTTAATTCTCCTTAAGATATTACAAAGTATAATGAAATAATAATATTATTTTCCACAAAAAGAATAATAAACAAGATTGTGCTTTTGGACGTAATAAAGGGAATGATTTCTGACATTCATAAAACGTACACCCACGTTTTCACCTTATACCTCCACAGTTTTGGTGTTGTAATTTTGAATTAAAAAGACTATAAAAGCAGCAGCCAAATAAAATAAATACAGTGTAAGTCAACGGGAAACCACTATACTGAAAAACTTCATTTGATTTTACTAATAAAATAATATTTTCCTCCAGCACTCAAATTGAATTTTCCAAGGTTTCGAGGCAAATCAAGATAATTTTTATTTAGAAATCGTTTGCACAATTTCAAATTTTCTATAATTTTTGGGTTCCGTTTAAAAAGTGAAATAGGAGATTAATATCAGCGTCGCTACAGTGTTTGTCTGTAGGTATTTCTGGATAGCTGTCTGTCAGCGTATTGTTACTCATAAACTAAATAAGATACAAACTGGAAATAGAAATGGTGGATAGATTTATCGTAAGGAAAAATAATTATGTTGCAAGTTCAAGCGATAGCGAAAAGAATGAAGAGGCTATTGCATACCATAGCCGAATCACACATTTTACCAGCATTTTTTTCTGTCTCAAAAATGGCATTAATAATATAACAATAAGTAGTGATTTTGTGATGACAAGCTTATATATTTCATATTCACTTAAATAAGTGTTCCGCTAAAGAAAATTGCTCACAAAAGTGTTACTATGGTTTGATACGGTTAGGGCCGATTGTATGTCGCAAAGTAAATGCTTTTTACCACTAACACAGTGCCTGGCATCTGATTAGCCATCCCAGTTCCTCCATTTACCATCTACCCTGTGTTAGTGTTAAAAAGCATTTACTTTGCGACATACAACCGGCCCTTAGTGTGTTGTCCTCAAAGTTTAGCTACGCTAGCAATGGCCCCGTTGATAAACGTCCATGAAGTTAGGCTACGCTAGTTATGGGAAATCGATTTTCATGACTTATTGAGTTTTTAAGAGAATCCAGCTGATTTAATATTAATTATTTAATTTTTTGAATTAAGTAATAAGTTTTCAGATAACACCCCTGAAGTTAGCTAAGCTAGTTGTGGTTTTGATAACACCCGTGAAGTTAGCTACGGAATTTTCGAGATAACAGCCGTGAAGCTAACTACGCTAGTTATGCGATTTTGAAATTATGCGATGTGAAAGTAGTGCACTCTAATTGATGCTTCAAAAAATCTCATTTTTTTCAAATTAATAATTAATTTGCTTCTCATCTTTTTGAAAAAAAAATATATGAATATTTAATTTTATATTTTGTTTCGACATAATTAATTTCCCTTTATATAATAATTAATTAAAATATACTAAGCTTGACGAACAGTTGCCTGCTTCACGTAAGAAAATTTCGTGAATAACTTCAGACTATATAAGATCGCCTTTGCTGCTTTTCTATTGAAATTACATTGTGTTTTTTTAAATCTTTCGTTAAAAAGTTAAAAAAAAATGTCATATGACTTGTTTAAAGATGTACGATTTACTGTTGTAACAGGAACTCTGGAGCAAAGGGTATATGTATATTCGATTTATATATATATATCTACATGGCATTTAAACGTATTACATTCTCTTGTATTCAGTGTGTCAATTTAAAAACTTCCCACCCCTAGTATCGCTAAGCTGGCAAATTATTTCAAAAATAGTGAGATACGTCAAATTTGTATTCGAGGGGGAAGAATTTTGACGTATAAATTAGATCGCCCCCTTCAGCCCCCTGCCCCCCAGAGCCCCCTACCAAAAAAAATCTTAAATGGGAAACGGAGTCATGTGTCAAAGTCAAAAACCAATTTAAATTTTCAATTTTGACTTTGTTGTTTTCAATTTTGTTTTTTTAATAGTTTGCAAGAGGCGACTGTGGGTCAGTGGTTAGAGTGTATTTAGTAGTAGTGGCCAGCTGGACTGAAATACGCTGGTACGAGACCGAGTCTCGGCAGATATTTGCAGTCGCCTCATCTAGGAAAGCAAGGGCAACCTACCAAGAGTATAATTAACTAGTAACCTCTCCAAACTAGCCGTTCGGAACCGGCGTTAAAAAGTAGGTCCCGTATATTTGTGTAAAAACAGCTAAACACACTCAGCACAGGAATATGTGGAGAGGAGCCAAAACGTCAGGGAGAGCTGATATGGCACTTAAAGAAGACGAATCATTTCCAAAATAAATGTACAAGAATAAAAACGCGTTCTAATTTGTTTGTGGTTTACGTTAATCTAGTAGGTATGATGCTACTTTATCTGTAAAAATTGATTTATTAAATCAACGTACCACCGTCAAAACCTATTTTAATGAGAATTTATAAGTTTAATGTATCATACAAATAATTACAAAAATTCAATTTTGCGAAATTCAAAGACGCCTAACTTGGCAACGCAGCACTCAAATTTAAAAAATGCCACACCAAAATGTAGAGAATAAAAAGCTTTTCAAAAATGAGGTTTCAATCGACCCCCTTTCCTATTTAAGATTTTTGGGTGGGTGGCTCTGGGGGGTAAGGGGGCGATCTAATTTATACGTCAAAATTCTACCCACTCGAATACAAATTTGACGTGTCTCAGCGATTTTTGAAATAATTTGCCAGTTTAGCGATACTAGGGGTGGGAAGTTTTCAAATTGACACACTGTGTATAATTATATATTACCCCGCCATTAACGGGCCTCTTTCCATTGGCGTAGTTAGGGAGTTTTACTAGGGGGCAGCCGGCCAGCTGATTAGCCATCACAAGGTTTCAATTTCGGTATCCGATTATAGATCAACTAACTTTATAGTAGAATTGACAAATTTTGAAATTAACAAAATAATTTAATGAAAAATACATAAGTGATGCCTCGTAAAAATGGAATTTCTGAGAGGGGTGATGAGTTTTGTATGGGGCAGTCCACCACTTGCCCCCTCCCCTAACTACGTCCATAACTACAATATACTATTGGTTATCTGCGAGACTCATATGAGAAAAATAAGAAAAAATAGACTATCTTTATTTCTTATTTTTCTCCTATGAATTCTCGCAGATATCCAATGGTTTACTGTAGTCATGGGCTTAGTTAGGGGGGGAGGCAAGTGGGGCAATGCCCCCATACAAAATTCGTTTCCCCCTCCCCTAGAAAAATCAACGAAATCTTTAGTAGAATTGACAAATTTTGGAAGTAACGAAATAATTTAATGTGAAATACATAAGTGATGCCTCGTAAGGAATTTCAATTTTTCAAGGGGGGGAGCAATGATTTTTGTAGTGGGGCACAAAATTCAAATGACTAACATAGGTAAACTATTTATTTTTATTGTTTCTTTAACTTTGACTGAGGTATTTTGAATTGACGAATGTAGATTGAGTAGATGTATAATAACAACATCTAGGTGTCGACCACCAAAATAGGAATAATCATAGTGAACATGATTTTTATATAGCAACCGAAACATCCACCATATTAAATAATATCACTGTTCAACAAAAATTAATCAAAAAGTTGTACCCGTAAACCTAACAATGGATTCCACTAGAATAATCAAAAATTGGGTAAAATTGCGAGCTAGGTTTCACAAAAAAATGAAATAGAATAAAAATGAGTTTAGAATTCAATATATTTTGGGTTCTCAGGCCATCATCAGAAGTTAGAGAAAAGTGAATATAAATTGGATTTTTTTTTTACAAATAATAATTTTTTGGAAACATGTATGGTGCGAGAAAGTTAGGGGGAGGAGAAAACGTAAGTACTGAAAATTAATATTTTCGACAGATGGAACAAGGGAGTTTTTAGCCAGATGGTGGGAAATATGTACGAGCCCCGTCCCATCTCAATTGGCCCACCAATATTTTTTTCTTTTTAAATAAAATTATGCTAATTCACGGTAAATTTAATTTAAATATTTATTTTTATTATCATTTGGAACAACATTTTAAACAATTTAAAACATTTTATTGTAACATTTAAATTAAAATTATTTTTTAATTGTTAAAAACAAGGAAAACATACAAAATCCAAAAACCTTTACCACTGTGTGACGTCGCCTTTATTTTTAACTACGGCTTGAATTCTTTTGGGAAACGTACTTATTAAGTTTTGACACTCATCTTGAGTGAAAGTATCCCAAATATTTTGAAGTTTGTGTTTTAAATCGACTACGTTTCTAGTTGTATGCGTAATAGCTTTTTCATTGTGTGCCAAAGAGTTTCTATTGGTGATGAAGTTTCTATTGGTGATGAGAAGTCGAGACTGTTTGCCACCCACTCCAAAAGTGGAACATTATGATCAGAAAGCCATTTTAAAGATTTTCTTGATGTATGGCAGGCCTTGTTGGAACACAAAATTATTATTATTCTGCAGTGCATCTGCCATTGTTGGAAGTAACGATTTTTTTTAAATCTCAAAATATTTATTAGTGTTTACAATACCATCAATGAAGTTAAGTTTTCCAACACCTCTACCAGACATTGAACCCCATACCATTACTGAAGCAGGAAATTTTACTTTCTTTTTTAAACAATCTGAATTGAAAGCTTCATTTTTTTGACGAATAACTCTGCTTCGATTGTCCCCAACACAAACTTCAAAACGAGACTCATCACTCCAATGGACACTATCCATTAATCACTCGTCCAATTAATGTGACTTTTAGCCCATTTAAGCCGGTTTTTCTTTTGTTTTAATGTCAAGAGTGACTTTTCTTTCGCCTAAAAAAAATTCGTAAAATTACAAAAAAAAAAAATTTGGAATAAGTTGCAATAAAATTACCTTGTAAGTTTTAAAACCTAACTTAAGGGCTTCTCTATGGCACGTGGATCTTGAAACACTTCGCCCCCACAGCATCGCTCCAAAGAACAGATAATTCACCATAGTTCGAACGCCTGTTTTTTCTAATAATCTTCTCCAATGCCCGTCTATCAGCATCTGATATTTTGGATTTCGACTCATACCGAGGTTTTGTAGCTATTGTACCCGTTGTTTTATAAACTCGAATAATATTTCTGACAGTAAACTTTGATAAATTAACTAGATCGCCAATTTCCGCGTTTGATTTTCCCTTTTTAAATAAATTGATAATAATTGAGCGAATTTTTTCATCAACAACCTTTCCACGAGTCATTCTTACTAATAATAAACAAAACAAACTTTCTTTTGTTGCAAAAAGGCAAAGCCTACTTGATTATTTCACATATTCAAAGATTCTTAAAAAAAAATCGTGAAAAGCAAAGAACTATTTTTTATATAAAAATATGTTTTTAACAATTAAAAAATAATTTTAAGTTAAATGTTACAATAAAATGTTTTAAATTGTTTAAAATGTTGTTCCAAATGATAATAAAAATAAATATTTTTATTAAATTTACCGTGAATTAGCATAATTTTATTCAAAAAGAAAAAATATTAGTGGGCCAATTGAGATGGGACGCGGCTCGTATAACTGGTTTATAAGAAGGAATAGAATAGTACATGGAAAGTGCTGTTATCTTAATATTAATTTACAATGTGCGAACAATAGAAGGAATGATGAGTTATTTATTATAAAATATAATCAATAATTGTATTTTTATTCACTTCTAGTTTGTTATTTAAAATATTTAATTTTTTTTCCCTCTCACCATACATGTTTCCAAAAAATTATTATTTGTAAAAAATATATCGAATTCTAAACTCATTTTTGTTTTTTTCATTTTTTTGTGAAACCTACCTCGCAATTTGACCCAATTTTTTATTATTAAATAAAAATGTTTCACCTAGAACTAACACCTATCTCCTTAAAAGTTATTGATTCCAGTAGAGTTTATACGCTGATTATCATGCAATTTCCCGATTTTTTACAACACGTCAGAGTTTTGAGATATTATCGTTCAAAATGACGAAAAAGGCCATTTTGACCTATTAAATATTAAACACCAATATTTGAAATCAAAATGTTTTGTTGACGTAATAGAAAACAGCTTCCTCTTTGATTTTCAAATTACCACTTGTTTTTAGCTCAATTAGAGCTCGAATTATAACTAAAAAAAAACTAAGGTCTTATGTTTTTATCTATGTTTATTGTCCTTTATAATATCGTAGTTTTAGTTTTTTAGTTATAACTCGAGTTTTAATTGAGCTAAAAACATGTGGCAATGGGAATTTGGAAATCAAAGAGGAAACTGTTTTCTATTACGTCTACAAACTATTTTGATTTCAAATATTCCTGTTTAATATTTAATGGGACTCTAAAATAGGTCAAAATAACCTTTTTCTTCATTTTGACCGATAAAATCTCAAAACTCTGACGTGTTGTAAACAATCGGGAAATTGGATGATAATCAGCTTATAAAACTGTGCTGGAATCTGTTGTTAAGTTTACGGGGAGAAATTGTTGTTTAGTAGTGTAATTATTATATTTATAATCAGTGCAATATTATATTTGTTATTGAACAATACATGTTTTGTAACAAGAAAATATGAACATTGTTTCTATGAAAAATTGATAATATTCTTTGTAATCCACCAACGTAAATTATTGATATTGTATAATTTGACTTTTTAAAATTTTTAAAGTTACATCATACTAAACCTTTTCTCAACAAATACTTCAATTATAACATTAATACTTTTTAGGTTTTGGTGCTAACCTTTTACATAGTTTATTTGACTTAAATGGACTTGGGGAGTGGGGGGGGGGGGTGCTTGGAGTTACAAGCCTTTATCACTAGATGACTGTGAATTACATTCAAACCAATTGCCTGAAATTTCTTTTAAAATAACAATTAAGTCTGTTTAAGAAGACGTTTAATTTAATTGATTGTTGAGCTTTTACTAGGTGTTTTAAGATTATCGTTATTTTTATGGTCGCGTTTTACGATCGTAGTGTTTTATGAGTACATTTCCTATTTTTTGAGTTTACAGAATGTACTTCTATCTCATTTAATACAAAATATCGTCCTACGTAATTAGCATTCATGTTTGTCATTAAATCAACTGCTTCTTCTTCCGAACTTTGTTACGTTCATTATCTTTATCACTTTATCTTGCTTGTAGAATATGCATTCTACCAAGTTCTCTTCTATAATATCAAAGAGTAGGGATTTTATTTGTAATGATCACTTAACCTCCGGAATAAGTAGCGTGATATAATTATATTATAAATCTTGCAATATATCCAATTTTATCATTTAATACGGTTTTTTGCAATGTTTAGAGTTGATAGAATAAAGATCCATTTTAATTAAACATCGGTATTGCCTTTTTAGCATCATAAATTATAATTTTCTGAAATTTTGTAATATTACCATTTACAACGTTTTAAGAGTGGCGAGCCCGTGAGGGAAATACAATGAATAATTGCATCTTAGCGCATTGTCACTGGTTCGGTATGGTAAAGTTTTGGTTCAAATCGACTTATCTCTTTACCCCATTAGTTATTTAAAGGTTCCGATCTTACAACTGAAAGCGTTATGTTATCATTCTTATAAAATTATATTATGAAATTGTATAATTTGCAACGATTTTAATCGAATTAAAATAACATTAATTTCATTTTTGTTAAATTTTAGTTTCTTTCTTATTAAATAGATCGTAACAATTGAATTTACTGAATTTTGAATTTTAGATTTTTTTGAACTAATAAATAAGCAGATTTATTATTTTAAGAAAAATAATTGTAATTGAAAAGATTTTATTTTGTCAAGAGTAGCAAACTTGTTGATTAATAAAGAAAAATAAATGAGGTTGTCCTCTGCTTGAAAATAAACTCGTTTGTTCAGTGACCTGTTTAGTACTACGATAAAACCAATTTATTTAAATCCAATCGGGTATTTGAACTCTTGAGAAATAAAAGAAAAAATATTTATAATTAAAAAGACTGATCTGATGAAGGTCAAATCTTGGAAACTATAGTCTCAAAAAGATAAATTATATATACCATATATGTGTCTCTGAGTATTTATATATTATATTTGTATTTAGAACAGTTGAACCTCTTTGATTTCTCTTTATGAAAAATAATTGTATCTTTGACTATTTTTTTTTTTTTTTTAAATAAACTATTTAAAAAAATTGATAAATATTATATCAGTGTGGAGGCGAGAAATTTCGGTACCATAGCAAAATGAAAATTTTCAGTTCCCCGTTACCCCGGTGGTAGATATGTTTTTGTTGGGGTCTCTCAGAATCACAGGGGCCGTAAGCTTTGCTTATTCTTGATATGTGGTAGCTTCGATCTTGAAGAGGAGTAAATATTTTCTTAATGAATGACAAACTGACATTCTAGTGCAGAAAAGTCGCAGATAGTAAAATTTCCCAAAGAAATATCTAACTTCACAGCTGAAGCTTTGGCGATTTTTTAGGGTCTAAAGCAGTGTTTCTCAACCTTTTGTAGAACGAGTAACCCTCTAGACCACTTATATTTATTTCTGAGGAACCCCCTAGCACTAAAATAAGAGATACTTAATTTTTCGTCAAAATATCAACATCATGCTACTTTTATAGCTTCCAAATATAACATAACGCCGCCGATGAGGGTGTTGCTATATTTTAAAAATTTGCTAGATTTTGGGGAAATTGTGTACAAAAAACGTGCATTTTAAATTACAATACATAACATTTTTATTTTCATGAATAATATTATTATTAAATTTTTTGGTAATGTTATTGGGATATCAATATGCCCCTTTCGGATCAGACAGGTTTTTTTACATATTCAATGTATACTCATAAATAATATTCTCATCTTATTTGAAAAGCAATAATATTTCAATTGTCATTAATAACAAAACAATAATTAAACAATTGACATTATGTTTTCATTTTGTTACTAATGTTGTATATATAAGAAAGTTAAGGAACTTTAGAGCAACCAAAATGGTATCACAGAGTGATGTGCATCTCATTCTTAAGTATCAATGGTTTTATTTGACTATAAGATAATACTTAGACTCTAAATTTAGTATTTTTTTTCTTTATATTACAAATTTTTTGAGGGGTGATACTACTAACAATTATACTATTTTTGTTTTTCAATTTTTTCTTTTATTGACCTATAGGAGCGGGGAACCCCAAACCTCCCTTTGTAGAACCCTGGGGTTCCGCGGAACCCAGGTTGAGAAACACTGCTCTCAAGTAACAGTATATCCAAACCTTTTCAGAAAGACAATTTTTAATATGTACAGATTCTTTGAGTGTAATGGAAGCTATGAAGGGGCTCCATAAAAATAGAAATCCATCCCCAATTATGCTAAATATTATTAATCTAATTTTTAAGTTGGAAAATGACAATAAAAAAAATATTTTACTTGGATTCCGGGACACGAAGGGATAAATGTTAACGAACAAGCAGACTCGTTATTCTAGCCATGGGGGATGGGGAGTTTTTAAACATTGCTCTCCCTCTTTCTGACATCTATAATGTCATTAAAAGCAAATCACTAGTAAAATGGCAACAATACTTACAGAGAGCAGCAAGTTCAAAGGAAGTCATCTCTTTAAAATCGTTTCTATAATTCCCCATACACCATAGTACGTACATATTCAATCATTATTTTAAAATCTATCCACGATAATATTTCGTCTTCGTAGCGGTCATGCTCACACAACGTCTCACCTACATAGACCGGGAGTCAGGGATACCTCTGTTTTCCGAGCGCGGTGTTGAAAATATTGGAGATATTGATCAAATCTATTTAAACTGTAATAGGTATATGGTATAAGAACAAAATTGACAAATTTTAACCTAATATTAGTATAATATTTATATAAATATAAAAAAATATGCCTCCAACTCGAATGACAAATTCTTCTCCATTATACAAATGTTAAATCGGACATTTCCAAAATAATAATAAAGCATATTTTGTTTATTGGATGGTTTTGTAACAATACTTGACATTTTACTTCATTTCATATAGTCATATGAATTCCTTAAAATCACATCATAACTTTTTTATGGTCTTCGACAATGATCCTTAGAGATAAAGAGAAAAAAAGAGGTTGATTTAGAGAGGTCAAACAGCTGGCGGGGGACAGAGTCGAGTGGAGACGGATTGTTGCATCAAACCAGTCTTAGGACTGTATACTCGATGATGATGATGATGATAGTTAGTGCGTCACCAAATTTTTGTGGACGAGCTAGCTCAAAAACTTGTGTGAATATCTAAACCAAATTTCACACGTAGTTTTGGTCCATTGAGATTAAGATCTGATTAGATTTTGGTGCATATCGACCCAAAATTAAGGGGGTTGGAGGGGGGTTAAAAATGAAAAATCTAGGCCTTTTGAGCAAACTCAAACAAATTTTGTATACATAATCAGTGGGATTATATTTTTCGAGATAATAATTGTTTTATCAAAATATTAGTTAGTTAGTTAGTTAGTTAGTCTGTCTGGTTGTCCGTCATTTAGTCTGTGCGTTACCAAATTTTTGTGGACGAGCTAGCTCAAAAAACTAGGGTGAATATCGAAACCAAGTTCCACACGTAGTTTTGGTTTATTGAGATTGAGAGCTGATTAGATTTTGGTGTATATTGACACAAAATTAAGGGGCGTGGAGGGGGGTTAAAAATTAAAAATATAGGCTCTTGTACCAAACTCAACCAAATTTTGTATACATAATCAGTGCGACCCCAGAAGTCTAAAAACGGAAAAAATAACCATCCAAAATTGGTGGGGAAGGGGGGGGGGTGTAGGGTCAAAAATGAAAATATAGGGTCTTGTTCCAAACTCAACCAAATTTTGTATACATAATCAGTGGGACCCCAGAAGTCTAAAAATGCAAAAACTAACCGCCCAAAATTGGTGGGGGGAGGGGGTGTAAGTTCAAAAAATGAAAATATAGGCTCTTGTACCAAACTCAACCAAATTTTGTATACATAATCAGTGGGCACACAGTAATCTAAAATGAAAAAACCAACCCCCCTACATGATTATAAATAATTTTATTAAATATTAAATACTATATAAGTGATAGGCCAGGTTGTATGATAAAGTGAAGTGGATGGCCACATCAGAACAATTCAGCTTAATTTTATATTTTATCAAAACTACGAGGTAGATAATTTCAATTTTTTTTTAAGTTACTCCGAATATATTATTCTAACAAATATTAGTTTTTGATCAAGATGGCGAAAGTCCTTCAATGAAAAAAAATAAAATAATGATCATATCCACACCCTTTCCCTATCTATTCAATGTTAAAAATGTCATTTTTAATTGCAATTATTTCATGTTTGGTGTTGTAAATCGTCTTCAAATTTTAACAGTATGTGTATTATGCTTTTAATGACTTACATTCCAAGTTTCGAATACTTAAAAATTTCTTTAGAATAGAATGACTCATCGGCCATAAAGGGACAAAAGAGAGCGAAATAAAAATAACACATGGACAGATCTTCCCTCTCCATCTCCATCTTTCTTTTGGGGAAAGGGTTGTCCTTCTGCCACCAGTGTTGCCAAATTTCAATTTTTTCCTAGACAGCGTGTCTGGCCTTATATTTTTCTGGGTAAAAAATAATCACAGTGAAAAAAATTCCAGACTTTGCATCGTCCCGTATTTATAACTTTTTGGCAAATCCAACTGGAAAAAACTCTGAGATAAAAAAAATCCATAGTAAAAATTGTATAAATTTAAATTTTTCAATACTACTTGTTAAGTTCTTACAAAAAACGAAGTACATTAATTGTTTTTAAAAATGTATTTATAAAAATAGGAGGGGGTCCGAGTTTAACACCTAGCACAGAGTACTTTAAAGCAGGTGTATTTTCAATATTAAAAAGCATAATATTTGAAATAAACTTTTTAACCCATTCAGACACGAATTAAATGGAAGCGAGATAAAATATTTTTTCATCAAAACCAATCGAGGGGTGAACCTCGATTGGAATTAGGTGTACACCATCTTTGGAATTACTTTGGAATTCATTAGATAATCTATTGTCATTTATTGTCCTCTACTTGGAAATGAAAGTGGAAGGAAGGTGGACACGATTTTAGGTCCTGGTTTGCTCCTCGAAACCAATTAAAGATGAAGAAAATGGGAAATCTTTTTAGGACTCGGTACTTCTCCGAAAATTTTAATCAGGAGACCCGAGTTCAAGTTCCTTTGCTAAAATTTAACTGGCAATGATCGGTCCTCACTACAATAAAATAAAGAGTAGCATATTACATATGGCAGTAGGCGAGCCAGAACTTATGTGGAAGATAAATTTACCGAATTTATCGCGCGGAGAATTTACCACTGCTCGAAGCCCCTAAAACCTTAGTAAATTGATATTGAATTGTATCTAAGTTTCTGAGATTGGCTCGTGATCCCGGCTTCTTTCCTTCTACTCTGCTCTTTTCACGATGGAGGGCCAGCCCATACAGGCCTTTAGGGGATGCACATTCAGGTGTATCTCCTCTCACATCAATATCATTGAAAAAAAAAAAAAACTTAGTTCTAGGGGGTTCTAGTAGTTTTTTTTAACAAAATGTTTTTATTTCCAAATTAAAATTTAAGTACATATTTATTTTTTATTTTACAATTATTTAAGCATCGATCAATAAATACTTCCTACCAATGTCCATATTTACAACAATGCTCTTTTTATTTTTAATTATGGGTGTTGCTATAAAGGTAGAGAAAATTTTTAATATTGTTACATATTTTATTGCATGTATTTAAATTTGTGGGTAACAGTTTTTAATATAAAGACAATTTTTGTGTAATGTGAGTTGTTTGCTAATGGTGAGGTACAGATATGGCGAGCGCCCATGTTAGGGTGTTACAGTCAGTAAAATAGCTTATAGAGAGGAAAACAGGTGGAAATGTGTGTTTGTACTATGTTATAGCCAGGCACAGTGTCACGCCTATAGCTATGCCAGCCCGGAAGAAGGCATGATTTCGAGTCATTTCAATGTATTATGAAATGTTTCAAGAAATGAAATAAGCCATGATGGTGTTGGATCTCGTAATGTTTGTAGTAGGAGTAGTAGCTCCTACTGCCATTGCGACTTACTTCAGTTTCAAGCTGGAGTAGTGCTGTATGGTTTTACTTTTGCTTACTAAGCTTACTGACGGTTTGGGGATCTGAATCTCTGTCTTGCATTGTTTTTCTGTTTTCTTGAATCTATTTATGTGTGGGTTATATTTGGGGGGGGGGGGGGGGGGTAAAGTGTTTGCTGCCTTTTGCTACTTCAGTTTTAACATGGGAATAGGATGTGCTGCTTGCAGCTGCCTCTAGTAGAGAAAAGGATGGTATACTAATGCAATAGCATGCTACTTCTTACAGGGAGACATTGTTTCAGCGCCTAGAAGAAGGAAGTACAGACGCTACGGTTTTTCGCCATATCTGGCTACCCTCACTAAGTTTAGCCTGCAGGCCAATGCAGTTACCGGGGTGTGGCACGTGGAGCCAAAAGTGAGAGCTGGGTACCCTGCGAGGACCAGTCATTACCGCCCATCTACTGTCTATGACTCTAGATGTGGCCGACAGTAATTAAAGGTACTACCTCTGCAGCATAACCCCAACACCCCATGATTAAAATAAAAAAAAAGAACATTGTTGTAAATATGGACATTGGTAGGGAGTATTTATTAATCGATGCTTAAATAATTGTAAAATAAAAATAAATATGTACTTAAATTTTAATTTGGAAATAAAAACATTTTGTTAAAAAAAACTACTAGAACCCCCTAGAACTAAGTTTTTTTTTTTTCAATGATATTGATGTGAGAAGGAGATACACCTGAATGTGCATCCCCTAAAGGCCTGTATGGGCTGGCTCCTCCATCGTGAAAAGAACAGAGTAGAAGGAAAGAAGCCGGGATCACGAGCCAATCTCAGAAACTTAGATACAATTCAATATCCAATTTACTAAGGTTTTAGGGGCTTCGAGCAGTGGTAAATTCTCCGCGCGATAAATTCGGTTAAATTTATCTTCCACATAAGTTCTGGCTACGCCACTGCTATATGTAATATGCTACTCTTTATTTTATTTTAGTGAGGGGCCGATCATTGCCAGTTAAATTTTAGCAAAAGGAACTTGAACTCGGGTCTCCTGATTAAAATTTTCGGAGAGTACCGAGTCCTAAAAAGTTTTCCCATTTTTCTTCATCTTTAATTGGTTTCGAGGGGTAAACCGGGACCTAAAATCGTGTACACCTACTTCCACTTCCACTTTCATTTCCAAGTAGAGGACAATAATAAATAGAAAATGCACTTGAGGAGAAGAAGGTCTGCTCGGCGGTCTTTCTCGATGTATCACAGGCATTCGATAGGGTCTGGCATGATGGACTACACCATAAGCTTAGAAAATCCCTACCGGCATGCTATGCAAATATCATTAAATCTTACCTCGAAGATCGATATTTTCGAATAAAACAAGAAGACGCTTACTCGAAGCTTAGGAAGATTAACGCTGGGGTTCCTCAGGGAAGTGTGATGGGCCCACTCCTTTACCTCCTCTATACCAGTGATCTGCCAGAAAATTCCCTAAATACAACAGCCACATTCGCCGACGACACGGCAATCTTGGCAACCGGACAAGACAATAACGTATCTACTCAGAAATTAAACACCTCAATCTCCAAAATCCAAGCATGGACCGATAAATGGAGAATTAAATTAAATGAGAGCAAATCGGTACATGTTGATTTTACCAATAAAAAGATTAACTATGTGCCGGTATATCTCAATGGCAAAATTGTTCCATACTCTAATCAAGCGAAGTACCTCGGCATGACGCTGGACGTGCGCCTTCGCTGGAAAGCTCATGTCAAGAAAAAAGAAAAGAACTAAACAATAAATACCGAAATATGCATTGGATAATGGGCAGACAGTCCTCAATGCCTGTCCAAAACAAGCTGCTCTTATACAACCAAGTCCTTAAACTAGTCTGGACTTATGGCATTCAGTTGTAGGGGTGTGCCAGCCAGACAAATAGAAACATAATACAAATTTTCCAAAACAAAGTTCTGAGGAGCATTGTCAACGCACCGTGGTACATTCGAAACACAGACCTCCATCGTGATCTCGGAATTGAGACGGTCAGTGAAGTCATCAAAAAATCGGCCATAGCCCACCAGGCGAGACTGGAATCACATATTAATGAAGAAGCTGCCCAACTCCTCGATGTGGACAACATGACACGGAGGCTCAGGCGAATTAAACCGCATGAACTTGTGGAAGGTGTCCACTGATAGGAAGAAAGAAAAAGAAGACAAATGATTTAAAATTAATCAAATATGTAAAATATTGATTGAAATTGTATAAATTTTAAATATAAGACTGATATTACTTATTAGCTGCTGGGCAGCTAGATTGTAATTGTAATAATAATAAAAAAAAAAAAAAAAAAATTTAATCATTTTTAAAAATTTTAGTGGGAAAATTTTGAAAAACCCCACGACTTGAATACTAGTAACCATAATTAAAAGGATATATAGCCCAGTATATAGGGGGATTTTAGCTTATATTAATTACGGGAAAATATTTTTTTCTAGGATCGTTTGGTATAGTGTGGGTATGCTAAATCTAAGTTTGCGACCTCGAAAGTCTGGGGACCACTTTTGGTGGTCGAAAAACCTCGAAAACTTTTTCCAGTTTTTCGATTATAACTCGAAAACTGTCCATATTTTGTAAATAACCGTCCTATAGTAAATTAAAGAGGATAAAGGTTTAATAAGAGTAGATATAATAAGATAATAAATAAATATTCAATAAATATTGTGTTTTTCTTTGGTGTACCTCCAAAATTTCTTGATTTGGTAGGTTTACCTTGAACACAAAAAGTTTTCGAAACACTGCTCTATACCTATATTTATAATTTATTTGTTTGAGAATATAGTTTCGAAGGTTTGATCTTCATCATCAATCCTTTTAATTATAAATATATTTAGTACTAGCTCTCGTCGGAATATTATAATTAATTCGAGGTATGATATTTTTGCCCCTACTCCTCCCGCCCCCAAGTCGCTGGTTCCCTCCCCTCCCGAAGTCTCTGCTGCGTTGGCTCTTGGCTTCACTGGAGTTTTCTAGAATGATCAAGTACGTTTTGACTTAAGCAAGGCATCAAGCTGTTTACTTTTTCTTAAATTATTTGAATAACACTTGTTTGGTATATTAAGAATTATTACTAAAGTCCAGGTATATATGAAACTAATTACTATTAATAAAATCATTTATTTTGAATCAATATTTTCTATAGGAGTTTAGTAAATATTCTCTATACCTAAAATGAATAGTTTTTGAAATAAAAAATATTTTATATTTCACTCGTCTAAATCTTATTTATTATGTATAAATAATTAAGATCTGGACGATTGAAATTTAAAATATTTTTTATTTAAAAAACTATTCATTTCAGGCATAGGGAATATTTAATAAACTTCTATTGGATTTTTATGTAGAATTCAAAAATACTAAAATTTATGGCATGTTCCATTTGAAAAAATTGAGTATTAACAACTTTTTGATTTTCAGAAATAAACGATTATTATGGTCATATAAAATTTAAATTTCTATGATTAAGTAAGAATCTGTAATGTCCAATTAAGAGTTCTGATGGATATAATTAATTCTACAAACAATGGTTTAATTATCATCAATTTTCAAAGATGAACGCTAAATTGGTAAATTTTACAAACTATCTAAAATAACTCAAAAATGATAAATTTTAGACATCAAGTGCATTCGAGGGGTGAACCGCAATGTAAAATAGTGTACACCTACTTTCACTTCCACTTTCATTTCCAAGTGGAAGACAATAGATTATCTAATGAATTCCAAAGTAATTTCAAATTATTCCAAAGACGGTGTACACCTAATTCCAATCGGGGTTCACCCCTCGAGTGCATTATACCGAATATTCTTAGTTTTTAACACTTAATCTAATGATGCAAAAATATTTGTGGGATTCCATAGAAAATAAGAAAGTTGATAGCGATTGCAGCAAAGCAGAAATTGTCCAAAACTTGTTAATAATTTATTTAAATAAGCTGACGTGTTCTGATGTGGCCATCCACTTGACTTTACCATACAACCTGGCCCCTCACTTATGTTTAATATTTAATAAAATTATTTATAATCATATAGGGGAGGGGGGTTAGTTTTTGGATTTTTAGCCTTCTGGGGGTCCCATTGATTATGTATACAAAATTTGGTTGAGTTTGCTCAAATGGCCTAGATTTTCATTTTTTGTCCCTACACCCCCACCCCCATTTTGGGCTGTTAGTTTTTTCAATTTTAGACTTCTGGGGTCCCACTGATTATGTATACAAAATTTGGTTGAGTTTTCTCAAATGGCCTAGATTATTAATTTTTAAACCCCTCCCCTCCACCATCCTTAATTTTAGGTCGATATGCACCAAAATCTAATCAGATCTTAATCTTAATGCACCAAAACTACGTGTGAAATTTGGTTTCGATATTCACACTAGTTTTTGAGCTAGCTCGTTCACAAAAATTTGGTAACGCACAGACGAACTGATAATAAGTAAAATGTTTCACCTAGAACCGACACCAAATTCTTTAAAGATCACAGACTAACTAACAGACACTAACAGACTAACTAACAGATATGTTGACAAAACAATTATTATCTCAGAAAATATAATTTTTTCGATGTTCACTTATTAGGGATTTTCTGTAGAGCGAAATGCCATGGTTTCCCTCAATTTTTTTAATCAAAATAATTTCAGCCGTTTTTGAGGTATTTCGAAAAAAAGAAGGAAAAAAAACACTTTTTTCATGCACGATTACAATACTTGACCATACCCTGTATGCTAAAGTAAAAAGTTTGACAAGTCTATACTTTACAAATTTAATATTTACAACTATTTATACATGATCTATTTACATTATTATATTACAATTATACAAGTTTTTAACCACCAATTATGCCATCCCAACAAATGAAGACCGCGAAGAAGGAGGGAATAGCCTCCGAAACGTCGGCTTATGAATAAAAATATAGTATAAATTATCTTCTTTTTTGACTGCCTCATCAATATGCACTCAATTCTACTTATCAGTCCGTCTTCCAAAAACTACTTCAATCTTATTAGTAGCATTGGACCACAAAATACTATGTCTTTCTTCTTTTGTCAGAACAATATAGGTCGTAAAGTCGTAAAATAAAAAAGATACAAATTTGAAATTTCCACTTGAAAAATCGTATTAGAAATTTTAATACAATGATTATTTGAGGATGGTCCAGTTTCTGAGGGTTCGGAAATAAAAAGCATTTGGTGTGACGTATCCCTGTAAACTGTAAAGATCTTTTTAAGTAGAAGAATTAGGCTAATTTTTAAAAAGTGAATTCACTTTAAATGACTATCTCAGAAAATCTCAAAGAGGCTATTTTCGTATATGTTGGCTTAACTTAAAAATTTTGTTAAAAGTAGCAAATAAAGCCCCGTAACGTTACATGGAAAAACTAAAAAAACCAACCATAGGACTTGTTTGGTAACACATTTTTTTCTATCTTATCGGACCGAAATCATGAGCCAAACCTGTGAAAAGTTCAATAAGTAAAAATATGGGAGCCAAATGAACAATTCTCATATGCCATGTGACGTTACGGGCTCTATTGTGAACTTTAGCCAAATGTTTAAATAATTCCACAAATTGTCACATTCTCTCCTTATTAATGAGAAACAAGAATGAATTTGCCCAAGTATTTTTGAATATAAGGTTTCGAATCCATCTCTCTATCTATACTTAATCTACTCTTATTAAACGAGCAAAAATTGTATATATATATTTGTTTATATATTTGTATCTTAGTTCTATTTTGAAAACGGCTCTACCGATTTTGATGAAATTCACGGCTAGGGAGTTTTTGGGTTGACAATTCGATCTGTCACGGTCTCATCTTCGACTATATTGTTTTTGATGGGTTTTTTCTTAATCAAATTAATTATTCTCAGGTAGAAAAATGGCAATCTTGGTCTTTTAAAAAGATTACTCTTTTACTATTGTACCCAGACAGACAATTGTTCTCAAAGGCCTTGAAGAAGTATTGTGATTGTGGCTTTTAACATATTTTGTTCTACCTAAACGTTAGAATTATTAATAAACGTTTTATAAATGTTTTTATAAAGAACCTTATTTATTTAATAGAATAAAAAATAATCAAAAATTTATTTAAAAATATCTTTCGCATAACCAGGTCTCAATTTTCTTAAAAAATAACACATTTTGATAGGTTTTATTTATTAACAATTGGATGAATAAATAAAAATGAATCATGTGGTTGAATCAAAACAGGTGCAGGAGGTGGGGTGCAGTGGTGAGGGATCCGGAGGTAGGGCGAGGTTTCGGGGGGGTGACGAGCGCGGTGGAGGTGGGGAGTACATATATATTTGTATTTTTTTTAATTTGAAAACGGCTCTCAAATAAAAATCGACATTTTTATCAGAATTTTAAATTAAAAATAATATTAAAATAAAGCTTTTAACTGAAGGAAAAAGTTACCGAGCATCGCTAGGTGCCTCCAGGTACTACTTATTATAATAGGCTTGCGCGACGACGTTGACGTAATTTTTTTAATTTTAAAACCCACTAATAGTTCATGACAAATTAAATTGATTAAAATTAGGAAATTCAAATTATTATTTAAAAACCCATTAAGAAATCGAGTGAGATGGCCTTCTGAACAGCAAGATGGCCGCCGAAGGCTTCGCAGTTGGTATTCTTATAATAAATTAATTTGTGCAATATAAACATATTTATCTATTAAAATCTTAAAATTGACCTTGAATTATTTTGTTTTTTTAATTAAGTTATTTAATTCAATTTTTATTTTTATCAGATTTGTATACGTACATAATATCTCAGTTTTATTAGTCATTATTATTATTGCTATTATCAAGTCAGATGCTACTTTTTCTTCTTTCTAAACAGAAGAATATATTTGGGCAGACCTAGGTAAATTGATTTCGTGAAATCAATCAATCTCATATTTGCGGTTTTAGTGTATTCAAAAGATTTTTTCTATCGATGAAGAAACATTAATGTTAATTAATTTATCTAAGATTAAAGGGTTAAGGCAGCCTCAAACTTTGGACTTTGGAGATATTTTCTTTATTCCGCCTACAAACCCTTTAATCTTTTATTAACCAATGTATCTTCAGTGGAGAGGTTTTTTCTAAATCGCCATTGTTCTCGCCCCATTAAAATGGTTCTGTTTTTCCTAGTACAGTAGAGTCCCGAAAACTGGGCCACGCCCTGGCAGGGCGAAATAAGCTGACGTGTTCTGTTGTGGCCATCCACTTGACTTTACCATACAACCTGGCCCCTCACTTATATTTAATATTTAATAAAATTATTTATAATCATGTAGTGCAGGGGTAGTTTTTGCATTTTTAGACTCCTAGGGGCCCACTGATTATGTAGACAACATTTGGTTGAGTTTAGTACAAGAGCTTAGATTTTCAGTTTTTTCACCCTACACCCTCCCCCCATTTTGGGCGGTTAGTTTTTGCATTTTTAGATTTCTGGGGGTCCACTGATTTTGTATACAAAATTTTGTTGAGTTTGGTAAATGGCCAAGATTTTCATTTTTTGACTCTACACCCCCCCCCTCCCAGTTTGGACGGTTAGTTTTTGCATTTTTAGACTTCTGGGGTCCCACTGATTATGTATACAAAATTTGTTTGAGTTTGCTCAAATGTCCTAGATTTTTCATTTTTAACCCCCCCTCCAACCCCCTTAATTTTGGGTCGATATGCACCAAAATCTAATCAGATCTTAATCTCAATGGACCAAAACTACGTGTGAAATTTGGTTTCGATATTCACACAAGTTTTTGAGCTAGCTCGTCCACAAAAATTTGGTGACACACAGACTAACTAACAGACAGAATAACAGACAGACTAACAGACATTTTGACAGAACAATTATTATCTCGAAAAATATGTTCACTTATTAGGGCTTTTTTGTAGACTGAAATGCCATGGTTTCGCCCAATTTTTTTAACCAAAATAGTTTCAGCCGTTTTTGAGATATTTCGAAAAAAGAAGCAAAAAAACCACTTTTTTCATGCACGATTACAATACTTGTCCATTCCCTGTATGGTGTATGGTAAAGTAAAAACCCCATTTCATCTCATTTTCATGTAGTAAAGGCCTATGCCTTTATAAAGTAAGTACTTTTCCTTTGTTTAAGGGTATTTGGGCAGTTTATTTTCTGTTATATTCTCAAGCAAACAATACATACAAATACAGTACTGTATTTTCTGAGGAAACACTCGTACTTATTATTTTTAACCCCATTATCGATAACACGGCATTTTCACAAACTCGGCCACTCTTCGGTCCACATTAGGCCGAGTTTTCGGGACTCTACTGTATTATTTTGGTTGTTAATTTTAATAGAGGGTCCAGAGGAATGCCACTATAGTTTGAAAGGAGGTGTCGCTACACTCTTGCCTCAAATAAAGAAAAACTTATATTATAAGTATTATTATCATTTCCGTCCATAATTTGTATTAATTTGAAAGTTTATAATAGGAAAATCAGGGCAAGTTTTATGTGTAACTTTTTTAATTATCAGCCAACGTTTCGTCGACTTTGCCGACTTCTTCAGGGCTTCAAATAGTCATGTCACACATTCGTCTAATTTCAAAAATATTTGGCACATTCACATAAACAATTTTTTTTTATTATATTTTCATATTAACAATTACATTGGATATAAAACAGAAATAACACAAATAGAATGAGGTAACACAGTTTTTAAAAACAGAATGGAATCTTTTTTTCTTTTGATCTTTTAAATATAGAAATTTAAAATTTAAAAAAAATATTTAAAAACAGTCTTGCCTCATTATAGAATGAGAACTGTTATTTCTGTTTTATATCTAATGTAATTGTTAAGGTAGTTCTTTCGCGACAATCCACACAAAAAGTTTTAGCCTCGTAACCACTCTATAAATATGAACAGTGCTAAAATTTTAGGTTATGTTTTTTTAACGTGACTGTACTTCTCACACTACTATATTCTCTTTATGAATGGATCGTTTTCAAGCCATTGATCTCCACTAAAAATAATCGCCCAAATTTTTTTTTTTATCAAAACTACGAGATAAATAATTTCTATTTTTTTCAGTTACTCCGAATATATTATTCTAACAAATATTAGTTTTTCATCAAGATGGTGAAAGTCCTTCAATGAAAAAATAAATAATAATGACCATATCCCCACCCTTTCCCAATCTACTATATGTAAAAATATCATTTTTAATTGCAATTATTTCATGTTTGATGTGGTAAATTGTTTACAAATTTTAACAGTATGTGTATTATGCTTTTAATGACTTATATTCCAAGTTTCAAAAACTTCTTGAATTTTTGCATTTGTGAAAGAACTACCTTAATATAAAAGAATAGAAAGAAAATTTGTTTATGTGAATGTGCCAAATATTTTTGGAAATTTGTGTTTCTGATGGTCTTCAATGGTAACGAAGATAACAAGAAAATTTAGACGAATGTGTGGCATGACTATTTGAAGCCCTGAAGAAGTCGGCAAAGTCGACGAAACGTTGGCTGATTAATAAAAAAGTCGCACATAAAAACTTGTCCATATTTTCCTATTATAAACTTTCAAATTATATTATAAGTCAGAAGGCACAATCTTTCTTTTCGTATCAATAAATAAATCTTTCAACCTTATAACATTATATTAAAATTTTTTATTATTTTTCTAGGTAGATTCTACTATAAGAAAAAGCCAGAAGCTTTTTATTTTTATACGACTTGCATTCCAGGAGTAATGAGAATGCTTTCAAAAAATTTCATTGGCCGAAAAATCATACGATAAGACTCGATTATCTTCAAAGTAGTAACCTGGAATTGACAAAGAGAAACAAAAGGTTGAATCTCTGCTTGATGCAAATAAACATACACACCTATATATCGAAATGATATATCTGTATATATATATATTATTTATTTGTTTGAGACTATAGTTTCGAAGGCTTGTCCCTCATCATCAGTTTTTTAATTATTAATATTATTTTAATTCTACCTGGTATTCAGTTTAGAAGAAAGGTAAAATGTTTTCAATATCCACGCGATGCTGTTTTAATGAAAAAATAACTATTTATAATTAAAAAGACTGATGATGAGGGACAAGCCTTCGAAACTATAGTCTCAAACAAATAAATAATATATATATATACAGATATATCATTTCGATATATAGGTGTGTATGTTTATTTGCATCAAGCAGAGGACAACTCTCTTTGTTTCTCTTTAGTGAATCAACAACTTCATACTTTCAAAACAACAACTTTTCAATTAAAGCTGGAATTGAATACAACCATTCCAGCTACGCTACCATTCTTCGTATAAATGCTGGATGTCTTCATATCAGAGGGTGTTCAGAGTCTTCGTCGAAGAATAAAGAAGCGTTTTGATGAATTATTTGGTATGATTATATATATTATATTATATATATATGGGAACTAAACTCCGCTATTGTTTGTCGATAGAACAAGCTTTCAAAGAATTATTTCAAGGTCAAGTTCTATTACTTTACCATGCAGGGTATGGTCAAGTATTGTAATCGTGCATCTGAAAAAGAGTCGGGGTTTCCTTCTTTTTTTCAGAAATATCTCAAAAACGACTGAAACAATTTTGATTAAAAAAACTGGGCGAAACCATGGCATTCCGGTCTACAAAAAAAGCTCTAATAGAAGTGAACATCGACTAAAAATTATATTTTCGAGATAATAATTGTTTTGTCAAAATGTCTGTTAGTTAGTCTATCTGTTAGTCTGTTATTGTTAGTTAGGCCCGGTTGTAGGTCGCAAAGTAAATGCTTTTTACCAATAACCAAAGGTAGATGGTAAATGGAGGGACTGGGTAAAAAGCATTTACTTTGCGACATACAACCGGGCCTTAGTTTGTGCGTTACCAAATTTTTGTGGACAAGCTAGCTTAAAAACTAGTGAGAATATCGAAACCAAATTTCACACCTAGTTTTTGGACCATTGGGATTAAGAGCTGATTAGATTTTGGCGCATATCGACCTAGAATTAAGGGGGGTGGAGGGGAGGTTAAAAATGAAAAATCTAGGCTATTTGAGAAAACTCAACCAAATTTTGTATACATAATCAGTGGGACCCCAGAAGTCTAAAAATGCAAAATCTAACCTCCTGATATGGGGAGAGGGGGTCAAAAGATGAAAATCTTGGCCATTTACCGTACTCAACCAAATTTTGCATACATAATCAGTGGGTCCCCAGAAGTCTAAAAATGCAAAAACTAACCGCCCAAAATGGTGGGGAGGGGGGTCAAAAAATGAAAATCTTGGCCATTTACCAAACTCAACCAAATTTTGTATACATAATCAGTGGGTCACCAGAATTCTAAAAATGCAAAAAAACTAACCGCCCAAAATGGGGGGGGGGCGGCTAAATAATGAAAATCTTGGCCTATTACCAAACTCAACCAAATTTCATAGTATACATAATCAGTGGGTCCTCAGAAGTCTAAAAATGCAAAAACTAACCGCTCAAAGTGGGTGGCGGGGGGGGGGGGGGGGGGGGTGTGTATGGTCAAAAAATGAAAATATAGGCTCTTGTACCAAATTCAACCAAATTTTAGTATATATAAATCAGTGGGCCCTCAGGAGTATAAAAATGAAAAAACTAACCCCTCCTACCCTACATGATTATAGATAATTTTATTAAATATTAAATATAAGAGAGAGTCAGCTTGCCAAAGGTAAAGTAAAGTGGATGGCCACATCTGAATACGTCAGCTTATTTTTTAAATGGGAAACATATATATATATTTATAATTAGTAGAGATTGTGGTGTTTGTGCAAGGTGAAACATCTTTAATAAATGAATTTAACTTTAAAGGACATCATAGATATTAGAGAAATATTTTTACATTGCATATCAGAGAGGTTCGTCCCTTAGGAATCGAACCCAAGCGCTAACTAAGCTTGCCGGGCCAGTAGCCAAACCCTTAAGACAAATCTCTCTCTGACATGCAACATATATAAGTAACTTATGAGGAGAATTTTCTAGGTTAGGTTTCACAAAAGGAAATATTAAACAAATGTATGTTTTTTTTTTGAGTTTGATTCACTCGATATATATTTCTCCTCATAAGTTACTTATAATGTTTCACCTAGGAACCGACACCTAAATCCTTAAAAATTATCAACATATATAAGTATTATAGCTAGATTTTTCACTCCTTCAACTCAAAGGAATAGTGAAAATACCTGCTAAAACTGAAAAAGTTTTCAATGACTGACCCATGGATTTGTAGCAGTGAAAACAAAGATTTAAGTATCTTTTTGGGTGTCTTTTTTTGAAAAAAGATGGAAATTATTTCAAAAATCAACCCAGTATATAATATTATTAAATGAATTTAACTTTAAAGGACATCATAGATATTAGAGAAATATTTTTACATTGCATATCAGAGAGGTTTTTTTAGCCAAACCTTAAGACAAACTCTCTCTGACATGACAACATATACTACTGGCCCGGCAAGCTTAGTTAGCGCTTGGGTTAGATTCCTAAGGACGAACCTCTCTGATATGCAATGTAAAAATATTTCTCTAATATCTATGATGTCCTTTAAAGTTAAATTCATTTAATAATATTATATACTGGGTTGATTTTTGAAATAATTTCCATCTTTTTTCAAAAAAGACACCCAAAAAGATAGTTAAATCTTTGTTTTCACTGTAAAATCCATGGATCCGTCACTGAAAACTTTTTTCAGTTTAGCAGGTATTTTCACTATTCCCTTTGAGTTGAAGGGAGTGAAAAATCTAGCTATAATACTTATATATGTTGCATATCATCAGTCTTTCTTCAATTATAAATGTTTTTCATGGAGTCAATATCATATGGATATTGAAAAATTGGTGTTCCTTCGTCACTGCTGGTCGGCTAGGAACTAATAAAGACATTCTATTCGGTTCACATTCAAATATAACAATATGTTTCCCTTTCTCCTTTCTCCTTAGAAAGGCTGACAAAAGAAGGGTTTTTCTTTTATCTTTTGTTAGCAAACATCTTAAGCAGATTACTATTGGATAACTCTATTTGATTGTTCAAACAGAGTTTTGAATTTCTATTGAATGATTTCAAAATTTCTAAAGATTCGATTGCGCTAATTAATTTTGGGTTCTTTCCTCTTTTTATTAATCTAATATCTATGCTTTTTCTGATACTCCAAGAATTAGAGACAATTAAACAAATCGCGGTAAATAATGGGTAACGAAGCAAGCCTTATAGACCAAATGTTAAATTAAAAAAATTGAAAAATTAACCATGTAATCAGTATATTCACAAAAGAATGAAAAAGAAAAAGAAAATCCTAGAATAGTTCTCCCATATTATGGACAAATTTCGGAAAAATTAAAACAAAAAATGAAAAAATTAGGGTTCAAAACAGTATTCAAAACTCCAATTACTCTAGGAAAAGATTTAGGTTCAAATAAAAAAGACAAATTACCAAATATAGAAAAAGAAGGGGTTTATAGTTTGAAATGCAAAGATTGCGAAGCAATATATGTAGGGAAGACAGAGAGAAATCTGAAAATTCGATTAAATGAACATATAAGGGATTTTAAAAATAAAAAGTGCGAAAATTCTTTCGCGGATCATTTAAATTCAAACAATCACTCCTTCCCAGAAGGAACCGGTATTAGATTAATAAAAGGAGAAAAGAACCCAAAATTAATTAGCGCAATCGAATCTTTAGAAATTTTGAAATCATTCAATAGAAATTCAAAACTCTGTTTGAACAATCAAATAGAGTTATCCAATAGTAATCTGCTTAAGATGTTTGCTAACAAAAGATAAAAGAAAAAAAGAAAAACCCTTCTTTTGTCAGCCTTTCTAAGGAGAAAGGAGAAAGGTAAACATATTGTTATATTTGAATGTGAACCGAATAGAATGTCTTTATTAGTTCCTAGCCGACCAGCAGTGACGAAGGAACACCAAGTTTTCAATATCCATATGATATTGACTCCATGAAAAACATTTATAATTGAAGAAAGACTGATGATGAAGACCAAGTCTTCGAAACTATAGTCTCAAACAAATAAATAATATATATACAGATATATCATCTCGATATATATATGTGTGTATGTTTATTTGCATCATGCAGAGGACAACCTCTTTGTTTCTCTTTTTTGAATCATTAACTCTGCTACTCTCGGCAAAACAAAAACTTTTTCAATCACTACTAAAAGTATATTTTGTATGACGATTAATTTTTTGCTGAGTTTGTACTAATTTTATATTTGTATGTTTTTAGATCTATGGTTAATAAATAAAACTGTAAATTAATACCATTTTAATCTTTTTATTTCTCCTTTATTATAAGCATGTTATAAATAAACAAATATCTAACCTTTAAATATGAAGTTTTCTCAGGAATTTAATTCAAAAGCCTTTGAACACTTTTTGAAGATTAAATATTATACGTTTATTAAAATATTTAGGTCTGGTGGTACGCCAAAATTTCTCAAAAAGTCAAGTGGTACGCAGGTGCAAAAAGGCTGGGAACCCCTGCCCTTGATTATTAATTTTTAACCACCCCTCCACTCTCCTTAATTTTTGGGTCGATATGCACCAAAATCTAATCAGCTCTTAATCTCAATGGACCAAAACTACGTGCGAAATTCGGTTTCGATATTCACACTAGTTTTTGAGCTAGCTCGTCCACAAAAATTTGGTAACGCACAGACTAACAGAAATTTTGACAAATCAATTATTTTCTCGAAAAAATAATTTTTTCGATGTTCACTTTTTAGAGCTTTTTTGTAGACCAAAATGCCATGATTTCGCTCAATTTTTTTAATCAAAATAGTTTCAGCCGTTTTTGAGATATTTCGAAAAAAAAAGAAGGAAAAAAACACTTTTTTCATGTACGACTACAATACTTGACTAATAAATAGGAAAATTTTATTATTCCTAAGATATTAGCTCACACTAATTTTTTGTTCTATTTTTTCAGATCCTTTTCGAGAACTCATCTTTCTGCTATCAACAGACTGCAAAAAGTGGAATAATGAATGAATAAATTAAAATTAAATTAAAAAATTCTAAAACTCAAGAAAAATCTTACGATAGAGTGAATTTAATTTCCAATTTCATAGATTCGGCAGTCATAATGGGAGTTCTCAGTTCTCAAAGGTATTTTTCACATTTAGATTTATGTTGAGCGACCCCAAGAACACTAACAAAAAGATATCCAAGTCATACTATTGACGATTAAAAAAATCTTTCCCCAAAATGTCCAAATATTCAAGAAACCAATGTTATTTCCATTTGAAATTTCAAATAGCTGCCAGCACGATTTGTTGCATTGTAAACAACTTGTCTTTCCGCGCAGCTCATTTTTTAGGATCTTGATTGAGATTTGGTGAGATTGAAAAAATTATGACCTTGTTAAAATAAGTATTACTCTAATATATAGTATGTTCATTTATACATGGTGTATCTGTAATACGCGAAAATAAATCACGGGCTGGTTATATGTATTAAAATATCGAGGGGTGAACCGCGATTGGAATTAGGTGTACACTTCTTCGGAATTATGTGGAATTATTTTGTAATTCACTAGATAATGCCCCTTCATCTATTGTCTTCTACTCGGAAATTAAAGTGGAAGTGGAAGTAAGGTGTACACGATATTAGGTCGCGGTTCACCCCTCGTAAAATATAATAAAGAAAAATGTTCAAATAAACATATCGTCGGTGTTTTATCAAATCGTCGTATGTCAAAATTACCAAAAAGACTTTATTGAAGAAAAACACTTGTATTTGCTAGCTACATCTACTCTCAAATTTTTGTATGTTATTAGGTGATAGAACTCAAGTTACATATTAAAAACAAAACAAAATATTTAGGTTTAATTTATATGAAAACAAAAGTTTTTCTTAGCTACTGAAAAGTGTTGATTTTTACATACGACATTTTGATATAACAGCGACGATATATTCGGAAACGCATATTTTACCAGCTATTCACCATTTTTTTTTAACTAAATAATTTATATCTCTAAAACGGACTTGACCGATTGAGTTGAAATTTTGCTTGGAAGCTCATCAGTGTAAAGACCAAGTTTTAAGAAAATTTATCAATTTGATCCAATTATCCATTTCAATATAATAATAAAACTTAAGCAAGATGTGAGGTAGGTTTCACAAAAAAGAAATAAAACAAAATTGAGTTTTGAATTCGATATATTTCGGGAGTGAGCCCATCATCAGGAGTCCAAGAAAACTAAATATAATAATAAAAAAATATAATAATAAAACTTAAGCAAGATGTGAGGTAGGTTTCACAAAAAAGAAATAAAACAAAATTGAGTTTTGAATTTGATATATTTCGGGGGTTAGCCCATCATCAGGAGTCCAAGAAACCCCGCATCTTGCTCAAGTTTTATTATTATATTAAAATGTTTCACCTAGAACCAACACCTAACTCCTTAAAATTTATCCATTTCAAATTGGCGACCATTTAAAAACTTTGAATGACAATAACTCCAAAACGGTAGATTTTTATAAAAAACGCCGATAGTATTTTTGGTAGCCCGTTTAATTTCCTATCGAATGGTATGTAGCTACTGTCAAAACTATCGGGCCAACGATAACAGTAAAACAGTGTTTTTCTTGAGTTTAAAGTTGATTAGACTATAGCCTATCGCTTGCAACAATGCACGCACTATTGGACGCTTTTTTATTGTTATCCTTTATCTTATAGTCTTAACAGTTATACATTCCAGTAGAAAATTAAACGGGCTACCAAAAATCACTGTGTTTGTTTATAGAAATTTACTTTTTTTGATTTATTTTCATCTAAAAAAAAATTAATACTAAAAACATTCATACATTCAAAATCGTTTTAGTTTTTTGAAAGTGTCAATAAAAAAAAACAGACTTTTTATTCTCTTTCATAGATTTTACACTCTAATTTCGGAAAAATATTTCAGGGACCTACACTCTTAATAATTTCTTGAGAGAATATGTATTTGTTTGCAAAGATAGCTAAGTATTGATGGATGTTTTTTAGGAGGTGATTTAAAGGTTGAAAATATTTAACTTATTCTTCCAAAACTTAAGTGATAGAGGATTTAAAGTTCTTGAAATCTCTAGGGTCATTATAGGGGCAAATAAAATTACTATAATAATTAATAAAACCTGTTATTTATTGAAATTTTTTCTCTAAACATTTTCGGCCACTTCAGGTTGACCATCTTTACTAGTAAATAACGTATTTATTTTTTAGAAATATTCAATATAAACATTTCATTCTCCATCAGGATTCTCTGACAAAGATCTTACTTACTATGAATGTAATGTCAGTGGAAATCCACAAATTCAAACACATGTATGAAATGTTTGTACTATTTTTAGTACTAGCCCGATGATACTATTGAAGATAGTCAATCAATAATGACCGAAACTGTCTACTAAATTAATAATTATAATTAATTCTAAAATATTTAATGTTAGGTAATGATAAAAGGAAAAAATAAAAAGCTGTTTTAAGAAATTTAACCTTGTTTTGAATTGGATCTAGTGATCATTAACATGAACAATACATTAAAAGGGACCCAGTGGTCGATTTCGGTGTAAAGGTTATAAAGGCCATTTTTACATCGTTGAGACCATAAATTTCTTTAAGCTTACCTAAAACATTTTTTTTTAATAATAAATTATATTGACATTTTTAATAAATTTTTATTTTTTTATGTCCTGCCTCTTACCGGGGGTAGAGAGGGCTACACTGGTGGGGTTGTGGATGGATTTTGGTGGGCGAGTTTCGTCTCCGTCTCAACCTTAGGATTGACCTTCGCTAGTGAGAAGAGGTATAGCCTCGAGGGATAAGAGGTATAGGACAAGAAATGAATCGAATACCGGATGTGGTGAGATGATTGATTATTCTCGCTGAAAGTCAAAGCATATAAAAGATTCCCGCAGAAATGAAGTCTCTGCTTTGTCAGCCTTTGTGTTCAACAAGGTTAATTTATCAGTTTATTGAGAAATATCCAATTTATATTATAGTGTAGTATACGTATCAAGTGATACGATAAGTAGACTGAAATGTTACAATTGTTTTTACAGAATATTCCAAATAAGTTTGATTGTAACAATGTGTTTCTTGCTAGCAAACGCAGCGCCAATCAGTCGGTCGCCGCTCGAACTACATGCTTCATAGCTATTTTTAATTTGAATTAACTTCTAGAACTCATAGCCCCAACACCACACCCTCTCTTACTTTTTTAAAATTTGATTATTTGTGAGAGAAAATGTGTGATTTACAATGTTCAGGGTTAATGTTACAATTTTTAAGTTCAATCCCCACAAAATGATTTTATTAAAATAATTTATTTATCTTACAATATTTACAATAATTTATTTTAGAATATTTACAATGATTTAGTTTAATTATAATGGTTATAAATATTAAAGCAGGCGCTAATTGTTTGGTTAGCAACGTGCTAAAAAAATATTAAACAATTTATTTAATGGTTTATTCTAGATTAAAGGATGTATTTATTGGCCTGATGCATTCAGTTAAATAAATATGATATTCAAATATCCATTGACTACATGATAAATAAGGTTTAGTATCTTACTGAATTTTTCACTTCTCTCCCGAACCTGGTTTTATAATGTTTATTGTTTTTTGGGCTCGAGGAGTTTGTTTCATTTTGATCACTGAACACTGTCTTCTGGGATTGAGTGGGGTGAAGGAGGGTTTCTTCTGCCAGATCCTCGAAGACGGTGTACGCAGGTTTTACTCTGTCGATTGACACGGTTACTTCCCTATTTCGTATTTGTAACTTAAATTTTTTTTCATTTCTTTCGATGACTTTGAAAGGGCCTTCGTATGGGCCTTCCAACGATTTTTTTATTTTGCCCACTCTTAGGAAAACATGTGAGCAGTTGTTCAGGTCTTTGTGTACAAATACGTTTCTTCTTTCTGATTTTTGATTCGGAAGCGGTCTCAGGATTTTTAACCTTTTTTGAAGATCCTTAACGAACGCTTCGTCATCTATATTTGTTATCGCTTCTTTTTTAGTTATTAGGTCGCCGGGAACAGCAAGTGTAGTGCCATAAATTAGTTCAGCGATTGAGAAATTTCTATCCGGGCGTAGGACTGTTCTTAGCCGTAGGAGTATTGGTGGAATGGCTTCTGACCATCTGTTCGTTTCATGTGCCCTTATCCCTACTTTCAAAGTTCTGTGGAATCGCTCGATCTTACCATTCGACTGTGGATGATAAGCCGTGGTTCGATTGAGCTTGATTCCTACAGATTTCCGACAATATTTTAAATAACACTGATTCGAATTGGCGTCCCTGATCAGTAATCAATGTATGTGGTTTGCCGAATTTGCATATCCAGTTTTTGAAGAATGTCGTTCGCTACACTCTCTGCTGAAATGTTCTTGAGTGGTATCACATCAGGCCAGCTAGTGTAGCGGTCTATACAGTAAGGCAGTAGGTGTAATCATTAGAAGGTGGTATGGACCAATCAAATCGGTATGTATCGTATGAAATCGAGTGTCGGGTTCTTTATATTTTCCGAAATTTGATTTTGTGTGTTTTGTTATTTTATTTCTTTGGCAGTTTAAACAGCTCCTAGTCCAATTTTTAATTTCTTTTTCCATATTCGACCAGATTAATTTATTTTTTATTAATTTAACTGTTGCTTTAACTCCTGGGTGAGCTAAGTTGTGACATTGTTTGAAGATGTTGAATCTGTATTCAAGAGGAATAAATGGTCGTATTGTGTCCGTTGAGCAATCGCACCAAATTCTGTTGCCATTTTGTGTTTCGATTTTTTTATATTTTTTCATATATTTTTTTAATTCCTCATCACTTTCTTGTTTTTTTAGCTATCTCGTCATAGTCGATTGTTTTTGTTATCTCTTCTATGCGATATATGTATTAGCCCAAGTACTAGCCCTACTTAGATCCCCCAACACTCTTCATCTTGCTGACCTGGTTTCCCGCTGGAGTTGGTTACCCAAAACTTCCGCCAGGTTGCTCAGCGTAACAGGGGCACCACGTGTAGGCGAGTGTGGAGTTGGGGTGGAGAGGCTATGTGGTCGCTGGTGACCATATATTGCGCATCACACCCCAAAGCCCCCATAAATTTCTTTAAGCTTAACATAAAAGAATTTTTTTTATATAAATAAATACAAATCTTAATTGACGATTGTATATAATTTTCATAAAAGTCAAATGTCTCAGAAATGTAATGTATTTTGGTAAATTTTAGATGTAAATTGAAATACTATACTTACTTTTAAACGTTCTATCTCATGTGTCATTACATATGGAATATATTATATATATATATATATATATATTTCCTTCACCAACGCCATCTCGATAGATAAAAATTCGTTGTTGTAGGCTCCCTTGATTAAATTCCCTGTATTTATACAATGCCTCTGAAAATAAGAAAAGCTTGGAATAAATTTTTATTTTATTTTTTTATTTTAATAATTAATATTGTAACAATTTCCATGGTTAATAATAATAAAGTTAGTTCCTGTGACCACCAGGGGACCTTGCGGTTAATATTTTTTAATAATAATAACGTTAGTTCCTGTGATCACCAGGGGACCTTGCGGTTAGTATTTTTCTGCTTTAGGATTGCAATCTCACAAGTGTCGTCTATTCTTGAATTTAAGTTTTCTGCGGCTTTATTGGGGGGATCATTTCGTAACGCTGTAAGAGTCTGTGTCTCAAAGTAAGTGTTGAGGCCACATTCAAATAAATCACATTTAGCGGTTTTTAAATTATATCTGCCGCTCAAGGGTTCCGCGAGGGGTGTTTCGATTAAGTCTAGAGTTTCTAATCGCATTTCTATAGAGTGACCATGCTGAAAATACGCGTTTATTATGTAAAAGCTTATTCGCGGGAGACTGTGCTGAACGGCCAAGACGAAGCCGCACACAGTCTATGCTGAGGGCTTGTATTTTTTGTTTCTGATTATAACCCCAACCATTGGGTTTTCCCCAGGAGGAGTTATGGTTTTGTCCAAAAGTTGCTTATACGCGGTGAGTTTATTATCCAAAGTATATGGTTTCTGAAGGAGGATTATGTCGGCACATCTAGCGGGCAGTCCCCCAATTTCGGCCGCCACTACTTTGGATCGTTGTGCGTTAAGTTGAACAATATTTAGTTTTTGGCGCATATTCGTTTCTTTTTGGGTGAGATTATCCATTAGGCTTTATAATTTGTTTTCTGAACTTTTATTTTCGTGGCATGCAGGAATACTGGGCAGAGGTTGTGTTGAACAGAGTTGTCGTTTGTCATTTTTTGCCTGGTGCAATTTGCACATTTGGCTGGTAATTTTTTTGGAGCACGTGTCGCTCCCGTGTCCCTCAGTGCCGCAGTGGGCACATGTGGTTGGGGCGGCATTGCACCTAGCTTGGGAGTGCCGTATTTTTGGCACTTGAAGATTCTCAGACCACACACTTTGCTACTACAACATTCCTTGGCGCGATTATTAATGGCTCGGGGATTGTGGCATAGATCAAATTCAAAGACCACATATTTATCGTTTAATGACTTTGCTACTACTTCAGTCTTTGGCACGATTATTGATTGCTCGGCGATTGTGGCATACATCAAATTCAAAGACCATGAGACCGATCAGTGGGACTTCAACGGTCCAAGGAGAACCTCCCAATGTGCAGTTCATCTGAACTGCCACTTTGATGGCAATTGACATTATTACATATTTAGCGTTTAATGACTTTGCTACTACAACATTCCTTGGCGCGATTATTGATTGCTCGGGGATTGTGGCATACATCAAATTTAAAGACCACGAGACCATTCAGTGGGACTTCAACGGTCCAAGGAGAACCTCCCAATGTGCAGTTCATCTGAACTGCCACTTTGATGGCAATTGACATTATTACATATTTACCGTTTAATGACTTTGCTACTACTTCAGTCTTTGGCACGATTATTGATTGCTCGGCGATTGTGGCATACATCAAATTCAAAGACCATGAGACCGATCAGTGGGACTTCAACGGTCCAAGGAGAACCTCCCAATTTGCAGTTCATCTGAACTGCCACTTTGATGGCAATTGACATTATTACATATTTAGCGTTTAATGACTTTGCTACTACAACATTCCTTGGCGCGATTATTGATTGCTCGGGGATTGTGGCATACATCAAATTTAAAGACCACCAGACCATACAGTGGGACTTCAACGGTCCAAGGAGAACCTCGCAATGTGCAGTTCATCTGAACTGCCACTTTGATGGCAATTGACATTATTACATATTTAGCGTTTAATGACTTTGCTACTACAACATTCCTTGGCGCGATTATTGATTGCTCGGGGATTGTGGCATACAGCTACTAGTTTCAAGTTGAAACAGATTTTAGTTTCATCCTCATCCCTGGTTGAAAACAATTCTAACCACTAAAAATCAAAGACCAAAATATATAGTTTTGTCTTATTTTCAAGAAATAAAAAATGATTTTTTAATGTTTAATTTAAAAAAGGAAAAACTCAGATCAGGAGTGAGACGACAATTGTAAAAAGAGCACTTCATCAAAAATGTACCCTCCGATTTTATCTTTGTGTACACGAACAAGCCGTTTTCTATCAGTAGTTCTTTCTTCCTCAGGGTAGAAATCTACTAATAATTTTAGATGTATAAGGAATTATTTAGACAATTAATAATAAGAGATACTGATTGCCTTTTTGGCCGAGTTTTCCATTTGTTTGCGGGTGTCCGCCTGTATGACCAGAGCTAGGTCATCTGTGTAGGCAGTTGCAAACGTGTCGTCTGAGATCTCGAAGGGGGCCAGGTTATGGAGTAAGTCATCCATTACCCGGTTCCACGCTATGGGGCCGATAATAGAGCCCTGAGGGCAGCCTTTCTGCATGAACGAGTTGAAGGACCGGTCCCCGAATTTGAGTGTCATTTTTCTATCTTTAAAATAGGAAATTTATTAAGTTCAGAAGTTTAGACGAGACGTTTGCTTTTTCTAAACGTTTGTAGACTGCGTGCCAGGATAGGTTGTCAAATGCCCCTTTTATGCCGAAAAAGATTCAAAGTGCATGATGTTTGTTGTTTTTACTTATTAACGTTAATGTTCTATAGAGAGCATCCTCAGTAGATGCCCCTTTTGTGAATCCAAATTGATTACTATTAGCCAAGCCGGCTTCGTTATAATCAACTTGGATTCGATTTAAAATTATTATCTCAAAAAGTTTACCCACTAACGGGAGCAATGCAATCGGCCTGTAGGAGTCAATTTTTGTAGGGTCTTTGGTTGGGTTTTTAAGTAGAATTTTGATGTCCGCGTGCTTCCATTGTCTCGGAAAAGTTTCCTTATCGAAACAATTATTAAAAAGGTTGAAGAGAATCTCTCGATCAGTCTCCCAAGCTTGAATCAATACTTCACATTGGATACAATCTAGACCGGGGGCCTTTTTCTTGCCTGACATTGCTACTACTTCATTCTTTGGCACGATTATTGATTGCTCGGAGATTGTGGTATACATCAAATTTAAAGACCACGAGACCATTCAGTGGGACTTCAACGGTCCAAGGAGAACCTCGCAATG
>JALMQS010000099.1:100716946-100863882 GCA_024734495.1 Forficula auricularia
AAAGCCTACGTATTGCTATTATTTCTAGAGACAAAAGCTGAAGGCATTGCCCGTCTATCATCAAGTCTCATCAGCATTTAGTTACAAATTAGTCACAAATTAAGATTTATACATTTAAAATTTTGAAAAATATAAAATGTATTTTTCTTTCATGTTTCCTCTGGGAGATTAGGAATGTAAAACCTCAGATATTGCTCCATTTACATTCTAATCTCCCAAGAGGAAACATGAAGAAAAAGACATTATATATTTTTCAAAATTTTCAATGTATAAATCTTAATTTGGTAACTAATTTGTAACTAATACTGAAATATTTGTGATAGACTGATGATGAAGGCAATGCCTTCGAAACTATAGTCTCTAGAAATATTTAAAAATTATTTTATTTAAAAAACAGAAGACTTCATTTTAGTTTTTAACCTAAAATTTATATTTAACTTTTAATGTTAATTACTATGTCTCCTCTATTCTGATTGACTTATCGGCTGAGTAAGAGCAAAAAAATTCAATATACCTACACGCTAGATACTGATCCCACATGAAAAATGATATTTAAAATTAAAAAAACTGATGATGAAGGCCAAGGCTTCGAAACTATGATCTCAAACAAATAGGCAAATAATATATATACGTATATATATATGTGTATGTTTATTTTCATCAAGCAGAGGAAAACCTCTTTGTTTCTCCTTATGACGTAAACAAACTATTCATCTCTGAACCTTGGACGTAAGCACGATATTTACTACATGAAGCTAAAATTCTTATTGTTGAGAAAACTAGGTTCGATTACATGTGTTTAATATGTGTATAATTCCTCAACAACCGAAGATGGCCCAACAAATTTTAGGGCCGAAACGCGTTCTCGCTCCTTGCAGGTTTTAAAGAACCCGGCGCATCTCACTTTGGCTGATAGCTTCCATCAACACACCGTAGAGCAGCTCAAGTTTCTGTGCCAAGTTTCAATATTCTAGTTCAAACAGTTCCAATGCATTACCTGCATTTGGCCTCCCCGAGCATCTCTGCAAGTTGCTGAGAGTCTTCTTCCAAACTGCACCATTGTAGTCGAGGCCGACGGAATGTCATCCTCGTCCTTATCACTACTGCTGGAGTTCCTCACGGCTCAGTCATCTTCCCACGCTCTTTATTATCCTATATTAATGACCTATTAACTATCTGCCTCAATCCAATACATTGTTCGCTGACGATAGCACTCCTCCACAACGCTCAATCCTTACTAGACAATCGCGCAAACATAGCCTTCTCAATAATTCGGATTTAGCATGCTAAAAAATGGGACTCTCATCAACTTGGTAAACTTTAATGTGCTGGAGAACACAATGGCTGCCTAATTTGTAGGCGTGATAGGAACTCTTCCGGACATTTCCTTTGATTCGAGCTCATTGGAATTTCGTAATAAAATATCATTGTTAGGTGTCACCTCTGGAATGACCATATTATCTCAGTGTGGCAAAGGCTGCAGCATGTAAGCCATTGGCTCTCTTTTCCGAACCAAACGATTTTTCACCCCCACTCAACTCCTTATATTATACAAGGCTCAAATTCGCTCCCTGTCTTGAATCATTGCTCGCATTTGTGGAGAGGGGCCCCCAAGTATTCTCTTGAAACCCCTGGACGCAATATCAGAGGCGAGCTATCAGACTGATAGGCGATCCTGCATTAGCTGACACTCTCGACTCCTAGCCCATCGTAGATCTGTCTCCGCCTCTTCCTCCCTTTTTTTATGGATGCTACCATGGCTTTTGGTTCTCGACGAAATTTAAATCGATAGTCCCACCTGGTGGCTTCTATGTGCAATGGAAAGCAATTGTCACGATTTTCTACGAAGCTCCAGCATCCGGCCGGCGCCTAAACCTGGCGGACCAATCGAACAAACGCACTCGGCAATTGCACTTATCCTATGACATCTAGAGGCTGGAACTCGTCCGCCCGTCTTTCGTCATTTCCAGCTACTTTTGACCTTCAATCTTTCAAGACCAGCATCCACAGATACCTTCGACTTCTACCCAATCACTAAATCTCCCCTTATCTTCACGTTACAAGGGTCCACCACGGACTACAGAGGTTGTACCTTCTTGGTGCAACTTCTTCTTATATCAGTATCATTATAAAAAAAAAAAAGTTCAATGAAATTTCCGAAATCCTCAAAATCATAGAGAGCGTACTGAGTTTTGAAAAAATGTTCGTTTTTTTCCTGCATTATACGTTGTAACTCAATCTAGAATATTTTAAAAGAACTAATCTGAAACTCTCTCGTGAAATTTCGATCAAACGAAGGTAGGGTCTGCCCCCCCCCCCCCCCCCCCGTACTACCTATATATCTACCGCTACTACGTTTTGATCTACTTTAAATTCGCTTTAATGTTCTCTCTTATATTGTTACGGTAAAATCAAGTGCAATTGATTAAATTTTTCTTGGATTTTCTTTTTTAACAAATAAAATGAAATGGTTTTAATTGAGTAATTGAATTCTTGTATTCATGAATGAAAGTGAGATTTCTAAAGAAATTTACGTTTCAAGGTTCTCTGATTAAAAAATCTACACTCTCCAAAAATTTCTGGAATTTATTTGACAATTGTTTTTTCTTTTTTGATATGTTTGAACTTGACACCTAGATTTAGTTTATAAAGAGAAATCAATGAAGCTGTCCTCCTATCTACTCTTATTAAACGAGCAAAAATTGTATATTTGTTTGTATATTTGTATCTTGGTTATATTTTGAAAACGATTCTACCGATTTTGATGAAATTCAAGGGTTAGGGGGTTTTTGGGGTGACAATTCGATCTGTCACAGTCTCATCTTCGACAAAATTGTTTTTGATGGGTTTTTTCGTAATCAATTTAATTATTCTCAGGTAGACAAATCCCATTCTTAGGGTTTTAAAAAAGGTTACTCTTTTCCTTTTCTACTCAGGCAGACAATGGGTTGCCTTAATTCATTGTTCTAAATGGGCTTGAAGAAGTATTGTGATTGTGGATTTTAACATATTTTGTTCTCCCTAAACGTTAGAAATATTAATAAACGTTTTATAATTGTTTTTATAAAGAACATTATTTATTTAATAGAATAAAAAATAATCAAGAATTTATTTAAAAATATATTTCGCATAAGCAGGTCTCAATTTTCTGAAAAAACAACACATTTTGATAGGTTTTATTTATTAACAATTGGATGAATAAAAATGAATCATATGGTTGAATCAAAACAGGTGCAGGAGGTGGGGTGCAGTGGTGTTCGATCCGGGGGTAGGGCGAGGTTTCGGGGGTGGGATCAAGCGGGGTGGGGAGGGGGGGGGGTACAGTGGGCGAATACTATATATATTTGTATTTTTTTTTATGTTATTTTTAAAAAATAATAATAATATAACACAAATATACTTATATCTAACATCTCCAAAAAAATAATTAAAAGTCTACATAAAATAATATAAGATTAGTAAGATATTTTAAATACTTTAATTAGAAGTACTCCGTTTTCTAGTGGTGAAAGCTCTTGCTTTAGAATTTTGAGACCCCAGTTCGATTCTGAATCATGAATAAGCAAGTCTATATTTTTCAAAAAAATTTGCTAGCGTTGTTGCAAACATTTCTAGGCTATTATATAAAATCGAGGGGTGAACCGCGACCTAATATGATGTACACCTACTTCCACTTGTACTTCCAAATATTTCCAAGTAATTCAAAATATTTCCAAGTAATTCCAAATATTTCCAAGTAATTCCAAATATTTCCAAGTAGTTCCAAATATTTCCAAGTACTTTCAAATATTTCCAACTACTTCCAAATATTTCCACGTACTTCCAAATATTTCCACCTACTTCCAAATATTTCCACGTACTTCCAAATATTTCCAAGTACTATCAAAATACTTCCAAAGAGGTGTACACCTACTTCCAATCGCGGATCACCCCTCGTATAAAATATATAATGTGCGTAGTTATTTACTCTAAAAAAGAAAATTTAGTTAAATTTGCCGGGATAAGTAGATACGACTTTCTTTGAAAAAAATCTCCAGATAAGCTTTTTCTAAATTCGAGTTTTCATGGATATTATTGATTTTATCAATATATCAGAAGAGTTTTATTCACCTCTATTGGGAATCTAATTCAAGCGTTAAAAAACAATCAGGATCACCGCAATTTTCAACTTCTAAAAAGTGAAGTTTTTATATAGGTATCTTTAAAATATTAATTTTAACATTTTCTATCACAAAGTAATACCGGAATAAATAAATACAAATCGTACAAGTTAATTATAGAATAAGTCCAACTGCTCAGTTCGTTGTGCCTTGTTATGGATTGCAACGATATAAAATTAAATTTCTATTCACCCTGTATGGGATTTGAAGGATTGTTTTTCTCGAATGAACACCTGAACGGCTTACATCCAAGGCTATAATATTGAGAGTAAGTGATTCTAATTTACCTTGATGTGAGGACGAAGTGTGAACTGATCTGCATAAAGATTTAGAAAATTGAAGATATCATCGGCAGCTATGTACGATTTCTTTTGCCCCGCTATCGGAAAATCCGGATATCCCATCACTTCCTTCGGTAGATTTGTGCTAAAAGTAAAAGAAACAATAGTTTTTTAAACTAATCTTGATTAAATTAGATATCCTTATATTTATTTAAACTTTTTTTTTTCAGATACCTATCCTGAATTGTTTAATATTTTTACATTATGCGGCAAACCTGGTAATCATGAAGAAATGTAATTCGGGTAAAATTTTTTTTGATAATTTAATTTAAATCAGAGAAAGAAATCATTCTAAATGCATTTCTATGGAAGCCTGCTTAATTGTTCAGTAGTTTAGCTTTACCAGTAAATGTCGCGAGAATCGCCAATCTGGCGGATTTCTGGCTTATTAAGAAAATATCTTTGTTATTCACCGATAAGTCTATTGCTTGTTGATTTATCCCGGTATGACTTGGCTTGGCTATTAGTTTAAATTTGGAATCACTTGACCTCAAAATTTTGAATTTTTAAATAAAATATTATATTTAGCGTGTTTTATATATAATAATAAAAAATTGGGTAAAATTGTAAGGTAGGTTTCAGTTTTTTTTTTTTTTTGTGAAACCTACCTCACAAATTTACCCAATTTTTTATTATTATATAAAATGTTTCACATAGAATCAACACCTATTTTCTTAAAAGTTATGTTTTATATATGCCAAATGGGTCAACCTCAAAGGGTAGCCATTGATCTGTATTTTGCTCCGTGGCACTCGGATTCAATTCGAGAGTGAAAACAGCCTTCTGACATGTAATAAAACTTATCCCTACATGTAGGATTCTGTACAAGACTTTATAGTGTTTTTTTCAATAAAATCTAACACTAAAACTAGGTAAATGAATTGTTTATTGATCATATATATTATATTTTCATTAATTTAGAAAATATATTTTTATTTTATCACTATTAGAAACTTGGCACTAAAATAAATAAGACATACCCTAATAATATAATACATACTGCCAGATTCCAAATGATTACCCAAAGCCGTTCCATAGATCTAAAATAATTATAACAATTTGATTTTTTCTGAATTTCTGAATTTTTTCATAGATAGAATGCACCAAATATTTTGATTATCTTAGAAAACATATTTTTCCTGTTTGCACCAAAAAGAACTTTATAAAATCTTCTATTTTTGAGTTATTATTATGGGTAAAGTAATTCAAACAGACACAGAGGTTAATATATTGAAACGCCTTGTGCAAAGACCTTTAAGAGATATTATACATAAAGAAATGATTTCCAAATATTTAAAACAATATATAAAATATAATACACACATAATTATGAGTGTATCTTAACACTGTTTGTAAAATTTTCTTTTTCCTTCGCCTATTAATAAATTGATGTTAAATTTCCCATTTGGGCTTCTTTTTTTATTCATTCAATTTACAAATTTTGAAAAAGCGTTGCAATTGAACATTTTTTTTCACTTCTTTGTAATGCTAATTTTATTTTTTAACTAATTTCACCCTTCCCTAATAGCACTCTTATTATTTGTTGACACATTTTCACCCTGACAATCCTATTTGTAATCCAAGCGGAAATACCTTGCAATGACCCTTTCTGTTTAAATAAAAAACCGGAGACATTTTCTAAGAGATTAGTAAAGTTTAAAGCCTTTCGAGGGGTGTTTGCCATTGGGGGATCAAAGTCGAGCTGTCAGGTGTGGTAACCCCTCCCTCCCTCCCCTCCTCCCACCATTCTGTATATACGAATTCCCGATTCCTCTTTTGCCCTCACCTCCGATCATTCGTCAATCCCATTTGAGCCTTTATGTTAATCTAATCTAATTTCTTTAAGATCAATGTAATGCCCTCAAGAAACGGCAAAAGGTCTTCAAGATGCAATAACTCAATAGCAAATAAATAATTCGCTAAAGGCCTAGCTTAACTTCAATTAACATAATTAAAATGGCACTTTAATTCAATTTCATCGCTGGAAGACGTATTCCCATCTCAAAGAACTTCTTCCTGTTGTTGTTTGAATGCACCAAAGGAATCTTTTCAGCAATGTACAGATGATTTAGAAATAGACCTATACCCACTCCTCTTTCACCTTCTGAATAGGCTCTAAAATCAATTTCTAATGGGTTAAATCAACAGAAACTTCAGAATTAATTTCCACCCCTTTTCTAAAAATCTTTAAATTTTCTATCGAGTCAAACCATTTAGAATGCATATTTCTAATGAAAAAATTTTATCACAATTCACGACGTTTCGACACCTAACATATTTCTGGAGTTGTTTTCAAGTCCTGCGGAAGAAGTCTTTTGAACGATTGAAGGATTTTTCCAGTTTGCAAGATTTTGAGCATTCACGCAGATCCAAGTGCGAAGTTTTTCAAAAATATTATTTTTCAATTTTCAAAATTAAGTTTTTTAAGCTCATTTCAAGATTACAAAAATGGAGGTGGCGAGGTTATAATATAGGTATAAATAAACAATTTATAATTACATTTATGATTTCTTATTAAGGCTGCTCTAACCTGAGAGCGTACCTATGTTAGTCTTTAAAAAGTTTTCCCTTTTTAGAAATACAAACATTTTGATACCAAGAACCAAATTTATAAGAGCTTTCGTTTTGGTTATTAATAAATACAGATATAAAGAAAAAGAAAATTTTGGGTGAATTTAAAGTCATATCTCTATGTTGTACCGAGTACCATTATTTTTAAATGAATATCATTATCTATTTCATGCGACCGGCAAGATTTTCTAGAGTTTGTCAAAGTAGTTCACATCTGAAAAGAAAATATTATTTCATTTAGTTTTTTATTTATATATGAAAATTATAAGATTAGAGGATAATAGTTCAGATATACAATGGTTTCGTAAAGCAACATGGTCGGAAAGATATAAAAATTTTATATTTGCCATGCTAGTTATCAGAAAAAAACAAGAATTGCTGGAAAAATGAAAAGGACTTTTACACAATTATTTCGAAATTATTATTATAGAAAAATATTTATTAGAAATTGTTATCAAGAATCATTTGTCGATCTCTTTAATAAAACTATCTTTGATGAAAATTAATAAAAATAATTAATAATAATATCAGTGATAAAGAAAATTCAAAATACATCTCTTTCCCACACATTAGAGGAGTTATCTGAATATATTAAGAAAATAATATGATTAGTTCACAATTTTCATCCCATTTTTAAACTTTTTTAGACCAATTTTTGATGTACTTTTAGAAATTTTGAACTAAAATTACTGCATTTTTTTATTATATATCTAAATAACCAGCTTTAGTGGAAATAAAGTAGAAAAAATAACCCGTTTCTAAATATTTGCATTTGCTTTTAATAACTAATAATAATCAGTGTCATATATTTTTTAACCATCTTTCACCTGTTATGTTCTGTATAGGTACTTTTTTTTACTTTATTTTTTTTCAAATTGTTTTAATCCCTTCGGCTAATTAAATATGAAAAAAATGTAAAATCTTAAATTTTTAATGAATAATGAATTAATAATAATGAATTTTACTTTTATAGGAAAAATATGTGGAGTTGTATCGTCTAAACCAAAAAATTTCAATATCTGTAAAATTTACGTCATTTTCATTCAAAATTGAAAAAAAATTTAAAAGTTATTTCGGGGCGCCCATACATAGAGTGAGATTAATCTCACTTTGAATATAAATAAAAATTAAATATGGAAAATGAATATTTTACACCATTATAACCGCGAAAGAATAAATATTTTTAGTAATAAAAAGTACAAACGAACGTTAACTTTCTATAATCTATTAATAGTATAAAAAGAATTTAGTTTTGGAAATATAAAAATGGTGTGTTTAAAAAAAAATTTTCTTGAGAAAATTTTTGTTTAACAATTTAATAATTTTTCTAAAATACTTTTACTAAAAAACTAAGCCAAATCGATTTTTAAATTTTAATCGTTCTTTAAATTTTGCAGCCTGTAAAATTTTAGCGCCACTAAAATGTTACCGTCCTAGGCCCGGACCTCACGGAACTAAGCGTAAATCCATCACTGTCGATTTCGATACTACTAGTATAATAATCGTTTTTGGATTCCTGAGCCCCTGGAGCGAGCCCTTGTTGCCAGGCCCATGTAGTCGTAATATTTATATAGGCATATTAAATTTGAATATCTGAAAAGATTAATTTATTTCAAAACTGTATAATACATATAATCAAATATTTAAATTATTTTATTTATTTATTATATTAAATATTCTCAAATGTAAATAATTTATTAAAATATATTTCACTAGGTATATTGAATGGGCTTGATGAAATGACGTGGCCCCTATGGCGAGAGGCTGTGTGTCTCAACCTCACCATAAAACAGACCAAAAGACATGTAATCATTCTAATATATATATATAAGAAAATAGCATTTCAATTAAGAATTTTGTAGTTTAAATGAAATGTTATGAAAACATTCAGTTCCTCGACTGTGGCAGCGAGTCGGCTAGAAATGGCAAAAGGGTTTAATTATTTCCTCATCACGTATTCAATTAAATCTATCGAAATTTCATATCTATGAAATATTTTCTTTTATCTTTTATATCAAATAGTTTCTATTATAATATTTTGCATTTTAAAGGGTAGTCTAATTTTGAAAAAAAAACGCTAATTACTACTTTGAATTTTTTTTGAAATATTAAATTAATAAATTTTATAAAACAATTCTGATTGTTAACAATTATATTCAATTTTGAACGAAATTGATTCGATTAATTTTTAGAAAATGGTAAACAACTAGAAAACATATGATTCGCTGTTGGCAGGTGACTTGCGACCCAGCCTCTTGATAAAATAGAACAAAAAATTTATAAATGAGAAAGAAAAACGATCTTATTTTATCGATTTCATTATCTGAAGGTCCACAGTATGTCTATTATATAAGAAAATAGCATTTTGATTAAGAATTTTAATACTTTAAAAGAAATTGTATGAAAAGATTCATTTTTCTTCTCTCCGGGAAGCGAATCAACTAGAAATGCCAAAAAATTTTATCTTTTTTCTCATTAGATATTTATTCAAATCTATTGAAATTTCGTATCCGTTTGTTATTTTCATTTATCTTTAAGATCAAATAATTATTATTAGGAAATTTACATTTTAAAGGGTTATTATTGAAGTCCGATTGAAAACGCTAATAACTCAGTTGAATTTTTTTTCTAATATAGAAATTAATAGATATTATAAAACAATTAATTATTAATAATTTAATTCTAATTTTGAACGAAATCGATTAAGTTTTCTTGAGAAAATGGTCAAAAACCACCTGAACCGTCAAAAAAACGATGTTTTTTGAAAATGCACGTGATGCCTTTGATAAAAGTTATAAAAGTCATATGAAACGAAACATTGACTTATGACATGGAGGTGAATTTTAAAATGTTTTTAAAACGGCATTTCATAAAGGGATTTTGGTGTTTTGACGATTTCCTCAAAAAGTATTGAATCGATTTCGTTTCAAAATTGAATTATATTATTAATAATTAATTGTTTTATAATATTTAATTATTTCATATTTTTCAAAAAAAATTTCAACGGAATTATTAACATTTTTTCAAATTGGACTTTAAATAAATTACCCTTTAAAATGCAAATTTATTAATGATAATTATTTTATAGATAAATGAAAATATCACACAGATATGAAATTTCACTAGATTTGAATAAATATCTAATGAGAAAAAAAATAAAACTTTTTGGCATTTCTAGTTGATCCGCTCCCGGAGAGAAGTAATTGAATCTTTTCATACAATTTCTTTTAAACTACAAAATTCTTAATCAAAATGCTATTTTGTTTTATTAAAAAGTTAAAGAACCTCAAGATAGATTAAATCGATAAAATAACATCGATTTCTTTCTCATTTATAAATCTTTTGGTCTGTTAAATGTTATATCGAGATGTTATATCAGTGAACATTTGATTTTGATTCACTCTACAATATTGGAATATTTTTTAACGCGTAAACTATTGATTTTAGACATTTCACTCAAATTAAATTCATTTAAATGAAATATCTATATATATAAAAGCCATTGTCATGTCATGTGGCGCATCAAAGAACGATGTGGTGAGAAAAAGCAACTAATAGTTAGATTGTCAAATTTTTCAAATAAAATATCTCTATATTCTCTATCTATAATATCTCTATATATTAATATTAATATATTCCTCTATATAGCTTAGAATATTAGATTTACGGCGTGTCTCATTTGAAATTTTAAAATATATATTATATTTAAAATATATATTATACCGGGAAAATTAATTTTTTTTTGAATTTAAGAAAAATATAAATTCTTGAAATTTTAGCAGTCAAATTAATTTTAAAATATAAATATATATTATATATATTTAATTTACAATATAAGTTTTAATGAGATATGATTTAATGGAATAATGAGAATAATTCTTATTAGTTTAATAAAAGATTTCACTGTCGATGGTAACAGAATTGTTTTTATTTTAGGTTAAAAAATAAAATAAAATGAGAGAGTCTTCTGTTTTTTAATAATTTTTAATAATTTTAATAATTAAAAATTATTTTATTAAAAAACAGAAGACTCTCTCATTTTATTTTATTTTTTAACCTAAAAAGAATAATTCTTAATTTATTACTGCGCGGCTAATTTGAAATTTTAGTAGATAAACAAATTAATTTTAAAATTATTATATTTAATTTAGAGATTATTTTTAGATAAATTTAAATATTGAAATGTATTATTAAAAAAGTAGAAAAATATTAGTAGACAAATATATAAATCCTTTAAATTTTAATAGAAAAATTAATTTTAAAATATTATATTTTTGATTGGTACTGCTATCTTACCTTAATATAATAATGAAATAGGTTTCCAACCGATCGGGAACTTCGAGAGAAATGGTTGTATGCTCTAATAAAGTATTTATAAAGCATTTACTGATATTTTTTTAATCTTTCTTTGATCAAAATTCATTATTCAAAAAAATATTTTTTTCAAAACATATAATTACGGACAGCTAATAATCACATCTCGAGACGCTGCCCGCCAGGGCCACCTGCCCGGAGGGCCGAGCGGTGCCGGGCGTGCCGTAGGCACGCCGGGTACTGCTCGTTTTTAATAAAAAGTCATTATATAAACTTTTGTACCTCAAAGGGTTAGGCAGTGATGGTGAAATTTATGTGGAAAGTTTTATAAATACTCCTCTTAACGACCTAGATATTTGACATATAAATAAATTCTAATGAAGAAACATGTTGATAATTTAATTTACTAAAAAAAATTTATTATGTATAATTAGCTCCGAAGACTATTTAAATTTCTAGAGAGGATAAACATTAATTTTTTTTTTTATTATTATTTATTTATTTACAATCAGCTTATTACATATAGCTAGTTCTGGAAAACACACAACAATTTAGCCTGATATTTTTCTTTCTCTAAAATAAGAAATTTGAAAATCTACTGTGAAGTTTTCAAAAATAAAAGTGCTAATTTTAAATTTTGAACCTGAACTAGATTTTCAAGATTTCCGAAAAAATAATCATCATTTTATTCTATTTTCGACTCCATTTTCATCAGAAATAAATTTTCTACTTGCAAACTTTCTGATTGAATGTTCTAGAACAACAATTAGATACCGATCTGAAAGAAAAATTGAATATTGTTTCTTTATTAGAATTTTATATTAATTACCTATCAAGGAAAAAGTATAAACAAATATAGATAATATCACTTTCTGTAAGTTTGTAGGTATGTATTTACATATACCAGAAGCTATTTTCAAATATAAAATTTACAAAAAGTAATATTAGAAGCTCACTTTGAGCTAAAAAAAATAATAAAGTTCTTATTTCTACATTATTAACTATCTTTTTTGAATAACAAATATCAATAGAATTATAATATTTTATTCGCGGTCCCAGACAATTTTTTTTCTTCAAATGTGGCATTTATAAGCTAAAAAAGTTGGATTAAAAAGACGACAGATAACTACGAATTTATAAATGGCAACCCTCACACAAAAGTAAAGATTGCCATTTTTAAATTCTTCTTCGATGACGCTCCTCTGAAAAAAGACATTGAGACTTTGGTAGGAAATATTCTTCTTGCAACTGATATTTTACCTGCAAATATTCTACATAATATATTTTTATTTATCAGCCCAGATTCTGTCCTTATTCCTGTTAGAACACAATACATATATCGGCCCAAGCGCCCAAGATTATTCCAAGCAATTTTCCACACACCCATTTAGAATTTCATTGGCTTTTTTTACAAAGAAAATCAGCAAAAAGTTATATATTTTTTTTTTATTTAAAAGATTTAATGGTAATCAGTTTTTTATTATGTTTATGTCCTTATTTTCGACTAGCGCTTATCTTTGGTTAATGAATTATTATTTATTAATACTTTTCTAATTAGGTACTTTTTTTATCCGATCGAGCTGAAATTTTCCATACATATTTATTTTCCGAGACAATACAATGTGATACAAAAACCAACAACCCAAAATGGAGAGGAAGACAATAATGCAAATTCTAAGCCTTTGACCCTACATGAACCAAATTTTATATTCTTAATCTGCGAACGCCTAGAAGAGTAGAAATGTAAAAATCTATCACCCAAAATGGGGGGAAGGGTCAAAAATAAAAATTCTAAGCCTTTGAACCTACTTGAAATAAATTTTCTACAGTTAATCTGTGGAAGCCTAGAGTACTAGAAATGCAAAAACTAAACCAAATTGTCTACACTTAAATCTGTGGACGCCTAGAATACTAGAAACGCAAAAGTCAACCACCTAAAATGAGGGTAGAGTCAAAAATTTAAAAAGGTTTTCCAATACAGTAATGGTAATAATTCATTAATTCACTTTCGAAAATATTAATCAACTTATTTTATAGAACTTTAATGAGATAAACAATCAAAGGCGGATTTACAAATGTGCCGCCGAAATATAAATATGGTGTGTTTAAAAAAATTTCTTAAGAAAATTTTTGTTTAACAATTTAATACTAATTATTTTAAATACTTTATTGAAATTTGTTCATACAATCACAGCAAAACTAAGCCAAATCGATTTTCCAAATTTTATTCGTTCTTTAGATTTTGCAGTCTCTAAAATTTTAGCGCCCCTAAAATTTTGCCGTCCTAGGCCCGGACCTAGCGTAAATCCATCACTGCGTATGCAAGGACAAAAGTTGATTTTTGTTCTGTTCCTGTGCTCAACCTGTTCTGCTGTATTGTGTTGTTTTTAGGTTTAAGAGTATGCTAGGTTTAGTGGCTCTTCAGAAACCATCTAATACATTAGTCATTTTACAAAGAAATCGTGGTAATGTAACCTCGTCCTCGAGGGCTCAAATCTCAGGAGAAGCTTACCCTCTCGTCATTGCTAAGAGAATACTAAATAAGTCGTAAAAAAACAACAATCTAGAGCGTCGAATTCAAATATTAGGTACTCGAAACGCTCGTCAAATGTAGCCTTCTTGGTAGCCAGGATATTGAATTCTAATACTATAGTTAATTATATTTTATTTTCACTCCCAGTTCATCCTAGCCTGTGCACTCTGTTGCACCTGCATTTAGCTCTTTGACTGGTTTAACATTTTAAAATTTAATTTAATATCATCGGAACAGTGAAATTTAAATTACGACACTTTCAAGTACCGAATAAATAAAAAAGTTTAGAGAAGAAAATTCACAGATGAATTATAATTATTTTCGTTTGTTTAAATGCACACTAAGGTAGGAAGTTTCATCATATCAAATGAAATGACATATATATCGATTTATCGATTACGTAATTAATGATAAATAGAAATTATAAGCATTATAAAACCATTAGAGAACTAGTGTATAAATGGAGGTTAAGCTAATCTCATGTTAATAAACCTTATAATAACAAAATTATTTAAAACTGCTGTATATGAATTTCACTAATAACCGAATTTCCAATAATACTTTGTGGCGTAGGTTTTCGCAGTTTGTGTTGATGGGGGGGGGGGGGGGGATTTACAGCCATACTTTTCTGATTTTAGAAAAATTAATATTTTAAAAATATGTTAGGGCTATATATCAAAAATGGAAAAGAAATTAAACTTTTATAATGAGACTTTGTTGTCTATTTTCTCTGGCACAGGTTATAGAGCTTCTAAGCTAATAAAGATAGAAAATTTTAATTAATTTCTATCATTTTGGGCAGTTGTAAAACGCTGACATCTTGGAGCAGAGTACCATTAAATATGTCTAATAATCATGTTTTGAGTAATTTTATTTTCACTGCGAGAGTCCACAAAGTTATCTTGAACTACAGAGAAATTTGTGAGTCTCCCCTTTGTTTTCGGATCTGAACAGCGACCATGATGGAGTCTCATTCATTCCGAATGATTAGAGCATTTCTACCGTGTCAACAGAAATGTTTTAATCATGGAATAGAGCAGAGATTCTTAACAGGGGGGTCGGGGAAAAGTATGTAAGGGGTCGCGGAAAGTATGTAAGGGGGCCACGAAAATATTATAATTTTTTAAGTTTTTATATCTTTACAAATAAAAAAATATATGTTACTATTTTTTATAAGTGATACATATGTAAGTGACAGATTTAATGACACCTCAATATTCTTAAATATGATTAAACTAAATAAAAACGTTGAGCGCATAGTTAAATTTGACCCAAACAGACAGAGAGACAAAATTACAAGTTGAATAAAACAGTGTAAATATTTTTGATAAGTCTAGGTTTACAATTTTTATATTTTAATGCAAATATACCTATTTTTCAAGAAATATGTTTTTACTGACAATTTTCAAGAAATATATTATTACTGACAATCTGATAAAGCATTTTTTGTTCATTGCATTTTTTTGTACGAGTAATTACGAGTATGTTACCTAATGGTGGAGGGAGGCTACTGGCCGCGAAAATATTTTAGGATTTTAAGGGAACCGCGAATATACTTTCGGATTTTAAAGGGGCCGCGACTGATAAAAGGCTAAGAACCACTGGAATAGACCACTGGTCTCCAAAGAGAGGTACTCGTTGTTCCGGCCCGAGACAAATTTTAGGATGGAGTGAGACCCAATTATGGCGCCCCCCTTACTTGCCCCCTATTATAGAAAAGCGAAAAAAATATTTTTCCTTTATTTTTCTTTATCATTGAGGTGCCCCTGGTTTTTTCACGGTGGAGGGGTCAATGCTGACCTTTGGGGTTGCACATTCGTGGTGTAACTCCTTCCCGCATCAATATCATAAAAAAGATTCAAAGAAGAAGCTTGTAACCACTTACTTCTTGATGTTCTTGATTGTTGTTATAGTTTGCTACGAGGGGTGTACACCTACTTCCACTTTCATTTCCAAGTAGAAGACAATAGATGAAGGGGCATTATCTAATTTTATTCTGAAATAATTCCACATAATTCCAAAGATGTGTACACCTAATTCCAATCGCGGCTCACCCTTCGGTTGGCTATTAACATTAAAATAATTTTTTCTCTTCTTATTTTATTCGGGATTTGTATTTTTCTTTATCCTTTGGCTGCCTCCTACAGAAATTATGCACATTTATTATGTATATGGTAATTAATTTTTATATTTTAATGTAAATATACCTATTTTTCAAGAAATATGTTTTTACTGACAATTTTCAAGAAATATGTTATTACTGACAATCTGATAAAGCATTTTTTTGTTCATTGCATTTTTTACTTTATCCAATGCGAAGCATGGGAGAAAGTATTGTAATGGTCTCGCGGCAAGCGCGACTTCAAAGGGTCCTCAGGTAAAGACTACGGAACCAATGGACTCAATTAAGGTCACAAATTGAAGTATTCAATGAGATAGAATTTTAGCATGTGACGGTTTTGCCAAAAATTACCTGGAATCTCGTCGAGAGGCCAAAAAGTGCCATTTTTTTGGAAGTGCGTGCGGATGGATGGATGGATGGATGGATATTATCGTTTTTTTCGTCCACGATTTTTTCCACACTGTTGCACTGATTGAATTGAAATTGAAAAACTACAATTAGTTTAACAAAATGAAGCGCTGATTAGTTTTTGGTACATATCGGTCCATAAACATTAGTACTTTATTTCAGTACTTTTTTAGTTTTTTCTAAATATCTTGAAAATGACTTAACCAATTTTGATGAAATTTAATATCCTAATTAAGTACCTTGGGGACCACAAAAAAGGTTAAATAAAGTTTTTAGTAAAATTATATTTTAAAGTACTTTAGAGTAAAATAGTACTTTTTTTTAATTTTTTGTTTTAAATTCTTTAAAATTTATTCATTTGATCGTTTTAATATAAGCTCATTTAACCTAACTTAAGTAAGAATGGTTAGGCTTCTCGCTGTGAAATGGTAAAAATTTGGGAGGAAATTTTATAAGTAACCATAGCAACCGCGTTGTTTTCTTATCCGTTACCTTTTGCTTAAGACATAGAGAAATCGACTTTAAACCAAAAATAGCGATTGATTCTCATCTAGTACTTGAGGAATAACCATTCTATATTGGATTTTTGACGTTTCGGTTTTTATTGGTAACCATTGCTGAAGACATGGAGGAATCGACTTAAAATCAAAAATAGCGATCGATTCTCATCTAATACTTGAGGAATAACAATTCTACATTAGGCTTTTGACGTTCTCAAACTTGAGTTGTTTACCAAAAAAGAATTTAGTTTTTTTGATTTTAAGTCGATTCTTCCACGTTTTCAGTAGAGGTTGCCATTAATGGTCAAAACATCAAAAATGGAATGCAATAAGGTTATTCCTCTAGTATTAGATAAGAATCGATCGTTATTTTTGATTTTAAGTCGATTCCTCCATGTCTTCAGCAATGGTTACCAATAATAATCGAAACGTCAAAACCTAATGTAGAATTGTTATTCCTCAAGTATTAGATGAGAATCGATGGCTATTTTTGATTTTAAGTCGATTCCTCCATGTCTTCAGCAATGGTTACCAATAAAAACCGAAACGTCAAAAATCCAATGTAGAATGGTTATTCCTCGACTCTTAAATGAGAATTATTTTTGAATTAATGTCAACATGAACTACAAATTGCAAGTGATATCTGATTAATAATAAAGGAACAAACATATTAATATTTCAAATGAATTTGATAAAGTTTAGCAACGATCCGTTGCAGTTTATTTTGTACGAGTGATTACGAGTATGTTACCTAATGGTGGAGGGAGGCTACTGGCCACGAAAAAATATTTTAGTCTAAATGAAATCAAGTATACCTTGTCGCCGCTGATTCACAATAAAATAAACCATTGGGTCCCCCCAACAGATTTTGAATTCCAACTTCCCTTTAACAAACTTCTTGTCTGAACCGATAATGTTTCGTGTATTACCTGTTGAGAAACGCTGCTCTAGACTATGGTGACCAGATTTTATGAAGGCTAAAACGAGCTATTAAACATATTTTTATACAAATAATTTTATAGAGTGAACAAAAATATTTAGCATTTGTTTGTTTACCTTAATACAATTTATTTGATATATCAGCTTTCTTTCGATTTTTTGTTTGAAGGTACTTACGAATGATAGAACTAATTTGTACCGTTATAATCTTTGATGATGGCGAGCTAATCAGTTGGAGAGTTTATAATAAAATAATCAACCTTAAAAATGCCTCTTTTTTTACTAAATGTCAACGAAATCCTTTGATTTTTCTCTATATTTTCGAGTTATAATATAATTATCTGGTGAGAGAGCTGATAACAATTTGAAGGCTGCCAACGGCTTGAGGGTGGGATTAATGTGTTTGGCAAGGGGAGCAAATGCGCTCCGCCCTCAAATATTTATGCAATAAAACCCTCATATTTCAGAAAGTATTGGTTTATACACACACACATATACTCACTAATATTAAAGGACCATTCGGTTTCATGGCGCTCTCACTCTCATTATCACATGTTGGCGGTGCTCGGCCTCTTAAAGGTTGAGAAACCAGCCCAGATCCTTTCAGGCGCCACTGATTATAAGATTGCCTTAACCTTCAGCTGATAAGGGCCTAAAAGTGTCTTTTGACTAAGTGCTCAGATTTGATCTAATCAAAGAAGCTTTCTGGATTTAGGCCAAGCACTTGTCATTTCTTGCGTAATATTACATAACGGACGATTGTTCAGCCGTTTGACGTTTTTGTACATGCTGGTGTGTATGGGCAGTCCGTATTCATCATTCCCAACTCGCTGGTCATAGTACCAGGTGCCTCCGACCTGACCTGTTTGCTCGAAGACCACGCATTCGAAGAGACCCTGGTATTCGCCGTGGATCAGGTGTCTGACAGCAGCCAGCCCTGCAGCTCCAGCTCCGATCACACAGATTCGCATTTTGCACAGCGTTTGTCGCCAGTCGGGATCATGCGACTCGGGCAGCGTTGCAACTTCATCTACTAGTCCCCACTATCACCCTTCTTGATAAGGCCCTTGGCAAAGTCCTGCTCATTTCTCTTCTCTTCAATAAGTTATCCATATTTTTTAATTGTGACCTTAAATCTTATTATCGATTTACTCGAGTATTCATAAATAAGTGATAGCTCATGACCTTTTAATTTTTTTTTAAATTTAGAGCAGATTCAATGATTTTGCATTCCAAGTTAAGCCTTTTGTCGTTTGATAAAAGCGATTTTGCTATTTATACTTTCTAGCTACGATTCTTATAATTAAAGTTCTTTGACCCAAAATACTTTTAATTTATTGAAATAATTGATAAAAATGTAGTAAATTTGAAAATTTTTATCCAAAATCTTGCTTAGAAAGTTTGTTTTCATGCCAAAATGTTGACATTTTATAAAAAGAAAACTCATTAGATTTCATATCTGAAAAATCGAATAATATATCAGTACCTAATGAGCTCAAAACATACAAGTCTGTTGATAAGCGAAGAAATACGTTATTTGTTTTGATATATGTATTTTTACTTAGGGTAGGGTTCCATGGAAAAATCTTAATCGAAATAGACTCGGAAAAGTTTGGGAGCCCCTGGATTATAGGTAGAGACCGGATTCCTATGCATTTGCATATTTTGTTTTGCCGCCACATATGACCCACTCCTTTTATGGAATTTATAAAACTAATATTGAAAAAATTTGTTTTCCTATTTCGGGAAGTCGGGTGGGTGGTTGCACACCTAGCATTACTGCTTTGGCATTATTGCCTATATTATGCTTTTGTTTTTTTAATGATTGCTTTATTCGGTGGATTAATTAATAATAATAGTCTAATATTTTAAAGAGATTTTTGGGTAAAGGTATCTATGAGTCGCTTCACCTATTTCATTGATAAAAAGAAATTAATAGAAATGTTTATTTCGATGGGTGGGGTAGGAGTGATATATCTTATAAATTTCTACATTGTACCTTGTTTAGACGTAATCAAAAGGAACACTCTACACAAACTAATAAATTCTGACCAAATTTTCTTAATCCTGATAAATTCACTCTAGATTTTTCCACCAATTTTCATTCGGACCAATTAAAGATTATCATGATTTAAGCACTACAATAAATTTTTGTAATACGAGCTGCAATGCTCTGACACACTGACAGTCAGACGGACGGACGTCCAGGCAGACAGACGTCCATACAGACTGACGTCCAGGCAGACCTTGCAACCAGGGTTCAGAAGTTACTACATTATAATTCTGCGCTGAGAATGATATACAATATATTATTGTTACTGCCACTGAAAGAGGAGACAGAGGAATGTCGCATTGATTTCCTTCACTGACTTTTCAAAACCCTGAAGAAGGAGGAATAGCCTCCGAAACGTCGGTTTTATGAATAAAAAGATAGTGTAAATTATCTTCTTCTTTTTTGACTGCCTCATCGATATCCACTTATTTCACTTATCAGTCCGCCTCCAAAATTACTCCAATCTTACTACATATTCATTTTCCCCAAAATCATAATTTGTATTTTTTTTTTTATTATTTTGTTGAAGACCAATGATTTGAAAATGAAAAAAAATATAATATAAAATAATTAACCCGAAGGTTTGAGCATCTTATTTTGAAAACAAGATGGGTTTTTTAAAAAATACAACCCATGGTATAAACCAAATATATTAAGAAAAGGATATATTTAAGGTCCAAAATCTGAGATTTGAATAGAATATTTTTACATTACATATCAGAGGGCTTCAGTCCCCTCAGGAGTTGAACCCGAGTACTAACACGCTTGCCAGGCTCGTTAGTTCTACCCTCGAGACAAAAGCTTTTCTTTAATATGATTGGATATTTGAGTGTGTTTTTGTCTCGAGGGTAGAACTAACGAGCTCGGCAAGCGTGTTAGGTACTCGGGTTCAACTCCTGAGGCGACGAAGCGCTCTGATATACAATGTAAAAATTCTATTAAAAAGCTTAGATTTTTGACCTTAAATATAAATTCTTTTTTAATTAAGATTTTATTCACTCAGAATAATTCCCCGATAGCTCAAGACATATTCAATTATAATGTTGGATTGTTTCGGAAAATCCATTCGTTCTTTTCCACTTTAGCTTCACTCAAGTCCGATGACCTTTTCTGTTTCCTTATCAACGAAACGAATCATAAATTTAGAAATACGATTTTTGCTCCTTCATGAGTTTCTGAATTTCATTAATGTAATGAAATTCTATTTCCTAGACTTAGTGATGACATTCCGCCTGCCTCCGGTCTCCGGTGGCTAAATTATAATGCCGGCAAGAGACATCGCAAAAAATTCTCATTATACTCTTTATTTTCAATTTTCCCTAGAGTTAATATTTTCTCTTTATGTACTTTCTAAAATCACATTGAAGTTGAATTCAGGAATGAGGTAGTGAATAAGGAATAAATTAAAAATTATGTCTTCAGCATTAAGCATAATACTATAAACTTCTGAAGAAATAATAATTATAGTTCTTAAAGAAAAAATCAAGTGGTGTGGTCACCACACGACGTTCACATTCTCACTTATTTGAAATCATCCCGACACTCCTAATTTACACCCCCTTGTTTTATTTCAATCGGATTAAAATTTATACATGACACTTGATAAGCACAGCAATTTTTAAAAAATAATTAATGCCGTTTTTGAGAAAATCAAACAAAACGAAAAGTCTTTCATGTAAAATGTTCGCTTCCAGTTTTTCCGATTCCAACCAAAAGGCTGCTGTATGTACCGCGCTCCTTCTAGCCTATCTACTCTTATTGAACGAGCAAAAATTGTATATTTATTTATTTATATATATATTTATTTATATATATATATATATATTTATTTATTTATATATTTGTATCTTGGTTCTATTTTTGAAAACGGCCCTACCGATTTTGATGAAACAAAATCTATTAACAAGTTTTGAGGATGAAAAAAAGATCTGGCTAGGTCTGGACCTCATCAAAATTCATCTTAATTGATTTTTTCTTAATTAAAGTAATTATTGATAGATGAAAATCTCAATAAAAAAATGACTCGCTGGATGTCAGATTAGAACCTGAGACCTCTTGCATCAGAGGCACACACTCTACCACTGGACTATAGAACTATTTTAAAAAACTTTGCTTTTTACTTTTACTAAAATGAATATTTTTGAATTAGACTTTATTATAAGTGTGGAAATAATTGAATATATTATATATAGCTATGTATTTAATAAATAGAATTCATTGAATAAATTGCGGCGAGGCAAATTTGAAATATGTATAATTGAATTAAGCTGAAAGAAAGACAACAATTAATTTTAAATCCAGAAACATTAAATATATTAATAATTATTCCTTGGCCTCCCCCCTCCACTCTTCTAATTAAAATTAAATATTCAATTCTCTTTTCTCCGGGCAATTATCCTTGAAATTGTCTTCCTAAAAAAATACTTGCTTGGTGAAAGTTATCACTTCTGTCGCGCGTCCCGAGACGTACATATTTATTTTAATTTTATGTTTTTATTTCAGATCCTATACGATTATTTTTTTTATTATTATTTTCCTATTTATTTTTTTATAATGTTTATCATATATGAACGAATGTGGTCAAATTGGTGTACGAGTAAACAAATATACACATAATATGTGGAGCACTAGAAAGATAGAAGTGCAAAAACTGGGTGGGGGTGGGGATGGCTGTTGGGGGTGCAGGAGGTGGGGTGCAGTTGTGGGAGATCCGGGGGTGGGAGGCGAAGTTGGGGTGGGGTGGGGCGGAGTGGGGGTGTAGTGGTGGTGGCGAGGTGTGTGGTTGGAGGGGTGGTCAGGGGTTACCGTGCATCGCTCGATGCCTCCAGGTACTATAGAGCTAAAGTTTCGAATTTCGTAGCTCTAAGACTTATGGTTGCGAAATGCAGAGGGTACATACACACGTACATAAGAACTGACCAATGGATTTTTTGCCCCTTTTTACCCTCTGTGGACCATAATATCCGGTTTTGTGTCCTAAATCTAGTTTACAACTATTAAGGGCATCGATTCCTTTCATCTAGAAGTTCCAAAATGAAATTAACTTTTTTTCATCTCTGAGACAGAAGCTCTCAAAGTGTCAGAACTCCAGGCAGGCGATCGCAATACTTCACATTACTATATTCTATAGAATATAAATGTGAAAGTAAAAAAATTATTATTGAATATGAAGGTTTTTAATCAGTTTTTGAAGATTGAATTAATTAATTATTATTTTTTTTTTTTTTTATTTCTCCCAATTACAATAAAATAGTGCAGAATGGGTTAGTGAAAGAAATTATGAAATTTTTTCTTTATAAATAAGTGAAAATTGTTGAAAATTGGCCTTTTTTACAGGACCGATCAAAACTGAATCAGTATTACCAGATTAGCGTCGCTACAATGGCTGGCTGTTCGTCTGTCAAAGCATTGCAGGTCGTAAACTAAAATAAGTTGCAAATTTCAAATTTAAAAGTAATATTTATTGATTCTCATCAAAATTAAAAACCCTATTAACATTTTAATCAAATGATTATTTTGGGGATGGTCGAATATGTTATGGGGTTAAAAATAATTAATAGATCCGATTAGTTGGATTGTACAAAATTATTCTGTTGTCACCTAAATTACATATCCTTCGAAAGTTACAAATCGATATGACAATTATAAGTAGGCTAAAATCGACTTTCTAGAATCCGTACATACAAAGTTGAAGCTAATATAAAGCGTTTAAAATAGTTTTTTATAGTGAACTGAGAGGTATCCCAACTGTAAAGATCTCTTTTAAAAAAGGGTTAGGCTTAGTTATGTTTAATTTATTTTATTGTGAAATGACAATGCTGGAGAGCCACAAAATGGCGAAATTTTTATTTAATTTCTATATACCTAACTTTCAGCGGTCATAAGTGATTTAATTTAAAATTATGATTATCTTTGTATTTTCGTGAAGATGTCCTAATACCCATTGGCGTATTTGGGAGTTTTCCTAAAGGGAGGGGGACGCAGCCGGCCAGCTGATTAGCCACCACAAGGTTTCAATTTCGGTAATCCGATTAGAGATCAACTAACTCTATAGTAGTAGTAGAATTGACAAATTTTGGTTCAAATTTTGCGAATTAACGAAATAATTTAATTAAAAATATATAAGTGATGCCTCGTAATAATGGAGTTTCGATTTTTCTAGGGAGCAATGAGTTTTGTAGGGGAGGCCAACTTTGACCCCCAACTTACTCTCTTGCTATCACCACGAAATATTATATGAAATATATTTTATTTATTTTTGTGAACTCACCCTAATTCAACTATTATTATGAAAAGAGACCATGAATTCACTACTATCTCTTACTTATTAACTACATAAAAACGAATTATTTTATAAATTATAAAATACGGGACTCTCGTTATGCGGTTCGACACGCATTTGTCTTGTTTATTTTAAATAAAAGCACTATATATTCTTTTGGATATATTTCAACTCTTTATCGAGACTTTTTCACGCCCTAAAATATATACAAACAAAATTTTATATTAAATCAAAACAGAAATTAGAATACATAACTCAAAAAAAGATAAGTTTATTTTTATATATCTTTTTAATTAATATATTTTAATATTTTATAACTATAAACATTTTAATGTATACCTTAGTTCTTCATTTTCATTTTTTTGAGGAAGAATTTCAGAACAATTTGTCCTTCTTTTCTGTATTTAATATGAAAGCTTTTAAAATTTATATACAGTAAACTCTCGTTTATCCGTGGGTAGATTATCCGCTTTGCGGCTAATCCGTGGTCAATCTTAAATAAAGAAAAAGGTGTTTTATCTCGAAGCAATAAAAACTTCCTGACGGATTATTTTCTGCAAAATAATCTTTAAAAACTATGTAACTCTGTGCCCGCCCGCATAGATATGTTTAACATGTGAAATAATAAATTTTTAAACCTGTTTCAATTGTGAATAAAAATTTTTGTGTTGATTTGTGTCCTTTTTTTGACTATTTTGCAGGAGCATCTGTGGAATTGTCTTATCCGCGGTTTGTCGCGCCGCCCAGTTCGCTGATAAATGAGAGAGTTTACGGTATTCATTTATATTTTCTGTTTATTATTTTTAATAATTTCATAACAAAAAATATACAGTATGTAATTTCATTACAAAACTTTATCATATTATCCAAAAAGTGCGAACCCCTTTATGGAAAGATTTTGTGTGATTATTCTCAAGTTTATACTATTAATAATGTATCATTTCACAATTTTTCTTTTAAGCTAGTTTTCCTCATTTTCTAAAATCATAGAGTCAATGATTATTAAAGAGTAGGAATATTTTTATTCTCCAATGTAGCATTAATAGTAATTTTCCCAAACATATTTTTAATAGGGTTAAATGTGTTTACTTAAATTTATTGATAATGCCCCATATAGAAAAGAGTCAGAATTGATACATAGTAACAAGAGATTAAACTATCTTTATTGAACCTAGAAAATAAAAAACTTGTTAAACAACAAATCAAAACATGTAGTAATATTGAAGATATCTTAAAACATATGTATAATTATATATCTTCTTGAGGTCAATTGATTATTTAACAGTAAATAGAAGCTAAGAACCAGTGGTATGTCGGTTTGTAAGTGGTTGTTAAAGTTGACAAAGGGTAAAACCTTAGAATTCACCTTGTGCCCGGTCGGATGGCCAATCAGATGACACTCACCTTCATCTGATTGGCCATCCCACCGGGCACAATGTGAACTCTAAGGTTTTACCCTTTGTTAACTTTAATAAAGACTTTACAAGCCGACATACAGCCGGCCCTAAGAAGGCCTTTCAACAGCAAGATCGTTGAGTTCACTCAATAAAAAAAAAATAAGAAATAGTTTATTATATTTACGTCTATTAGGTACTAGGCCGACTCTAACTAGCGAATCTTTCAAAAAAATTTTACTTTTAACACGCTTTTATTAGCTTGACCTCTATGTATATGTATCAATGTGACGGAATCTTTCAACGTAATTTTCACCACCTTCAAGGCGTCTGATTAAATTGAATATTTGCATACGTATTAAGAACCGATTACAATACAATCGTTTTAATCAATCGAGTTGAAAAAATTAGTAGGATGGGGGGTCGAAATTTGGAAATTATAGCCCCTTTGGTCCAAACCGAAATTTGTATACATTATCTGTAGGCCCCCAGAAGGGTAAAAATACAAAAATTAACAAAAGTGGGGGAAATTCGGAAAATATACTTGACTTTTGTCATATTTAGTTTTAGTTTACCTATGTGCGCGCGGAATTGTACCCATTTTAAGACTAAAAAGTAAAAAAATAAATTATAAAAAACTAAAAAAACACGCTTTTTTGTCAGTAATGCACTAAAAAGTATAAAATAATGTACCTAAAAACTTGTTTATGTCCAATAAGTGAAAAAGCGTGGGGCACTTTGTCGAAATTAATTAAAATTACTTACAGGCTTCTCAAAGAAGCGCCCCACGCTTTTAGAATTGAGTTATTGGGCATAAAAAATGCTTTTTGGCACATTATTTTATACTTTTTAGTGCATTACTGACAAAAGCGTGTTTTTTTTAGTTTTTACCGTTTATATTAGCTTCTCCTGTATGTATGTATCTATCTATGTATTTATGTATCACTGTGACTTTTATTCTGTTAAATTCCGCATACATTTCTCTATAAAAATAACTGTTTACCTACTCAATTTAAATGAAATTATATAAAAATAATGATAACCTCCTCCTTTTTTTGAAGTCGGTTAATAAACACAAATACATTTCATTCTTCCGCAAACTTTTCACTATAAAAATAATCAAGACTAAAAAGTAAAAAAATAAATTATATTTAAAAAAACTAAAAAACACGCTTCTAAAAACTACAAAATAATGTAATATTTAATCAAAAAGCGTGGGACACTTTCTCGAAATTAATTAAAAGTTTCTGCGCCCCACACTTTTTGATTAAGTACTACATTATTTTGTACTTTTTAGAAGCGTGTTTTTTTTTGTTTTAAATTTTAAAATAAAATTTATTTTAAACTATAATTCTTACATTTTCTTTTAATTTTCTGTTTATTCCATATTAAAAGAAAATTTCACCCATATTAAAAACTAAAACGTAATTTCTTATCAATCTTTTGATATTTATCTTGAAATGTCTTCCACCATCAGAACCATAACCAAATCAAGTTGGTAAACTCCAATGCAAGCGTATTCGCTTCTCGTACGATTTTGAAAATAAATCTCGTATATCATATTATCACCCTCAACCTTCATAGATAATGAACTTTTCGTTTGGTTTAACTTCGTCTTGTCTGAGTGACTGATAACGAGACTATCATTTGTAAAATTCCTTTGACATTATCGCTTCAATGATAACGAGTAATTAAACGGTCGCCTGCGTGTGAAAAACGTTTAGATAGTTCCGTTTCACTGCCAGCGTTTTCTTTTTTTCTTCATTTGTTTCAAAATTTTTGAAAGTAAGTTCATGAACATAAATCACCTCAAAGAAAAAGGCTACCTATATTTCCAATAATATTAAAGATAATAATAATCATAATAATTTTTCTTATCTCTGCTTTTTAACATATGGCTGTGATTTAAAAATCCGTTGGTCTAGCCACTTATGATTACATGAAATGTGCATTGACAAAAGTGAAATATATTTAACGTCTTGACATTATACATTAGGTGACTAGATTTAATGATTCTTAAAGCGAGACATATTCGGTGCTACCGCGAGCTTTTATTCGAATGTACTATTCATTTTAGTAAAATGTACCGTAATGGGTTAAAAAATCGAGCCATTTTATTATTTTTTTATATTAACGTATGAATAAAATATAAAAAGGAAAACAGGAAATATAATGGTTACTCAAAATAATAAGAAATTCGTATATAATAAATATGTATTTTAAAAATAAACTAATGTAGCCATCCACATGACTTTACCACACACCTGGGTCTCTTATATTTAATATTGATAAAAATAATTTATAATTATTTATGAAAGAACCTTCCCCCTCTTAATTTTGGGTCCATTAAGTATCAATTAATTTCTTTATAATTATGAAACTATTTTTATTAGAAATATCTGCTTTCTTCGATTTTTGTTTGAAAATATTTTTAATCCCCCTCCCCTCTTTTTTTGGTCACTATCAATTTCATATAGTGAGTAATTTTCATAAGGTTGTATAGGGTGTATATGCGAAATTTCATACAAATCGATTAAAGGGCCTACATCTTATATTGTAGTTTTATTTTTTTGAACCCCCCTAATTTTGGCCCCCCAAGAAAATAATTACTCTCTTTTTTATTATAGGTTTACTTTATAGTATATTTAATTTTTTTGTTTTTTTAGTTTGAAAATCTAATAATTTTAATTTTTATCCCCATCCTCCATCCCTTAATTTTTGGTTCGATTTCAACCAAAATCTAAACAGCTCTTAATCTCAATGCAACAAAACTACATGTGAAATTTCGTTTTGATATTCAAACTAGTTTTTGAGCTAGTGCGTTCATAAAAATTTGGCAACGTACTAACAGACATTTTGACAAAATAATTAATATCTCAAAAAATATAATTTTTTCGATGATTACTTATTAGGGCTTTTTAGTAGACGGAGCTTCCATGGTTTTGTCTAATTTTTTTAATCAAAAAAGTTTCAGTCGTTTTTTAGATATTTCAAAGAAAAAGAAGCAAAAAAAAACACTTTTTTCATGCAAGAATACAATACTTGACCATACCCTGTATGGTAAATTAATAAACACATACAATTTCAAAACATAAACAATCTTTTCATTTATAATGTGCAAAAATGAAAAAAATGAAATAAATTGTATGCAATGATTCCGTAAAACAAAATAAATTTATCTGCTTAATTAATTAAACTCTTAATAATATCATCGGGAGGTTGCCATTCATGACAAGTAGTATTTTTAAGCATTTCTTTGGTTAATAAATAAATTATTACAGGTTTCTATGCTTAAACAATTTCTATTTTTTCGTTTGATTAAATTTAATGAAGAAAATATACGTTTTGCTGCATGTGTTAGACATGATATGTTTTTCAAGAATTTACTTAGTGTCGGAAACAGTAATTCATATTTCTTGTTTTTCTCTTTTCTATCGTGAATTTAAATTGTTGTTAGAATCGAATATACCCTCCAAATTTCTTTTGAAGTCGCTCTTCTTATGTCCATATACGGGTATCATCTGGTTTCAGGGGCGCATTTTTATTAAAATATTTTAGTCGTACTTTTGTTTTTTTCTAATCCATATCACTCATTAATTAGTTGACATTTTATTCAAAATTCAATCTCCGATATAATGATAACTTTTAATTGGTTAAATTAAATCCAATTTTCTCTCGGATCGTAACTAGGCATTAATTACTTCTAAATAAGGTATAATGCATTTATTTAATTTGCGATTTATGTTCTACCTGATAGTAAATTTCGACCGTGCTATATTACTATGTTTGTTTATAATTAAACTAATAATCACATGCGCTATTAAATTACTCTAATTATGTTACAATGACGATGGCTCTACAATAACATCATCTAATATTATTAAATATTGCTCTTTTCAAGTTTACTTTTATGCAGGGATATCTGCTACCTCTAGGTTAACCATTAAGTTAACTGTGTACAAACGTTGCGAAAAATTCGACCCTCATTGATATCCGCTTAAAAGAAAAAGTTCAAGTTTTCTTTTTAAACATAAGAAATCAATCAATATTTAACCCTTTTGACGTGACTTATTCACAAGATACTATTTTACCTCCACTCAATTTCTTGACCTATATATGACTCGAATTCGCTCCTGCCTTCAATATGCAGGCATCTATGGAGAGGGTTCTACAAGCATTCTCTTGCCACCTGTATGCATTTCAGAAGACAGTAATAAAACTAAAAGGAGATCTGACCTTAGCTAACTCACTCGATTCCTATGGTAGAACAATCTCTGCCGTTTTCCTGTGCTACACGTATATACTCCCATGGTAAATCTTTAGCTGACCACATGCCAAATTCACAGATACCTTCGACTACGACCCCACCACTAAAATTTCTTCTTCTATTCTTCATTTTTTTTTTAAGATCCAAAAGTTGCACCTTCTTAGCCTGGAGTGACTCCTAGTCTAATCAATATCATTAAAAAAATTAATAAATAATAAAAAAAACATATGATTTTCATTTTCCACGTTTAATATAATCCAGCTTTTAAAATAAAAATAATTAGAAATATCATTAAAACTTAATGAAATATTAGAATTGACTCATAAATATTTAAAAAACATTATTAAATTTCGTGCTCAAAAGAATGGAATGCAGGTTTCTAGATATTTTGTAACAAATAATTTATAGAAAATCTCTAACATCACAAAATTTTTATGAAATTAATAGAGATCAAAGAACATAAAGTTAGTAATTATAACAAAAAATTAAAAAAAAATATCATGATTACTTTTCACGAAATATTCTCTGGAGAGAGACCGACTGGTAGGAATTTTAACATTGACCCTTTTTGAAGTAAGTGAATTACTTTTTCTTATGATAATCTGGCTGTTTGTTTTGTACTTGTATTTATTATTGCATTATTGTTGATGAAATGTATGATGACTAACCTCGATTTTTAATAATTTTCTAATATTGCTTTGTGGACCCTGAAGAAGGAGGGAAGAATCCTCCGAAACGTTGGTTTGGTTTGAAAGGGAAGGAGGAAACCTTATTATTATTACACCTTATTTGGATATGTGTTAATTTTTTCTTTCTTAACTACCCCTGGGCTGAATTTAGTAAAGGGCTAGTTCATTGGACCTGGTTGGCCAAGAGTGTGGCATTTGAGCTTTAAATGATTTTATAGTACCATTTCTCTTTCTCGTCAAAATAGGCCTCAGTTTCAGCGATTACTTCATCATTGGACTTCTTTTGGATTTTGGTGTGTAATAGTGAAGCCATTTCTCATCCATTGTCACATATCGACGATAGAATTCCATTTTATTGAGGTTTAACAGCGCCAAACACTCCTCTGAAGCATCGATTCGTTGTTGTTTTTGGTCGACTGTGAGCTCACGCGGCACCCATTTTGCACAGAGCTTTCGCATACCAAAATGTTCGTGTAAAATGGTAAAAACACTACCATCTGATATCTTTACAATGTCAGCTAGCTCGTGCACCTTCAATTTGCGATCGTTCATAACCAATTTGTGGATTTTTTTGTTTTCTGGAATAACAGCCTCTTTTGGGCGTCCACTGCGCTCTGCATCATTTGTGCTGGTACGACCACGTTTAAATTCAGCAATCCACTTCTCTACCATTTGTCTCGATGGAGCAGAGTTCGGATAATGTTTATCAAGCCATTGTTTGGTTTCCAGTGTATTTTTTTCATCAAAAAGCAATGCTTTATTAAAACTCGAAATTCACTTTTTTTTCAATAACAAAAGTTGCTTCACACAAAATGCTATAACTCACGAATCAATAGTCAGATTGCTGTCAAATTTATACACGTATCGTTTGAAGGTTAGTACTAAATAAAAATCTCATGGAAAAATTCTAGTAACGCCATCTATGTGTCATCCTACGGACTTATAGATAGACTGAACTGGATAAATCTTTCAGTTTAGATGACATAAGAAGTTATACAAATTGTGAGCTTTATGCACGGTTTTAGTCTTCTAATTCTAAAGCCATCTTTAAGTGTGCATCAAATTGTTAATTTCCCTATTGGTAGTCAAAAATACTCTAATGTCGATCTGTCTCAGATTCCCATAAATCGCGATAATTCAAAAACGTAAAGTCTTTTTTTTCGTCGGTCCGGATTCCGGGTTATTATCACTAGTCAAGAACGCAGAATCGTTCAGTTCGTTCTAGTGCCAAAAAATGTGTATTTTATTTGATCACACGCGCAGATATAAAGAGAGAGAGAGAGATTTTCAATTTTTTGGATTTAAGGTACCTGAAAATTGGAAAAAAATTGAATTCCAATTTTTTTACGAAAATAATAAATTACATGATTTTGATTTGGAAATTTTATTATCAAATTAATCACGCCCATCAGGCTTTAGCTTGCAAGCCTACCGAGGAAATTATATTAGAAAAAAAATTATTAATTTGATTAAAAAACAAATTTCGTATAAATTGATTTTCTAAAAAATGAACACCCCATAATAAATATCTGCTAATTCTTATTTATTTGATTAAAAAAATCTACCTAATAATATGTATATAATTATTTAATGAAAAATTTTTCTTTCCTTAAAAGCAAATGAAAAGAATTTACCGAAATTTCGAAAAAATAATTCCCTTATTTCATTGAAAATATTTTAAAAACAATTAAAGATAAAAATTAAAAAAATAATAAATTCTCTGAAATGCAATTGGGATAGAATTTCACACCCTGATATAGAAAGAAAAGGGTGCGAAATATAAATTGGGCTTTATAACAATCCCGGATACATGTCGAGACAAGTCCATATCCATTGGAGGCATTGAAACAAGCTCAGACACGAAATAAAGAATTTTCTATTAATCAAGTAAAGTAAGAGTTTTATCAATAGCGTCTACTGCTCCCTAACACAAACTAACTATTTTAATACTAATAATAAAATTGCATGCAAAGCATATTATATAGAGTATAAATATGTTAAAAAAATTGCTCACACAATAATATCTATATATACTCAATTTTTTGAATTCAAGGTACCTGAAGATTGAAAGTAACATAGAATTAGAATTTCACTAATATCAAAACTCGTGCAATAATTTAAAAAAATAATTAAATACAGTATATTAAAACATTACTTACATATAAAAAAATATATAAATTTTATTTTTAATTGAAAAAAAATTATAGGTAGGTATATATACAATTCTTTTTCTGATTTTAATTTTAATTTACGGCAATTAATTATATATTTTATATATATATCTAATTACCCAGAGCCGCCCGAAGAAATTCCGGGCCTCTGTGCAAACATGAGTATGAGTACATTCTAATGTATAATGCTCTATATGTTGGAGTAAATGATCAATGTTTGTATATTTATATTGATAACTTTTAAAATAAACTACAGTAATGTAATTGAAATTTAAATACTGTTCATATCCAAGACGAAACTTATTTTGCAATCGGGTGTGAATAAAATGTTACCAGAAGGTATAAGTAGGTTATAATGAAAGGCAGTCCATAAATTATTTAAATTTTATTCAATTTCCGACGTTTCGGAGACTTTTTTCTCTCCTTCTTCTGGGTATTTAATACTTATTGATCGGTGAGTATAACTCGGTTCCCATTTGTCTCTCCTTTCAGTGATAGCACAATATTACAATATTATTACCGAGTTATACTCACCGATCAATAAGTATTAAATACCCAGAAGAAGGAGAGAAAAAGTCTCCGAAACGTCGGAAATTGAATAAAATTTAAATAATTTATGGACTGCCTTTCATTATAACCTACTTATATCGCTCACCAGTCCGTCTTTCTAAAATTATACTGAAAATTATACCCTAAAATTCATTTTTTTTATACTTAGTAAATTTTATCTAATTGATTATTTTACTAAACAAATAAATGAAGGGATAAAAAAATATAAACAGCTGAAAAAACGTCATATTTCCGATGTACACAACATGAATATAATAAATAAATTACTGTTAAAATAAAAACTTTTACTATTAGTCTATATTTTAAACTTAGTATAATTATGAGGTGCATTGTATGTCAAGATATTGAAGAATATCAAATTTTATTTACTTGTTTTCCTAATATACTTCAGGACATCCTTAAAACGAGGAGTATTTTTTTGTTTCTATAATTTAGAAACTTAAAACCTACATACTACGAGCCCCGTCCCATCTCAATTGGCCCACCAATATTTTTTCTTTTTAAATAAAATTATGCTAATTCACGGTAAATTTAATTTAAATATTTATTTTTATTATCATTTGGAACAACATTTTAAACAATTTAAAACATTTTCTTGTAACATTTAACTTAAAATTATTTTTTAATTGATAAAAACATATTTTTATATAAAAAATAGTTCTTTGCTTTTCACGATTTTTTTTTAAGAATCTTTGAATATGTCGAAATAATCAAGTAGGCTTTGCCTTTTTGCAACAAAAGAAAGTTTGTTTTGTTTATTATTAGTAAAAATGACTCGTGGAAAGGTTGTTGATGAAAAAATTCGCTCAATTATTATCAATTTATTTAAAAAGGAAAAATCAAACGCGGAAATTGGCGATCTAGTTAATTTATCAAAGTTTACTGTCAGAAATATTATTCGAGTTTATAAAACAACGGGTACAATAGCTACAAAACCTCGGTATGCGTCGAAATCCAAAATATCAGATGCTGATAGACGGGCATTGAAGAAGATTATTAGAAAAAACAGGCGTTCGGACTATAGTGAATTATCTGTTCTTTGGAGCGATGATGTGGGGCGAAGTGTTTCAAGATCCACGTGCCATAGAGAAGCCCTTAAGTTAGGTTTTAAAACTTACAAGGTAATTTTATTGCAACTTATTCCAAATTATTCTTTTGTAATTTTACTAATTATTTTTAGGTGAAAGAAATGCCACTCTTGACATTAAAACAAAAGAAAAACCAGCTTAAATGGGCTAAAAGTCACATTAATTGAACGAGTGATGAATGGAATAGTGTCCATTGGAGTAATGAGTCTCGTTTTGAAGTTTGTGTTGGGGACAATCGAAGCAAGAGTTATTCGTCAGAAAAATGAAGCTTTCAATTCAGATTTTTTAAAAAAGAAAGTAAAATTTCCTGCTTCAGTTATGGTATGGGGTTCAATGTCTGCTAGAGGTGTTCGAAAACATCACTTCATTGATGGAATTGTATACACCAATAAATATTTTAGAGATTTTAAAAAAATCGTTACTTCCAACAATGGCAGATACCAAGGGCGGATCCAGGAATTTTTATGGGTGGGGGGGGGAGAATGTATATAAGGTGCCCGATGGATTTAAGATCTACTTTTTATCTCGAAAGTGTTGCGCGATCGAATTGTCCAAGTGGGGCGGGGGGGGGGGGGTCAGAGACGCCCCCCCACACACACACACATAGAAATTTATTTTAAATTTTAAAATTTTTTAAAAAAATAAATGTTTTTTTTTGCCAGGCACGGGCCTCTATGGGGGGGGGGCGGCGCCCTCCCCCGCCCCCCTGGATCCGCCCTTGGCAGATACATTGCAGAATAATAATAATTTTGTGTTCCAACAAGACGGGGCGGCCCCGGCCTGCCATACATCAAGAAAATCTTTAAAATGTCTTTCTGATCATAATGTTCCACTTTTGGAGTGGGTGGCAAACAGTCCTGACTTGTCTCCAATAGAAACTCTTTGGCACACAATGAAAAAGCTATTACGAATACAACCAGCTAGAAACGTAGACGAATTAAAACACAAACTTCAAAATATTTGGATACTTTCACGCAAGATGAGTGTCAAAACTTAATAAGTACGTTGCCCAAAAGAATTCAAGCCGTAATTAAAAATAAAGGCGACGTCACACAGTGGTAAAGGTTTTTGGATTTTGTATGTTTTCCTTGTTTTTAACAATTAAAAAATAATTTTAATTTAAATGTTACAATAAAATGTTTTAAATTGTTTAAAATGTTGTTCCAAATGATAATAAAAATAAATATTTAAATTAAATTTACCGTGAATTGGCATAATTTTAGTTAAAAAGAAAAAATATTGGTGGGCCAATTGAGATGGAACGGGGCTCGTATATCCTCAATTTATATATTGTACATATAACAGCTATTTCTGATTTGATCTATTTGGCTTAATAATTTTATTTAAATTTTTTATTAAGTTTACTTAATTTAGATATCGTACATTATTTTAATATAGAAGTATAAATTTCAATTATTAAATTACTTCCATTTCTAAACCAGGAATATCTCGAAAAATTTGTAATTGAAGATGTATGTAAATTAAGAAGAAAATAATGAATAAACTCCTGACACTTGTAAATGTCATTAAAACTGCTCCAGGGAATTCTGCCCCAAGGTTGAAATTAGAAAAAATTGGTTTATCCCAAAATGCCTTGCTATATTACACCCACACCCTATAATTATACAAACGTTTATACCTACACCATTATTAGATTTTCGTATTCTATATTTTTTTTTCGATTGAAGCTTTTGAAGAGGTGGTTTTTATCTCCACAACAAAATAAATAGAAACGCATGTTTTTATATAAATATTGAATATCTTTTTTTTATGAAACAATTCGAGGCTGAGATTTTTACTGATCTTTACATTTTAGGTTCCTAGGTATCAAAAAGAGCAATTTCTATTTTAATATTTATTTGTGTGTAGTTAACTAACTATCTACTTATTTTCCGGCTAGGCAGCTGATTGTTAAGAAATCTGGAGGCACGGCTCGGCATGTCCTAGCTAAGTTCGATTCGAGCGGGCGTACATTGCCAGACTAACCTTTACAGGAAGCAACTCGAGCCATTTTGACGTCTCTGTAACTTCGCACTGGAAACCTCTACATGGCTGGATTTTTTTCCACAATACTGGTTCATAAGTTTAACTAAATTACCAAATTTCATATTCCTATTGCTTATACGGTAAAAGTTAGAAGAAGTCAAAGATAGGCTTTTTCGTCATCGACTGACTGACTGACTCATCAAAATTCTAGGGTACCTCCGCTGACCCTAGAACGCTGAAATTTGGCATAGGGGTAGAGTTTGGGGTACAATTAAAGGAAAAAATCGAAACTTTCCCTTCTAAAATAAAGGGGTGAAAGTTATAGGCTTAATTAACAAAACATAGTGAGAATATTATGACTATGGAATGATAAAACTTGGCATGATGGTAGAGTTTGGAGCATTCATAAAGGGTGAAATCGCAAAACCGAAACATTCCCTTCTTCAGGCCATAAATACGTATCTAACTTACAAAAAAGGTGAAATCCCAACAAAAACACATGTCTAGTAAAAAGGCCAAGTTCGATTAATATAAACTGTTTGTCAAAACAAGTAATGAGATCTAATGTACTACCAAGTTCAACATCATTAATTTATCAAATGAGTCGAGAATATTGTAACTTCGATTAAAACGCATGTTTTTTCATTTTAATTGTCCATCTATATTATTGATATCACATATTTAGTTGAAATTATTTTCCAAAAACTAGGCTTTTACTTGATGGTAAGCATAATTTAGTGACATACATAATAACAATGCAACTAAATATGTGAAATCAATAAATATAGATGGACATGCAAAATGAAAAACATGTATTTTAATTGAAGTATTCTCGACTCATTTAATAAATTGATGATGTTGAACTTGGCAGCACATTAGATTGCACTGCTTTTTTCCAAACTGTTTTTATTAATCGAACTTGGCCTTTTTTTACACATGTGTTTTTGTTGGGAACTTCATTTACGCCGTTATGACAAAAACGTACATGCTTCACTATGAAAATGAAAGTAAAAAAAAAACATTCTATGTCATTTTGAAAAAAGTGAAAATTGATAGTTTCATTCTCTAGTTAGTAAGTTAGTATAAGCTTGAATATCAATTTTCAATTACAAGGGTTGATTATTTTTTGAGATCTCGGTGCTCCGAATTGACACACGGACACCGCATTGCATTAACTAATCGAAATGAAATTCAGATAAGCTTTATCTATTCAAATCGCATTAGGATAAATTAGGTGTGAAAACATTACAGTATTTTTATAAAATTACCCCTTAGTTTATTAAATGTTTTATGTTATTTAGGTAACACAATACAAATTGATAAATAATATTCTTGAAATTGCATTCACATTCAAAAGTGAAATTTTTACTTTATTATTTGCGAGCGACAGGAGTATCGAATTCAAAAATGTTCAATTTTTTTTTTAATTATTCCTGCTTAGAAATGTCTGAAACGTGTGGCCATATCATTTGAAAGCAGATTGATTATATTTCGGTAAGTCAACTTGTCTGGATTCTGTTAATCACTATAATTCAAGAAAAAAAAATTCGCAGAAAGCTCATTCTGGTACCAAAATATTTATATTTGGGAAATCAAAAATGTATTATAATTTAAGCTTCCTAAAAAAAATTTGTCCGAACAAGGAATTTTAAACCATTTTCCGTTTAAAGTCATTATAGGTAGAAATCTATTTTTAAAGGAGACAATAAAAGAGTGTCTTCTACTGGAAAAAATCATCATCATCATCGTTGAATATACAGTCCTAAGACTGGTTTGTTGCAACAATCCGTCTCCACTCGAATCTGTCCCCCGCCAGCTCTTTGACCTCTCTAAATGTCTGGCATCCCATATCCCCAATTATTTGGTTGAAATATTCTAATCTGGGTCTTCCCCTTCCCCTTTTCTTTTCCCACCTCCCCATCCAAGATATCCCTAAGCAGTCCCCCATGTCTCAGTGTGTGCCCCATCATCTGACCTCTTCTCTTCTTCAGACTCTTCCACAAGGTTCTTCTTTCTCCGATTCTTCCAAGAACTTCTTCATTTGTAATTTTGTCCATCCATTTGATATTCATCATTCTTTTGTAGCACCACATTTCGAAAGCCTCTAATCTCTTTCTCTCCTCTTCTCTAATTGTCCAGGTTTCACACCCGTACATGGCTATGCTCCATACATATGTCTTCAATAGCAACTTCCTGTTTTCTAAGCTGATTGAGGAGGAGCATAATAGTTTTTGTTTTGAATTAAACCCCATTTTTGCTTGGGCAATTCTTGATTTAATTTCGTTTTCGCTCCTCCCATCCCATGTTATTTTACTTCCTAGGTAGCGGAATTCCTTAACTCCTTCTAGGTTTTCTTGGTTAATTTTGATGCATTCCTGTCTCGTTTGTTCTTTTTTGTACATACTAGGACCTTGGTTTTTATTCTTGTTTATTTTCATTTTGATTTCTTCTATTAGGATTTGGTTAATTCCATTCAGGGCGTCCTCTAATTCTTTTTTATTGCTTCCTAGAAGGGCAATGTCATCGGCAAATCTTAACATAGCGATCTTTTGACCTTGGATTTCGATACCTGTATCAATTTTGTCTTTGAATTCTTTAATCGCTTCTTCTATGTATAAGTTGAAAATCATGGGTGACAGCACACATCCTTGTCTTACACCTTTTTTTACTTTGGCTTCTCTTTGCTCATCTCCAATATTTATAATTGCCGTCTGGTTTTGGTATAGATTGTAGATTAGTCTTCTCTCCTGAATTTTACTGGAAAAAATAATTTTTTTACTTTATTTATAATTGTAATAGACTGATGAAGAGGGCAAAACCTTCGAAACTATAGTCTCGTTATAAATAAATTAAATTTTTTTTTTAGCAGAACACACACTCAATTATTGTCTCATTTAATTTATAAAAATTCTGCTACTCTCGGCAAAAAAGAAACTTTCAATGAAATCTATTTACTTCACGTTTAAGATATTTCTACTTTTGATAAAGCAAGACAAAATAGAAAATTTTTTGAAAGAATTTGACAAGTCAGCTATTTGGATATAGCTTTCTTAGAAATTTCCATTTTATTTTAACTTGCACTACCTTTTATATAAAAAGTATAATTTCAAAAAATTTTAAATAAATGTTATATTAAAATTTTGTTAATATACATTTGTATTTCCTGTCATTTAGTCGATTAGGGAGGGAGGTTCCATACTCGCTTTTCCCTCTCCTGTCCCTGAACATAGAATACAATCCTAAATTTATCCTTATTTATAAATTTAATTTCTAAAGCGAATAATTTGAACAAAAGTCTTTCCACTACAATGAATTACGAAATAAATTTAAAATAATATGATGACAAAAAATTAACTTCGCTAGTAATTTTACCAAGAAACTCTTCTTGAATACAGCTGTCAGTTTGTTAGAGGTTCTTTTGCTCGACTACATGTGTCTCATTTTCATGACAATGGCTTAAACGTTCGTTCCCATGAGCAGACAACTGTCCGGTCATTTCCTGAATGAATAACTAAATATGGATGTTATGTCAAACTCAATATTCTATTATAGTAAATTAGTTGACGTTATCGAAGAATGTCGTTGGCTATAGAATCGAAAAGAGGATATTTTACCGAATTCTTAGATAGTGTTTGGTGATGATGATGCTAGAAGTTGCTATTGGAATCGCAGAAAAAAGGTATATTGGATTTTCACTCATAGAAAATTTGAAGTTAATCTTAACTAAAAGAAAAATCAATTAAGTAACTTCAAATTCAATATATAAATATAATTATATACTCAGAATTTAGCGCACTTGGTTCGCTCGGCGAGCGTTTCCCTTTGGGCATTAGGTTAAAACTTACTCAAAAATTTTCAATTTTTATTATTGCTTATTGGTATTTATATAGGTATATCTAAGATAGTGCTTCTTAAACTTTTTTCATTCGCGAGATCGCGACCCCATTTTAACTGATACATTTTTTGAGACACCATATTATCTAGAGCTGTGTTTTTCAACCTTTTTCATGAGGAGAACCCCTACCCCCCGTTCTATGAGAGCTCCGGCTTTGTGTACAATTTTTCATTTTTTTTATACTAAAAAACAAATAAAAAACAGTACAAAATTATTGGATTTATGTATTATAAATCCTGATATCAATTGATAAAAAAAATATAATTATTGAAAATGTATTATAAACCAATAAACCTACACAAAGTCACCACCCGGGCCTGCCTGCCCCACCGGCCTGAGAGGCCCGGCTCTGTGACTCTGTGTACAATTTTTCATTTTATAGTTAAAAACACATAAAAACAGTAAAAGTATTGATTTATTATTTATTATTATAAATCCTGATATAAGTTAATAAGAAAATATATATATATATATATAATTATGTATAGGATCCACGATGGAGAAATTAGTTAAGGAAAAACATTAATGTGAATATAACTCATGTTTATTTTGTTGATTTGTGTTAACTTACAAATGTCCTATAATTAACATTTTCTTAATAAAAATATAATTTTAAACTTTGTTTTTTTTCTTTTTTACTGAAGCTTCGCGTCGAAAAACACTGATCTAGAGATATATGCTATAAATCATTATTTTTACTAGCAAATCATATATAGTGAAGCAAATTTTTATAAACATACCTTTACAATAATTTTATCATTTATTAAAGCTACATAATTATAATTTTTAAATATAAATAATAATGAAATATATCTCCTTGTTTCTTATTAAATAAAGGGTCAATTCAAAGGAAAATTTCAATTTGCATGTAATATTAACCACGTGAGAAAAAAGTCCATCGAGATAAAATTATTATATGAAAAAATTTTTTAAATTCTTCCAAAAATTTCCTTTTTTTTTTATTTCGCTAATTCCGAAACATGAAGAAAATATTTATTTTTATATCTCTCTTTAAAATTCAATTTTTGAACCACTGCAAAAATGCGGAAGTGATACACAGAGTCCACCCTTACCTCTCATTTTCGGATTTTTTAAAGAAAATAATGTTTTACTTTGAAAAATGTTTTAATTTATTCTAATAGTATATTATATCTGTAGCGTAGCCAGAAAATTTTCATGAATGAGGGGGTCAATCCACAAAGCAAAATATTTAGTGGGAATTTTTTTTATTAAAATAAATAGGTACTTCAATAATTAAAAAAGAACATAATTCTTGGTTAAACATATGAAATATAGGTATATAATTACTGTTAGTTTGCCACAAGAAACGGTTTGTCATTGGCTTTACTCATCTCATGGGCACTGCCCTTGGGGTGGGGAGGGGAGGTTCTGATCCCCAAACTCCCCCCCCCCCCCGTGGCTACTCTGGTAGTATAAATAGTTCTACGGATTTTTAAAGAGATACGAAATTTGGCAAGATTTGGTCCAAAAGCTTAGAATTATACTTGTTTGCACATTTCTCATTTCAGGTATCTAAATTTTGCTCCAGTAGCTCGTGAAAATTCTAAAGACTCTCAAAGAAAATAAGCGTATTTAATTCTTCTCATAGACAATCACTCTCAGTACGCTCGAAGGGCGTGCAGAATTTGGGCCTAGAATTTTTATTTCTTTATTCCATCTATTTTGGGAAGCCGATTTTTCCACCAATAATTTCGAATGCTCTTTAAAAGTAACCCAAAATTTACCTCAAATCGAACAAACGCCCTAGGGAACATAGACACAACTTCTTTTATGTTCAGCTCTAGGTATAAATAAAAAAGAAAAAAAGAGAACTTCAAATCCATCTTTCATTTTATTAATTCTATACATGAGTGATATTTAATCTAATATTTTAATAATAAAAAAAAATTAACAGTTTTTTTTCAAAGACGCTCAAAGAATGAACCTTATACATTTTCTATCTATTCTATTTGAATTAAAGCCTACAAGATATCTTAAAGTTGAGTTTTTCCGTTTATCTGAACATGAAAAAGAATTATTGATGTCACTTCGGATTAGAAAAAGGATTCTATCGATCTTCAGGAAATAGTTTTGTCTATTTTTCTCATGTGAGTTAACATATCAACTTGCATAATAAAAGAATAGATGGGTATCAATGTGTCTAAATGTTCAAGCTGCTCGTAATAAAAAGCTGTTTGTCTTTTTGAACAGCCGAAATAGATTGAAGTTATGGCGGAATGGGAAAAGAAAGGAGGGGAATTGTTTTTGTTGCTATCCTCAGGCGTGTCCAATCAGGTGTCTTGCTTGTCAAAGACACTCGTTAAGTGAGCAACACGGACCGCCGCACTTGAGGCGGAGTTTTCACAAAAAAATGTCACGAATTGGACATTTTTTTTCTCTTTATATATTGTTTTTTCAACTAAAGCCAAGCAGCTATATATAATATAATGCTACGATTTGATTTTTTTAGCGTTTCTTACAAACGAAAAATGGAATTCTATTATTTTTTCTACAATATCTGTCTGTTTGTATATCAGAACATTGTCGGCGTCTAGGCGTAGGCGCTTAGGTAAATAAGATACCGACATTTAGAGTATTATGACTATTTTTTCTTTTCTCCTACAATGAACCAAAATAAAGAATAAAAAAATAAAACTAAATTTTGTAAATAATTGTTGGACTAAATCAAATATATATTTATTTTTGCTATATATATCTTTCATCATTAGTGAGTAAGAAATATATAATACCAAAAATTAAACTAAATAAATAATAATAATAATAATTTGAAACACAAAGTGAAACAAAGAGGTTGTCCTCTGCTTGATGCAAATAAACATACACACATATATATCGAAATTATATATCTGTATATATATTATTTATTTGTTTGAGACTATAGTTTCGAAGGCTTGGCCCTCATAATCAGTCTTTTTAATTATAAATATTATTTTTCATTGGATCACTATCGCGTGGATATTGAAAATTTTTTTTAAAAATCTTTTTTTCTTCTTTTCCCAGCTGAATAGTCAGGTAGAATTAAAAACAAAAACTTTTCAATTAAATAATAATTTGTCTTTAAAAAGGTCCTAAGGAAATAAGTGCAAGTAATTTAATCGTTTAAGTATCACTGAATTTTCTCAAAATACAGTTGAAATGCATCATCATTTTCATTTTTCTACTCGTTTTTAAAATTTTAGGAATTTTAATTTTATTCAAAATTTTGACCACATTATAATTAAATACATAGATGTGTGACATTTCTGCTCTAAGCTTGTCAAGAAGTGGGATTAAGTTTTTGGACATACAAAATACACAAATTCCTTCATTGTAATGTCCGGTGTTAATCCAACTATTCAGTCAAATTTGCTATTTTCATATTTTGCTATTTGTTAGTGCAAATAAGCGACCTTAATATTCCTCAACAATAACGTTTGTGAAAAAAGAGATTTTGCATTTGTTTTCTCAAATATTGCTTTAGCAAATTTATTTCAGATTAGGGAGGTTATTAACTACTATATTTCAATGAATATATATATTTTTATTCTGATTCGTTTAAGGTAAGGGAATTGATTAGACGTGTCTCAAAAAAGACTAAGGAATTTTTCATAAACGGAATTCTTATATGAAGGATTATATTATGTTCTTTAATTTTAAATTGAAATAAAGATTTAGTTTACCAAGAGTAGCAAAGATGATGTTTCATAAGGAGAAATGAATGAGGTTGTTGAACATATTTTAATGTTAATAAATACCTAAATTGAATAAAATTTAGGAGACGAGTCGATTATTCGGAGTGTGGTAAAGGTGCAAAACGTCTATCGCGGTACTTGCTTGCTCTAAACAATGAAAATTTGCATTTAACTTGGGGGTCAGCTAAAAGGAAAACAGCAAGATTATGGTTCGATTGGTTCACCGGAAAAATCCTCGACTTTTTTTTATTTCTTGTCGATCATTTTGAAAGAGGAAAGTTGGTAAGATGATTTGAACGAAGATGGAGGCTGTGAGACTATAAATGAAAGTAGCGTGGTGCACACCTGTTTATTTAATTTTATTTGGCCACAATTTTTTTTTTTTTTTGAATATGAGAATATGTATTTTTATTAATACTATTATACAAAATATCTACTTTAATATGATAAATCATTTGCAAATTTCAATTATTGAATGGATTATTTTTATCATTAAATTTATATTAATCACGCAGGTGGCTAAGCGCAATTTTTTTATGACATATTGAAGATAAGCATCATAGATTTTGATAGCTTTAGTCAATGAATATGTGTGATGTGTGTATGTATATGTGCCTCGTCATATCACACGAAAAATGACAATAAAATGAATTATATGAAATGTTAAAATACAAACCCATAAAATAAAATTTCGATTCGAATTTTCTCTCTCTCTCTCTTCCTATCTTGTCTTATTAAGGTATACTTTTTTAGGACAAATTAACTTTTAAACATTAGTTTTATTTTGTTTCTTAAAGCAATTAATTGAACCGCGAAATTTAAATAATATAATAAATTAGAAAATCATAGATCAAAGATGGTGTCATCTATTAATTCCGATGGAGTGGAATATTTTTAATTATATGTCAGAGGGTTGTTTTTCACCCTCGGGAATCGAACCCGAGTGCCAGTAACAGCAATCCGGGCCACCTGGCTCACCTGCGGGATACGAACCTCTCTGACATATGCAAACGCGTAAAATATTTTACTCAAAGATTGTTATCTTAATTTGTAAAATTTCGCGATATAGTGATTCTAAATTTAAACATATAGCCATGCCATATAATTTAAATAAAGGTGGTTGAGTGTTTCGAATTTTGAAGAAATTCAAAATTCGAAGGGCAATGGAATGACTTTTCCTAATTTAATATGAAAGATATTAATTTGCCGATGGTAATAGATTCAAATTTACTAGAAAATCATAGATCAAAGATGGTGTCATCTATTAATTCCGATGGAGTGGAATATTTTTAATTATATGTCAGAGGGGTTGTTTTTCACCCCCTCGGGAATCGAACCCGAGTGCCAGTAACAGCAATCCGGGCCACCTGGCTCACCTGCGGGATACGAACCTCTCTGACATATGCAAACGCGTAAAATATTTTACTCAAAGATTGTTATCTTAATTTGTAAAATTTCGCGATATAGTGATTCTAAATTTAAACATATAGCCATGCCATATAATTTAAATAAAGGTGGTTGAGTGTTTCGAATTTTGAAGAAATTCAAAATTCGAAGGGCAATGGAATGACTTTTCCTAATTTAATATGAAAGATATTAATTTGCCGATGGTAATAGATTCAAATTTACTAGAAAATCATAGATCAAAGATGGTGTCATCTATTAATTCCGATGGAGTGGAATATTTTTAATTATATGTCAGAGGGGTTGTTTTCACCCCCTCGGGAATCGAACCCGAGTGCCAGTAACAGCAATCCGGGCCACCTGGCTCACCTGCGGGATACGAACCTCTCTGACATATGCAAACGCGTAAAATATTTTACTCAAAGATTGTTATCTTAATTTGTAAAATTTCGCGATATAGTGATTCTAAATTTAAACATATAGCCATGCCATATAATTTAAATAAAGGTGGTTGAGTGTTTCGAATTTTGAAGAAATTCAAAATTCGAAGGGCAATGGAATGACTTTTCCTAATTTAATATGAAAGATATTAATTTGCCGATGGTAATAGATTCAAATTTACTAGAAAATCATAGATCAAAGATGGTGTCATCTATTAATTCCGATGGAGTGGAATATTTTTAATTATATGTCAGAGGGGTTGTTTTTCACCCCCTCGGGAATCGAACCCGAGTGCCAGTAACAGCAATCCGGGCCACCTGGCTCACCTGCGGGATACGAACCTCTCTGACATATGCAAACGCGTAAAATATTTTACTCAAAGATTGTTATCTTAATTTGTAAAATTTCGCGATATAGTGATTCTAAATTTAAACATATAGCCATGCCATATAATTTAAATAAAGGTGGTTGAGTGTTTCGAATTTTGAAGAAATTCAAAATTCGAAGGGCAATGGAATGACTTTTCTAATTTAATATGAAAGATATTAATTTGCCGATGGTAATAGATTCAAATTTACTAGAAAATCATAGATCAAAGATGGTGTCATCTATTAATTCCGACGGAGCGTGACATATAATTAAAAATATTCCACTCCATCGGAATTAATAGATGACACCATCTTCGATCTATGATTTTCTAGCAAATTTGAATCTACCACCATCGGCAAATTAATATCTTTCATATTAAATTAGGAAAAGTCATTCCATTGCCACGCGGAAGATTTTGAATTTCTTCAAAATTCGAAACCTCCATCCACCCGCACTTTAAAATTTACATGGTGCATGGCTCTCATGTTTAAATTTAGAGCTGCCTATCTAGCGAAGCCTTACAAATCAAGACGGCAATCTTTTGGTAAAATATTTTGCTGTTCCCCTGTGTCGACAGGCTCGCATCCCACAGGTAGGTGGCCAGATTGGCGCGGGCTCTCGAGTGGCACTCGACATCCCCTCCCGACGCAGTGTACAACATTCCGTCCATCCAGGTAGTGTATCGATGATCGAACATTTTCTCTTTGATCTATGATTTTCTAGTAAATTTGAATCTATTACCATCGGCAAATTAATATCTTTCATATTAAATTAGGAAAAGTCATTCCATTGCCCTTCGAATTTTGAATTTCTTCAAAATTCGAAACACTCAACCACCTTTATTTAAATTATATGGCATGGCTATATGTTTAAATTTAGAATCACTATATCGCGAAATTTTACAAATTAAGATAACAATCTTTGAGTAAAATATTTTACGCGTTTGCATATGTCAGAGAGGTTCGTATCCGCAGGTGAGCCAGGTGGCCCGGATTGCTGTTACTGGCACTCGGGTTCGATTCCCGAGGGGGTGAAAAACAACCCCTCTGACATATAATTGAAAATATTCCACTCCATCGGAATTAATAGATGACACCATCTTTGATCTATGATTTTCTAGTAAATTTGAATCTATTGCCATCGGCAGAATTAATATCTTTCAATATAATAAATAATTTCTTATGTTAATTCTACATATTTATAAAATTATGTATTTTATTATTTTTTTTTGAAAAGGAAAAATCAATTGAACACCCGGCAGGACTTAAACCTGTGTTCTCTCTCCTATAGCCGAAGGTGTTCAATTCATTTTTCCTTTTCAAAAAAAAATAATAAAATAATTTTCTAAATATGTGGAATTAACGCCAGAAATTATCGATTATCTCTTTCGCGGTTCAATTACTTTAAGGTACCTATATGCTTTAATTAAGCACAAATGGTTTTTCCAAATGCTATAAAAGGGTTCACATACAACAACCTTAAGTTATTCCCCTAGGACATGTGTACACAAATTTTGAAAATTAAAATATTAATCTCAAGTTAAAAATATTTAGTACCTATATATACAGTAGAACCTCATTCATCCGGACTAACTAGGACCAAAGGCAAACCGGATAATCGGATAATACGGATATATGAGGCAATAAAAACAAAACAATATCATCAAATAAGCGAATTTGAATTTATTATGATAAAAAAACATGTTTAATATCAAAATGACATATATTTGTTTAAAAAAATACATACATTATTGCTATTAGAGTTAAAAATTATTATCTATGTGAACATTTATTAAAATAAAAATGTCTACAAATTGGATCCGGATAATCCGGAGGTCCGGATAAGTGAGGGCTGGATAAACGAGTATATATTGCTATATATTTCATTGAAAAATAAAAAGTTAAGAAGTTGTGAGAAAACACCAACGTGACGTCAAAGGTCAGTTCAAATACTTTTCTAAGATTAAAACAAAAGAGATGTTGAAGCAAATAAACATAATATGTTTATTTTTAACAAGCAGAGAAAACCTCTTTGATTTAGTCTTTAAAATCAACAGCTCCATGGCATAAAAAAGAGAAAATTTTCAAGACTTGCTACGCCCTTTGCTTAATTTGATTTAGCTAATTTTTTCTCAGTAAAATGTTTGAGATAGAGAAAGCTGAAAACTACACTAAAAAGGGTGTACAAACTTGTGTGTAAAGTTTAAGGTACACACTTTCATTAACTCTTCATATAACATTTTTTTTGCTTTCTGATTTTACGCAATTTTTAAGCCGGACATTTTGAAACTATAAGCCCCAAAATATATCATATTATCGTTTTGGTATATTATAATACAAACATTTTGGCATCAGAACGAATTTCATACGTCCTTCCGTTTATCTTGAATATCGGAATACAAACAAACTGATAGATAGGGGGAAATAAATAATGCTTTAAAAAAACTTCTCTCCCTGTTTCAGATATTTTCAAGCACGAATCTGGTATAAAAAAATCAAAAAAAAATCAGATTTTATCTTTATTATGAATGGTTAGAACTAATTAGCTGAAATTTTACACAGAAGCTTATTAAACTAAGTTTTATGCTAATAAGGTTCAGCTCTCTATTGTTGAAAAAATACCAAATTGTCAAATATCGCTGAGAGCGTACTATTCTTCTAATTTGTCTAGTAAATTAATTAGTCAATACTTCAATCTGTTAATCTGAAATATTAGTTTCACGAATTGATCTGATAAGAATGCTCACTTCTCTCTATACAGAGATGAAAAATGACTTTGACGCTCGAGGGCTGTAAATCAAACAATCCTCTCGATTATCATCTGTTTAGCAACAGTTGCAAATTCAAACTTATGACAGTGATTCATTCACTTCAGAGATATTATTTGTTCTCAATATACAATAAGTTTATGGGTTTTTTAGGTTGTACGTACATATCAGGGGCGGGCGGTGACTTTTCAGCCAGAGGACTTTTCATTTTTGAAAATTTTATTTTATTATTCCCAAAATTCATCGATAACTGGCTAATTTAATTTTTAAAATTTCTCATTAGATTTTTTTCATTTGATATTAAAGACAGAGCGGACAGTCTATCTTCACTTTGACTGCTTCCAGGTGCAGGTAAATATCTTCAAGTATCTTCACTTTGACTACTTCCAGGGGCAGGTAAAAATAATCCTCCTTTCTATCTTAGAGGCTCTGTCTGAGAGGTTTCAATAAATATTTTTTTGATTGCTATAAAATAATTAGTTTTGATAGAAAAATTACGATACCTATGGTTTGCCTGTAGGGCTTGCACTTACCGTCTTTGTTTTTATTAATATTTTCTCTAATTATAAAATTGTTTTTGACGTTCTCATAATAATGTATTTAACAAAAAATGATTTTATTCGTTTTTTTATGTTGAGTGTACAAATGGATGCTAGCTAGGCATAAACGCGCCTTCGGCGTTCGGTCGTGCGCTAGTCCTACCCTTAACTGATATGCCAATTGAGTTGTCTAAATATCAGGGGGTCCCAGGATCGAGGTGTCGATATTAAGGCCGCGCGCACACTGGAGACGCAACTCCGCAGCGCAGACAGGGCATTTTTTGTGAAGCTATGTTTTCAAATATCATACAAATATGAATATATATATATATTAAAATTAGGAAATTTAATATTTTTTTTCATTATACAGGGTGGGGCATAAAGATCTACCACATTTGAAGAGGTATAAATAAAAAAAATAGCAAAAACTAACCACCCAAAATGGGGATGAGGGTCGAAAAATGAAAATTATTGCCCTTGGAGCAAACTCAACCAAATTTTGTATACATATTCTGTGGACCTCCAGAAGTCTAAAATGCAAAAACTAACCACCCAAAATGGGGGGAGGGTGAAAAAATGAAAATTCTTGTTCTTGGAACAAACTCAACCAAATTTGGTATACATAATCTGTGGGCCACTAGAATGCTAGACATGCAAAAACTGGGTGCGGGGATGTGGTGCGGTGGTGGGAATGCAGGGGGCCCGGGGGGGGGTGAAATGGGTAGGAAGGGTGCGTAGTGGGGTGCAGGGTTAAACGGAAGTGGAATGGCGTTGGGGTGCGGGGGTGGAGGCCCAGGGGTGTAGCACCTTGGCTTCTCAGCTAGTGTTTTATATTTTTTTTACAAAATAAATGTTTGGCGTAAGGCGGTCATTTTACTTAAGTGCTTTCGTCGACCTACTGCCAGAAACTGCTTCTTAATGTGCGCGTACACTGTGCGACGCAGTGTTTTTTTTCCTGCGCTGCGCTGCGTCTCCTGCGTGACGCAGCTCAGTGTGCGTCTTAGCTAAATGACGGGCTGATGCTGCTACTGGCAAACAGCGAAAGTGTCGCGACAGGTTTGAACATGATTGTGTCTAGTCATCACCCACCCCCACCCTTCTGCTCATTAGACAAGCCTTCGGGTCAGTTTGTCTGTAGATCAATTTTATAATAAGGTAGACAAAATATTAATTAAAAAAAGCAGCTAAGTTCATTCAAATACTGCCAAAACATCTTTTAGTTCATCATTCTCAATTAATTACTTTTTTAAAAATTAGTTTATTTATTAAGTGTCATGTGTTATTAGTTGTGTCAAATTTTTAAAAAATTGTTTGAGTCGTTTTTGAAAAAATAAAAAAAAAAAAAATAAAGGAAGGGGGTGTAAATTGGCAGTGACGCGCTGACTTCAAATAAATGAAAATGTGAAAGTTGTGTGGTGAACACACCAGTTGATTTTTTATTCGATTTATAGATTTTAAATGAAAGTCAGACGTCGAGTACATGAACTAATTTACTTTCAATCCCATAAAATCAAAGCATTTTCCATAAGATAGCGAAAATAATTCAAATATGAAATCTGGAAAATTCTATAACAAATTCCATGTCGTAAAGATTCAAATCAATCTAAATTTAAAAAGTTCCATAAATTTCAAATTAAAGCTAAGCGAATTAAAGCCAAACAGAGATTTATATATGACACGGGATGAAGATACTCTTGACGTTCTGAGATTTTAGGGATGCGCCGCATCCATGGACCGCACGCCACTGTTACCTATGTATATAAGTCTATCCTTCATTAGTATCCTTCATTAGTACCGTGTTATAAGAGTGTTACCTGTATTTAAATAATAAGGTGTTTGCACTTACAGCCACCCCTTCTTTGAAATCATATCCCCAAATCGTCCGTCTTCAAAATGGTCCACCGAAAGAAATGTCCGCTTTACTTCTGTATTATTTGTGTAATTTGAAATTTTCTTAAAATTCATGAAGAGAAATCGATGAGGATACCCTCTGCTTGATGTAAATAAACATATCAATTATATATATAATTTATTTGTTTGAGATTATAGTTTCGAAGATTTGACCTTTCTCACCAGTCTTTTAATTAGAAATATTTTATCTGTTAATTCTCATGAGTTCATTTACCCGATTGGATATAGAAAAATTCGTTTTGTTGTTATAGCAAACCAGTTACATAACAAAAGATTTTATCTGCATCACGCAGAGGACAACCTCATTAATTTCTCTTTATAACTACTCTACTACCTCGGAAAAACAAAATCTTTTCAATTAAAAGACGAATTCGATAAGCTTGTTCAGACTGATCGCAAATATCTTGGCTTCACTTTAATAAATGTGTGATAAATTTTAAAATATTTATTTATTTGTTATTGTTGATTCCCAAGCGAGATATGTTGCATGGAATTAGATAGATATGCTTCCAGGCATAAGCTTCATTTGGATTACAAACAAGCCAGCTTATTAAGCTAAAATATTAAGACCAATATTGAATAAGTAAACAGTCCAATGATTAGAATATTCTTTAATCATAGAAAGAGGCCATTCGCAATTGATTACCTATATTTTTACCCTCAAATCCATCTGTATAAACACGCGAATAGAATAGCTGAATTAGAAGTATTCATTTAATAAAAAATAATTTTTAAGAAAAAAATAAAAACTGACTTCAAAAAATTAAATGCAACAAATAAAATACACTAAAAGGTATAAAATAATTATTATCTTATTTAGTTACAACTAAACGACGAAATATTAACATGAAATTACTTTTTGTAGTCGGTGCCAAACAAACTATACCTATAAGCGAGCGTACCCGCCAAACGTACTAAGTAAGATCCGTCGAGTGCGATTCATAAAAGGTATATGTTTGGCACCAACTTCAAAAAGTAATTTCATGTTAATATTTCGTCGTTTAGTTGTAACTAAATAAGATAATAATTATTTTATACCTTTTAGTGTATTTTATTTGTTGCATTTAATTTTTTGAAGTCGGTTTTTCTTTTTCTTAAAAATTATTTTTATTTTTCTCTTTTTAGTGATGTTATTTATTAATAGTGATCATATCATCAGAACTTGACCAAATTAATATGACACCATCCCTAAGACACCCCCTATCGGATAAAAAAGAACCATCGAAATCGATTCATAAACCAAGAGGTTAGGTCTAAACAAACCTAATAAAAAAGGTCTAATACCTATGAAAAAAAACGAAAAAAAAATGGGACCAATCGGAACCTAGACTGGACCTAATGCAAAAATTTTTTTCAAAATCGGTTGACAATTGGCGGAGATATGAGGTAACATAGGCACAAAAAAAAAATTCAGTCGAATAGAGAACCTCCTCCATTTTTGAAGTCGGTTAAAAAGAAGATTAAATATAATTTTTTTATATGTATTTCCATACTGGGTGTCTTAAGCTCTGTTAAAGTTCTTGGTGTACCTAAAGAGTTTAATGGCCTTTATATTATTGTATTTTTCAGCTATCGCATTTTTAAAAATAGGCTGATATGGCCATCCACATGACTTTACCATATTGGCCCCTCTCTCATATTTAATAAAATAATTTATAATTATATACGAAAGACCCGCGCTCTTAATTTTAGGCCCATAAGCAATTAATAATATCTCTTTTTAATTATGAGACTATTTTATTGGAAATATCAGGTTTTTTTCTATTTTTGTTTGAAAATATTTTTGAACTCTTCCATCCCCTATTTTTTGGTAACTATCCATTTCACATAGTGAGTAATTTTTCTAAGGTCGTATAGGGGCGGTATATCTGGAAACTTCGATGAAAGGGTCTAGGACTTATATTGATAGTTCAATTTTTTTTACCTCCTCCCCCTCTAATCTTGCCCCCGAAAAAAATAACACCTAACTCTCTTTTTATTATACTGTTAATTTTATAGTATTTTTCATTTTTCTTGATTTTTTTTAGTTTGAAAATTTTACAATTTCAATTTTTCCCTTCCCTTTAATTTTTGGTTAGATTACAACCAAAATCTAATCAGCTCTTAATCTCAATGCACCAAAACTACATGTGAAATTTCGATTTGATATTCAGAGTAGTTTTTGAGCTAGAGCGTACACAAAATTTGGTGACTGTATTAACACATATTTTGACAAAATAATTAATATCTCGCAAAATATAATTTATTCGATGTTCACTCATTTGGGCTTTTTTGTAGAGCCAACCCTAGTAGCATCAATGTTTCAAACTATATAGTAACTATATAGTGCCTATATATATATTCTCAAATCTATATAGGGGCAATATAGTTACTATATAGTTTGAAGCATTGATGCTACTAGGGAAACGTCCTGGATATTCTCAATTTTTTTAATCAAGATAGTTTCATCCATTTTGAGATAATTCAAAAAAAACGAAGCAAAAAAACTCTTGAACACACCCTGTATGGTAAAGTGAAATAGTGTTCATTCATCAATTAATTGGACTTCCTCTTCTACTCAAAGATTTAAAAAAAATGGTCTAGTCACTGGATATCTATCTTGTTAATATAAAAACAAAACATTATCTTGATTAGAATAACTTCTGGTTAAGCCAACTGATAGTCAGGGTGAAAAAAAAGAAAAATTCAAAGTTCAACAAAAATAAAAATATGCTAGCAGGAAAAAATAATAACAGCGATGATGTGAAGTGACTCCAAAAATTTTACAGCTGCTCAACACACTTAAACTTTTATGTTAGTTTTAATGTGAATAAATAAACACCATATTATGTATGAAATTGAATTTAATAAGAAGGTTCTTGCTTATCTCCGAAAGTCGAAATATAAATAAAAAAGTAACAAGAAAAAAAAATTAAATGAATGGGAAAATGGGATTTTTAAACAGATAGATTTATTAATTTGAGTAATAAATAGAAGCAAAAACAAATTATCCGACAAATAATTGAAAAGTTCAATAGAATTATGAATAGAAATTATGATTAGAAATTATCAAATTATTTTTATTATTATTAACAGGATAAAATTATATGTTAGTTAACCAGAAAGTATTTTGAACAAATAAATGAATAAATTTAAAATTAATTAATTAATAGTATGGATAACAATAATTGCACGATAAGAGAAAAAAATATTATAATAAAATTAAATATAATTAACAATTTTCAATTAAAGCTATTAGTAGTAATAAAAAAATAATGTTTAATTAGAATTAAAATAAGAGCTAGTTTGCCTTTACAGAAGGCGGCCATATATATTTATAAAATAAAAAAAATACACAAATGAATTCGAGAGATTCTTAGCGTAGATGAGATGTAGAGTTCAAAACCCAAATGGATTGTGTTCAATGAGAACAGAGAGAGTTTTTCAGTTTTTAAGGAAGTGAAGAAAAGTGTAGGAAAATTGGATAGGATTAAATAGTTTCACTTATCAGTTTGTTGACGAACCCCGTTGAGTTTGAAAATTTCTTTCTTCCACTGAAGTCGGTACTGAGAGAGAGAAAATAGTACGGCTACCAGGAAGCAGGGGTTTAGAAGTCCAGCTGCGGCATTCTGACATTAAATATCAACACAACAATTTTTACAATATACAATTGATATGGGAAAGGACGAACACCAGCAAGCAAAAATAAGTGAGTAAAATGGGAAACTGGACTCTGATTAGCAGAACAAGATGTGAACAGATTCGCTGTTTGTACAAGAATGAGAAAAAAATATTAATTATGTAAATAAACATGGATTTGTTTTCGGCTGTTCCGTCCAGCGGATGGCTTTTGCCCTAGCAATTTCGCGTGCAAAAATCGGAAAAACGATGCTCACATACACCTTAAGCACACGGTTGCGACTGGCGCAACCAAACTTCTAATAACTGTGTAAATTTTGAGTTTTTTCCAATGAGCGTACAGGGAATAATGATAAATTTTTCACTTTTTCTCCAACTTAGACTATAAAATTACAAATTACATAATGTAACTCTGTGTGTATGTCTGTTTTTCTATGTGTCTAGATTCTTGTAATTTAAAAAAAAAACGATTAATAAAATTTGTTTAGAATTTGGGCTCTCTAGATTCAGAACTTCAGTGTTCAAAAATATAGAAAATCAGAAAAAAATCAAATTATGATTTGGAGCTAGTGAACGGTTGTAGCTAATGAGCTGAAATTTCGTATATATCAATGTATTGAATTGTTTTATATAAAGTTTCAACTCTTGCTCCTACCGTTCGTTGACAAAATTTGGCAAATCACTAAAAATTTGATCTCAATGTAACGAGTGTTGAAAAATTGTCACTTTTTGCTTAAATATTTATTTTAAAATTACTACATATAATGTAAATTTTAAAATCTACTCTACCAGATCTCCCTTTCCTCTGATACTTCCGAGGCACTCTGATCTTAGGGCGCTACCGTAACGTACCAAATCGAATGCCTACATCAGAAATCATACTTCTTATATCCCAAAGTAAAGTATAAAACCACTAGAGCTCTTGAAGTAGCAAATATCTAGAAGCAAAGAATAGAGGGCCATTCTAGGCGTCTTCTAGAACTCTTGGGATATCTCAAGAAGTCTTCAAAAGCTCTGGAAGAATAACAGCAAAGTTGAAAATGTCAAGGCGGTAGTAAATGAATTTGGGAATTTCAAATTTATTTATTTTTAATATAGAACAAAATAAAGTCTTTTAATGTGGAAGATTTAAAGAAAAAATTTGTTGGGTAATCCATTTCAGAGACAAATTCCATTAAGTTTCGATCTGTTTAAAAGTTATCCATTTTTGATGTAAAAAAATTGCTTTTTTTTACGCCATCATAAAATGAAAAATAAAATGTTTTTTCTGTGCACACAAAAACAAAATTTTATCACCATCATTGTCAATAAAATTTACATATATCTTAAGTGGTGTTAGGGTGGTGAATTAACAAAGTGAAATTATTCAAGGGAATTCGAGATTCATAGCCCAACCCATTCAACGTTGAGTATGATTCATCTCAATTTTTAATGAAATTGTTTTTTTTTTATGAGATTTAGAATATTTTACTTTCGTTTCGATTCTTTTCTACTTTAGAATTTCCTTTTACAAAGCCTTGAAATATAAAATCACCACATTTGCAGATATAATTTGGGATTCATATATATATAACTGGTAAGATTCATGAAAAAACAAAACTTTAAGCACGAATAAATAATGAATGAACAATTTTCTGGCATTGTATCCTAGGATTATTTTTACATTCCTGAATATCCTTTTCCTTAGAATTGTTTTTTTTTTATCAGAAAATAAATTTTTCACTTTTACTTTTCAAACCAATTTGCTTTTTTAGCTCTATCCAAAGAAACCTTTTAATATTTTAGAGGCTCCAAAATCAAATTTTTTATATATTCTTATTATTTAGTGATATATTACTTATTTTATTATATTTATATATAAAGTTCTCAAAATTGTACCCTGTAAATAAATGAATAATTAATTTAAAAATAAATCTTATATCATTTTTAAGTTTTATTTTTCAAAATATTTGATTAATTTTACATATTTTTTATTATAATAATTAATAAAATATATTCATTAAATTATATTAGATAAACTGTAGGCCTATTTTAAGGTACTTTTTTGTGTAGATATATCATAAATGATCGGTTTTCCGAACAAACCCCCTCTTTCAAAATTGTTTGTGATAATCGACGCTCTACTGTATTTAATTTATTTGTTTGAGACTATAGTTGCTTTTTGATTAGAAATATTTTATCTGTAATTTCTCATGTGGTCAATTATTCCATTGTATATTGAAAATTCGTTTTGTTGTTATAGCAAACTACATTCTCAAACAAATAAATAAAAAATATATACCTACATATTTATATTTGATATATATGCATAAATGTATATGTTTATTTGAATCAAGCAGGGGACAACATCATTTATTTCTCTTTATGAATCAACAACTCTACTACTCTTGGCAAAACAAAATCTTTTCTATTATACTCTGTTCTTTTATCCTGGGTAGGACACCCTAGATGCGAGTCCCAATCGCACTTGTGGCCACTTTTATTTACTTGTCATAGGAAATATGGAATAATCACTCATCAATTTATAGCCTCTGAAAGCATTTTAATGATGTCAAATTATAATGTTTAAAGAAAAAATAACTTTACAAAATGTTAAGATTTTAAAAGTTGAAAGTGAAAACACTTTGCTTAAGAATTGTTATAAACTTTCCTCGGCTTCATTCATTCATTTTTTTTTTCTACAAGAAAACTTTTTTATTTTTTATTTTGCAAACTTTATTACAATATTCTACCAGCCTCAGTCTTATAAAAAAGTATTTCGAGAAACGTTTACCTTTCTAACAAATAAAGGGTCACTTCAAGAGATTACTTATTGAGATAACTTACTGTCTACTTTGAAAGCGAGAATTTTTTTTTGAAAATTTTTATTTTTGAAAAAACTTTCTTCATTGTCATAAAAAACAAACAAACAAACAATACAGACAGACATTTACGCTTGTGATAATTTCATACATACATACATACACCTACTTGTACTTACTCTGTGAATCTATTCTATCACTTTCACAACAGACAGACAGAGAGGATTTTGTTGAGGGGATTTTCTTTCCTAACTTTTCTTGAAACGTGTACAGCTAAAATTTGGAGTCAATTCGGAGCAATGTACAGTTAAAACCTTAATTTTATATATATTATACCTACATATATATTTAGGTTAAGTTGCTCCTTATTTTTGATATTTTCGAATATTTACGCTAACAGGGGCTCATATGGTTAGAAATAAATAAAAAAAAATATCCAATAAGTTTCAAGGCTCTATCTTAATATTAATCTAGTGCTACACAGCGATTAAGTTTCCCAACTAAATAACATGGGGTTTCTGGGATTGAAGAATCAATTTTTTTATTCCGGCCAAAGCAATAGTTCAAAAAATTTGAAACTCTGGAGACTTTATACTTCAGAATTTTTACATATTTTTAGCTATTACAATTTTGGAGTTATATCTAGATAAATTACTACTGTAACTTAGTATTAGTAAGTAAAAGACTCCAAAGAAATAATAGCTAAAAATCTGTAAAAATTCTGAGGGATAGCTACTATTAAAAGAATAAAGTCTAGTGTTTCAAATTTTTTGAACCATTACTTTGGCCGGAATAAAAAATTGATCTTTCAATGCCAAAAACCCCATGTTATTTAGATGGGAAACTTAATCGCTGGGTAGCACTCGGTTAAAATTGAGATATAGTAACTTTTAAGGAGGGAGTTCGGTGTTGGTTCTAGGTGAAACATTTTAATATAATAATAAAACTTGAGTAAGATACCAGGTAGGTTTCACAAAAAGGAAATAAAACAAAATTGAGTTTTGAATTCGATATATTTCGGGGGTTAGCCCACCTACTTTCCCCTCACCAAATAAATTTAAAATTTTTTTAAAAATTGTTACTTGTAAAACTATTTTTCCAATATATAATAAGTTTTCTTAGACTCCTGATGATGGGCTAACCCCCGAAATATATCGAATTCAAAACTCAATTTTGTTTTATTTCTTTTTTGTGAAACCTACCTCGTATCTTACTCAAGTTTTATTATTATATTGAGATATAGTCTTGAAACTTGGGGGATATTTTTTTTTATTTATTTCTAACCATATGATATAGAGCTCTTGTCAGCGTAAATATTCGAAACTATCCAAAATAAGATGTACCCTAATATAGGTATATACAATTTTCGCTCATTTAATAAGAGAAAACAAATAGATAGATAAACTCGAGATATCACAAGCTTTTCCTTCCTATAGGTCACTCAGTAGTACCTACTATTTTATGTCAGATATTCTAGGTTTTTGTCCTTTTCTTAATAAACAGTTTTAACGATTTTTTTTAATTATCAAGAATAACACATTCTTTATTGTCTATGATTTTTAAACGCTTTATTGTGAAGAGATTTTAAAAACTCTACTAATTGTTATTTCATTGTTTTCAGAGATGCTGAGTGTTCCAATGCAGAAGCGCACAGTTGCTATTGTCGGGGCAGGTGCTGCCGGACTGTGTGCTGCCCGTCACCTCATTGCAGGTGAAAACAATCATTTATTCGATTGTTGTGTCTTTGAAGCCACTGGCCAGGTTTCCGGAACATGGGTATACACTAATCAGACAGAAATTGACAGCTATGGTTTGCCCATCTTTTCCAGTATGTATAAAAATTTAAGGTGAGTACTCAGAATAACAATATACAAAGATTAAGTTAGGATTAAAAAGTTAAAGGAGAAAAATGAAAGCTTTTTCAAAACTCTATTTTAGCCATTTGGCCATGTGTCTTCTATCAATTTTCTCCTATTTCTCTCTCCTTTCATTATTTTGGTGTGGCTTATACTGGGTCAATACAGCCTTGTTAATTGCTTTCTCTAATTATTTCTCTATAAAATCAATCAATGAAAGATTTCGTTAATTGATTTTATTTTTTATTATGATAATTCAAAATGGCTATACCAGAGGTTCCCAAACTGTGTTCCGAGCCCTCTTTACAGGGGCGCTGCGAAGCTTCATAATTAATTGAAGCAAGACATTTCGCCTAACTAGATAAAAAATAAAGTGAGAAGCTAAAAATTTATTTATTATTCATTTTTATCTCTTACTTACAATTAGACATACATAAACAGAAAAATTTTAAATTTAAAAGTTTCCTTCTCCCTGGGGTCTGAATTTTTGATTTTCATAGAAAAATAAACTATTAATTCCCAAGATATTTTTATCGATTCTAATAGAGTATTTACAGAGACCAAATACCGTATTTGTTTGATATAATATGTACTTTTACTTAGGTTAGGGGCCTGGAATAATTTTAGTTGAAAAAAGGCACAGTGACTTGAAAAAGTTTGGGAACCCCTAGGCCCTAGGCTTTACTAATCTAATCTGCAATAACCTGCCAATCGATTTCGTTGTCAATTCCCCATCCTTTTCACCAAAATGCAACAATACTCTACAATGTAATTATACCGACACAATGGAAAGTAAATAAATAAACTCTGAAATGTTTTGTGGAAACTAAACTATCTAACAAACATTTTATAATATTGACTGGTTGATACTTGTTCTCACACCCGAAAGGGTTTTGTTAAAACAACCTCTTACCAGGCGAATCATGTATAAACAGAATTTAGATTTTCTCTATAACATAGTTATCAAAATTTAATCTACATCAATTATACAGGATGTACTTAAACAAAAAACGCTGAATATTCTATATATAGCCAGTAGCTTCATTAATTATCTCTTCTAGCCCTAGGTGTCAATTCCGAGTGGTGTTGTGATAATCTATCGCCTTTGCTATATGAAGTAGTTTCGAATAATTAAACTAATGCAATGCAATTGAAATATCAAATTGAAACAGACGAGCGATAATCCGACGGCACTTAATTTGTTATTCATAAGTGACCTATCTCACTGTCAATTTATCCATGGCATTTGAAGGGTATAATTTTAGACAAAAGAGAAAAAATTAGGAATATGTATATCTCGATTGATTATCTCTTAATTATAGAAGAGTGTTTCGATGTTCGATTTTCATTTGAACTTTGGTAATTCATCTTTAGAAAATGGCACTTGGCCTAATATAAGTAAAAGCAAATGTATGTATAATAATATAAATCCAAGCATGTCGATCTAACCCTTGAGGGATTGACTGACTGAAAATAGCCAGAATTCGGTAAGATGGAGACAGAGTATACTATTTTCAGTCCCTTTTTGTATAAACGTATTGGACTAGTTCAACACTTATCCAATTTGACTGTGGCTGTGTGTTGGGAGTCAAGAAAGAGATCGCTTGCAGGGCAAGCATTTGGAGGAATCATCGATTTTATCTCATGTGCATCTGTAAGATAGGGATAAAAAAAGCGAAGATGCAAGCTATGATAGGTAACCCAATAGTAGTAGCCAATAATAAATATTGAAGGAGACAATAAAAGAGTGTGTCTTCTGCTGAAATTATAAATTTTATTTATTTATAACGAGACTATAGTTTCGAGGGCTTTGCCCTCTTCATCAGTCTATTACAATTGATCCACAGGAATTAATTTATGAATTAATTGAAGAGGGCAAAGCCCTCGAAACTATAGTCTCGTTATGAATAAATAAAATTTATAATTCCAGCAGAAGACACACTCTTTTATTGTCTCCTTCAATATATAAAAATTCTGCTACTCTAGGCACAAAAACTTTCAATTTAATAATAAATATGCCGGACAAGTGTGAGTCGAACTTGGGCTCTGAGGGGTGCCTAGCTAATATATAGGTATATATTATATAATATATGTATATTTTTATCTGAATGACCCATCCCTTCGTGAATTCAATACTTTAGCCCTCCTAGTCCCAGAAGCCGGCTTTCCGCAGAAATAATATTATATCTTCCAAAATACTTGAGATAGAAAATTCATTCTTATTTGTTGTTCATAAGGAGAGAATGAACTAATTTTAAGAATTTTAATTTAACTACTTTATTGAAATTGGGCTGGTACAAAAATCATCTAAAAATCGTGAGACTTGAGGCTCTTTCAAACATTTTAGATCGTAATAAATTTTACAAAAATAAGGCTTATTTATATTTAAAAGATCTTTACAGGGATAGGTACCCAGAAAAAAAAATACGATTAAAATAACTTTTTTTTTGGGGGGGGGGGGGGGAGTGAATCATAAGCTATATCGATGGATACCCCCTTGATTTTTAGATTAATATAAGCTGTTAAGAGCAAAAGACATATCGATGAATGAAAAAACATAAAAAAAATTAAAAAGCCAGTCATGGGGACAGCCGACAGAAGTGAAAACTTAAAAACTATGAAATAACAGTGTTTTTTTTAATTTACAAATTATGAAATTACAATTAATTTTAAAATTCAAAAAAAAACAACCCCTTTATTTCATAGTTTCAAGTTTTCCTCTCTATCGGCAGTCTCCATGACTGCCTTTTTAATTTTTGATTGCAACTACATATTTCTTTTTCTCATTCGTGAGTGAGCACTCCTGGCGAGCAGACGTCTACTCTTTGACCTCTCTCAGATAAGCGATTTTATTCTTATCTTTTTTATTTATAATTATATTTTTTCTCTATAAAAAATCAAATAAGTAGTGAATTAAATTTAGATTTTGATTTTGAAAGGGTTTTATCATGCTGAGAGTAGCAGAGTTGTTGATTCGAAGAAATCATTGAGGCTGTCTTACCACCTTATTATTTAAATTTAAAAACTAAAAGAGAGAAGGCCATTTTAAATTTTAGATCTTTGTAGATATCTAGGTTTGCATATTGGATTATATGAATGCTTCACTTGCCAAATCGATTAACTTCAATTTCTTTATTTTATTAAATTTTGATGTCAAAGCACCTTAAGTTTAATGACTCCTAACTGTATATGTTCAAAAGAAATTTCTCTAATAATAGGTATTAACACCACTAAATAAAAAAAAAAAAAAATTCGGCGCTTAGCAGATTCCGACTTCCATGCCCACCGACTTGTTGCCTTAAGCAGGCGTGACGGTCACGCGAGTTCAGTGCTTTTTCCCCATCCCAAAAGTGCCCAACGTGCCTAAAGAAGTTTTCACTTCAAAAATTAAAAATAATTAAAAACTTATACCTTCGATTCCAATCCAATCTATGAATTGCCTTCCATACTATTCACAATGCAAAACTCACTCCTTCAAAGGTTGCATTCTTGATATAGCACCTACCTTCATTAATATCATAACACAATGACCGCTCCTTCAAATACTAGATTTAATACCGGTGGTGTAGTAAGAAATGTGTTTTTCGTTGGGTAAGAGGTTAGAAGGGGATTATTCATTTTATAAAAACAAAATTTTTTCAAAATAATATGTGTATATAAAAATATTTAAATATTTATAATTATTTTTTTTTATATATTCCTGTGCCTTGCATGTTGTTGTTGTTCAAATGCACTGTCGGTAGTGAAAAACAATTTTTTTGCATGTAAAGTTCAACGTGAATGCAATTTACTATTAAACTAATAAATTTTTAGTATAGCTACAAAAATAGGAACAGTAAATGGAATACTAAATTAATTTGGTGAATTAGAGCCAAACAAATCAATTAATTACGAATGTGATGGATATATCATGTAAATACTTTGATTAGGACATTCCCTGAGGAGATAATGTTTTTAGGTTAAAAGTGGGTAAAACTCCTCTTCGTGGGTGGATCTATTCCTGTAACGCCTCAGACTTAACCTCCTCTGCCCCCCTCACTTCAGTCCTCCTTTAAACTTACCCGCATGGTCTGATGCCCTTTAAGCTTGGGACAATTTATGGTCGATTTTGTTGTCGCAAATTTCCAAAGGGAGAAGAGCGCTCAAGAGGTGTTTAAACACAAGTAGAAAAAAATTTTAAATAAACTTTTTCCTTTTATAAATTTAATCTTGATTTATTGTTTTTTCTGAGATTATTTGGAATATTTCAATAGGAAAAGAGAGTTAGGATTCTAAAATGTTAAGTCGATCCAGTGGCGCAACCAGGGGGGGGGGCTCAGGGGACTGAAGACCACCCCCCAGGACAAGGAAAAAATGAAAGTAAAAATGAAAAAATTAACAAATGAAAATGAAAAAAATATTTGGTAAATTTATGTATCTTCGAAATACTATGTCCGAAAAGGTACTTAGGTACATCCTATATAAATTAATTACATATCATATACATATATATCAGTGGCGGGTGGTGACTTTTCAACCACGGGATGCTGTCCAAATAAGAGATTTTGATTTTTGTAAAATTTTATTTTATTCTTCGCTCCGTTTTGCAAAATTTATTGATAACCGCATTATAGAATTTTTCGTTATTTTTTTCAAATTTTACATTAGATTTTTTTTATTAATTGATATTTAAACTGAGCGGATAATCTATTTTCACTTCAGCTTCTTCTGGTGATATTTCAATTCTTTTCATAGTTGAAAACTGACTGATCGCTCGTAGAAGGCATAATGCAAATTAAATCAATTATATTATCACGCATAAGAATAAATATTTTCACATTGTGCTTTAAAATGTCTGAAACGCGGAGAAAAATAATTCTCAACTATGATTTTTTTTCTCTTTATGTGTCTGAATTCCGATACCCATGATAACCCAAGAACGCAAAGTCAAAAAGTTCTTATTTATTTATTGAATTATTCTATGGAGATTTTAAGAGGATGTTATATATATGTGGTATAGTAGGTATAGCTATAAATGAAACATTTATATTTAAGTTGTTTAATAATTACTAGAGCAGCTCTAGTGTACCGAGTCTTGAAAAAGTTTTCACTTTTTTATTATTTAATATGCGGGTGAGCGATTCTTTCATTAGAATCTGATCGATGAAAATAACTACAAAAAGAGCACGGATAGAATGATCTCTCTTTCGTTAGAACTAAGTTGTATTGAAAGGATGGCAAATACAAGTTAAAACCTGTTTCAGACTATTAGAAATTAATTTCTTAATTTCTATTAATCTAGGAATGGCCTTTTTCACTCGGACCAAAACGATACTCGATATATAGAGAGAGAATATTCAATTGGAATTCATCAAAGCAAATACTTTTGCCCAAACATCTTTTAGTTAATCTTTCACTATTAATTTTTTTAATACAATTTATAGATTTTAAATGAAAGTCATGGGACGAGTACATGTAAATTAATTCACTTTTTAACCTCATAAAATCAAAGTATTTTCCACAAGAATGCTGAAGTGATTAAAATTAGAAATCTGGAATATTTTTTCATATTCTTTATTAAATTTGCTAACGTTAAAAATCTCCGTAAATTTTATATAACTTTAAATGAATTAGTTGTATAGTATTTATTGAAACAGTTTTTAAAATTTTACAAATTTTCAAATATAACACGGATGAAAATACTCTTGACATTTTAGAATTTGCGGGATGCGTCGCATCCATAGCATCCATGGACCTCACGCCACTGATGTATATATATAATAAAACATTGTCTGCATTGCAGCCTAAATCCTCTAAATCTCCCGTCCTAATTGTATATTATCGTGAGCCATAGGTTGGTTATAATGCAGTTACTCTTGACAACGTTAAGCAATCCTTTGAGTTATGATATATTTATATAGATTACATGATTAAATTTATAACAGAAAAGTTTTACCTAATTCATTAGTCAGACTAGAATCTGCCTGTATTAATTAATCTAGAGAACGACAATCAATGAGTATTGTGATTAACTATCCATGGATAGATAACTCAGTGTACTCTCTCATTCTATTAGTAATAATTTTCGAGTTATAAGAGACACTTATACAATTTTTAAATTCTTGGGTTTCTTTTTCTTCTTCTTCATACGATTTTAATTTTTTCTTCATCCTATTTTACTGAATTTTTGTGTCTATTGGGTTTACAATGAATAGTATACTGCCTAGAAATTGTTCATAGGGTTATTTTCACAATATCTATTCTGTTTTTAGGTTAAAAATAAAATAAAATGAGAGAGTCTTCTGTTTTTTAAATAAAATAATTTTTAATTATTTCTAGAGACTATAGTTTCGAAGGCATTGCCTTCATCATCAGTCTATCACAAATATTTCAAATTAGTTACAAATTAAGATGATTTATACATAGAAAATTTTGAAAAATATATGTTTTTCATGTTTTCTCTTGGGAGATTAGAATATTTAATCTCCCAAGAGGAAACATGAAGAAAAAGACATTATATATTTTTTAAAAATTTTCTATGTATACATCTTAATTTGTAACTAATTTGAAATATTTTGTGATAGACTGATGATGAAGGCAATGCCTTCGAAACTATAGTCTCTAGAAATAATTAAAAATTATTTTATTTAAAAAACAGAAGACTCTCTCATTTTATTTTATTTTTAACCTAAAATAAAAACAATTCTGTTACCATCGACAGTGAAATCTTTTATTCAACTAATATCTATTCTGTATTTGCCTTTGTTTTTATTTTCCTCTTTGTTCTGTGTTATACTTTTTTCCTGCTCTAAGACTTGAAAAAAAAAAAAAATTCTTCTTCCCAAAGCTCTGTCATGCAACCACCATAGTACAGCGAAGCTGTTACCACTAATTTTTTCTTTATTTTTACCTTTAGCATCTTCTTCTTCGTAAAGTAAATTTTTTTAATTTGTTGGGGGCTACTATAAAGAGTATTTGGTTCATATTTTTGTCTTAAAAAAATATTCAAACAATTAAAAATTGAATTGCATCTGAAAATGGTTTTCAAAATTTCAATCCACTTTGCATAAAACTTAATTTTCGAGCATTTATTCATTATGTTCAAATGGCTGGAATTTGAGAAAAATGTTATTAAAAAAAAAAAAAAAAAAGATTCTATCAAAAATTATTTAGAAATCATAATTATCTTGAAAATTTGATGAAAAGAGAGAAATTCCAAAATTACTTTCTTATGAAATCATCGATTTGGAGCACAAAATAAATACACTTGTTCATAAATTAAGAAAAAAATAAAACCGACTTCAAAAAAATTAAATGCAACAAATAAATACACTGTTATTATCTTATTTAGTTACAACTAAGCATCGAAATATTAACATGAAATTACTTTTAAAGTCGGTGCCAAACATATACCTTTTGTGAATCGCACCTGACGGATCTTACTTATAATGTTTGGCGGGTACGCTCGCTTATAGGTATAGTTTGTTTGTCACCGACTTCAAAAAGTAATTTCATGTTAATATTTCGTCGTTTAGTTGTAACTAAATAAGATAATAATTATTTTATACCTTTTAGTGTATTTTATTTGTTGCATTTTATTTTTTTCTTAAAATTATTTTTATTTTTCTCTTTTAGTGATGTTATTAATAGTGATCATATCATCATAACTTGACCAAATTAATATGGCACCATCCCTAAGATACCCCTTTCCAATAAAAAAAGAATCATCGAAATCGGTTCATAAACAAAGAAGTTAGGCCTGAACAACCAATAAAAAGGTCTAATATCAATAAAAACGGGACCAATCGGAAGCTAGACTGAACCTAATTCAAATTTTTTTTCAAAATCGATTCTCAATTGGCGGAGATATGAGCTAACATAGACACAAAAATAAACTGCAACGGATCGTTGCTAAACTTTATCCAAATGCATTTGAAATATTAATATGTTTTGCTGGCTTGGTGTGTACTGGATATATTAATTATTTATCCTTTAACAATAAAAAAATAATATGTTTATTCCTTTATTATTAATCAGATATCACTTGCAATTTGCAGTTCATGTTGAATAATGATCGATTCTCATTTAATAGTCGAGGAATAACCATTCTACCTTCAAACTTGAGTTGTTTACCAAAAAAGAATTTAGTCTTTTTGATTTTAAGTCTATTCTTCCACGTTTTCAGTAGAGGTTGCCATTAATAGTCAAAACATAAAAAATGGAATGCAATAAGAAAGCACTCTTCTAGTATCGATCGATGTTTTTGATTTTATGTCGATTCCTCCATGTCTTCAGCAATGGTTACCAATAATAATCGAAACACATAAATAACATTGTTAGTAAAGCTCGTAAAACCTTGGGTTTCATCACGCGGATAACCTCATCCTTTCGAAACATAGATGCACTCAAATTCTTGTTCACCGTCGTGAGAAGTAAACTTGAATACTGCAGTGTAATATGGAACCCCTACTATGAGATACATAAGGCATCCTTGGAAAGAGTCCAGCATAAATTTTTGAGGACGGTTAATTATAAACTAGGCATAAGTATAGATAATCTGAATTATGACTATCTAATTTCACACCTGAACAACGACGTGATTACAATGACATTTCCTTCCTGCTTAAACTAATTTCCGGAATAATCGTGTGTCCAAAAATTTAGAATCCCATCCCATAGCACGAGATCCCAAGATATGTTTGTAGTTCCACATCACTCGACTAACTTCGGTAAAACCAACGCCATTGACAGAATTCAAACACTAGCAAATAAACACTCGACCAATCTTGACCTTTCCAGCACAACTCCTCACCAACTCAAAAAAATCATCTTAAAACCATCAGCCACATTGTAAAAACCACCGTAATAAGTTTGTTTTTTTTCTCTCTGATACCTATCTGTTATTTTATTATATCCATATTGTTTTAATATTGTATCCTGTATATGTTTCTTTTTCTGTATTGGACATCTTGTCCGTAAAACTAGCTAAACAGCTAAATAAATAAATAAAACGTCAAAAACCTAATGTAGAATGGTTATTCCTCAAGTACTAGATGAGAATCAATCGCTATTTTTGATTTTAACTCGATTCCTCTATGTCTTCAGCAATGGTTACCAATAATAATCGAAGTGTCAAAAATCTAATGTAGAATTGTTATTCCTCAAGTAATAGATGAGAATCAATCGCTATTTTTGATTTTAAGTCGATTCCTCTATGTCTTCAGCAATGGTTACCAATAAAAACCGAAACGTCAAAAATCCAATATAGAATGGTTATTCCTCAAGTACTAGATGAGAATCAATCGCCATTTTTGGTTTTAAGTCGATTCCTCTATAAAGGTAACGGATAAGAAAAGAACGTAGTTGCTATGGTTACTTATAAACTTTCCTCCCAAATTTGTAGCATTTCACAGAGAAAAGCCTATCCACTCTTACTTAGGTTAAATGAGTCCTATATTAAACAGATAAAATGAATAAATTTTAAAAAATTTAAAAAATCTTACTTTAGAGTAAAGTACTTTAAAATATAATTTTACTAAAAACTTTATTTAACCTTTTGTCGTCCCAAGGTACTTAATAAGGATATTAAATTTCATCAAAATTGGTTAAGTCATTTTAAAGATATTTAGAAAAAAACTAAAATAGTACTGAAATAAATAATGTTGTATAATACTAATGTTTGTGGGCCGATATGTACCAAAAACTAATCAGCTCTTCATTTTGTTAAAATAATGGTAGGTTTTCAATTTCATTTCAATCGGTGCAAAGGTGTGGAAAAAATCGTGGACGAAAAAAAACGATAACATACATACATCCATACATCCATCCATCCATCCCCACGCACTTCCAAAAAAATTGCACTTTTTGGCCTCTCGACGAGATCCCAGCTAATTTTTGGCAAAACCGTCACGTGCTAAAATTCAATCTAATTGAATACTACAATTTTTGACCTTAATTGAGACCATGGGTTCCGTAGTCTTTACCTGAGGACCTCTTTGAAGTCACGCCGCGCTTGCCGCGAGAATGATTACAATACTTTTCCCATGCTTCTGCATTGGATAAAGTAAAAAAAAAAACTAAATAACAGAGAACCTCCTTCTTTTTGAAGTCGGTTAAAAACAATAATAGAAAGTTTTTTTAAATATTTTAAAGTTTCGGAATAAATTCCTTCCCCCTCTATCATGAAAAATTGATGCTTATTTGAAATTACTAAAGCAACTAAATACTTTGATAATATTAGTGTTTGTCTCGGAAATAGAAAACATTGTAAAACCATAAAGCGAAATCAATAGGTTGTCCTCTGCTTGCTGATGTCTGTATGAGTCGCGACTAAAGTAGTATTCTCATATAAAGATATATGTATTTATTTTATACAAAAACAATAAAGAATTAATTTCAATATAGGTATAATATATATTTTTATAATTCACTTTTATTTCATTTTTATATTTAAAGAAATATCAGGAATTCGGGGGCTCTGAAATATCAGGGTCAGAAGAATCCCACCCTTTAGTCTGGCCTGAGAGAATATAAGAAATGACGAGTTATGAAACAACCAGTGTATTCTACTAACTTAGCCTATATCTTTTTGAAACATCTGAATATTAATCAGTAATGAAGCTGTTGAAACTTTTATTTTGGTGAATAATGTTATTAAAAGTTGAAATTTTAGTAAATCACACATAATTAACTATAATTATTTATTGAACACTAAACAAATAATATACAGTACGATGTTTCTATCGACTTATTCTGCGATCCCTTTCAGTTAACTCAAAACGGAGGTGCTCACACTTGAGAACAATCGCAGAATAAGTCGATCGAAACTTCGTAGTTTATTGTATTATTTGATGGTGATCATTAAATAATCATAATTTTAATTATGTGTGATTTTACTAAAAACTCCTAATCATATTTTTTTGTTACTCACCTCCATAATAGGTATTAAATATATCAATTTTTCCGAGGAAAAGTAACAATAATACTAAGTGTTATATTAAACGATCACTAGCAAAATTTCGCTGTTTTATGACAGTTTCTTCAGGCTCTATAAAGAAACAAATACATTCAACTTACTTAAACTATACTATTTCAAATTAATCCAAACACTTTTTATAAACAATATCCTTGATCAATTTTTTCTAAACACTTTGAGGGTTCATTTAGCCTTGACATTCAGTTATACATATAAAGATTTAAATATATTTCACTCACACAACTATTTAGAGAGGGATAGTAACTTCACAAACTTACTGCACACTCTCAACTGATTTAAAAAATGAATTACAAAAAACAAACAAACAACAACGTGTTTAGAAATAAATTGATCAGGTTGTTGTTTATATAAGATGTTTGGATTAATTTAAGATATATGGTATAAGTAATTTGAATGTATTTGTTTCTTTATAGAGGCTGAAGAAGCTGAAATAAGACAACGAAACGTTTCTATTGATAGTTTAATATAAAACTTAGTTTTATTATTATTTGTCCTCTGAAAAATTGAATACTTAATGTTAATATTAACTATAACTATGCCTAATTTCATACCCAAAATACAGGCAACCCTCCTATAAGACAGTAAATAAGTTCCTAGAAAATGCCGTGTTGTGTGAAACCGTGTTATATGAGACCCAAAGTCAGTATAAAAAAGGTTACATTCCTAAAACTTATTAAAAACATTTTTTTAATTCAGCATAAAAGCAACTTAATTTTTATTAAAAATATAAATGTATGTATAACACAAAACGAAAAAAAAAAAAATATTATTTTAATTTAATGCGACCTTAGTTTAATAAATTTCTCCTCATCACTTCGCAGTATAATCAAACGAGAACGATTTTTCGGTTGAACGATATTCAGCTTCACTTTCAAAACCCTTTTCTTCATTTTGATTTTTTGCATTTTCTATCCTCTTTAAAAACTGTAATTTTGGCTTTCTTGCTGGTTCTTACAAGGAAATTGTAGATTTCACGGTATGGAGATTTTTACAATTTTGTTGCTCACTTTTAAATTTTCGGCTTCTCTCCGCGGAAGGGTCTGCAAACTTGTAATAATTTTAATGTTAAATTATTAACTTGACATTCTTCAGCAACGAGGACAAGGATTTAATCAGGGGTGCCCACGAGGGAAGGGGGGGGGGGGGCTAAGACATAATCATGTTATCTGGTGCTGTAAAATTTTTCGCAATTTTTTATAGTGTTAGAACGAAATAATGTTAGGAGCCGTCCATAAATTACGTCACACAGCACGAGGGTGGGAGGCATCCGAGATTTGTGACAAAATGTGACAGGGGGCCCGGGGATGGTGATGTCACAAAAGTCAAATTTCTACAATTATTAAATTATAGGGTATACAAATGATAGTGCGACATCACAATACAGGAAGGCTCAATGAAAATGTGACAGATTGTGTCACAGGGCCTCCAAGGGGGCCTAAAAATCTTGAAATTCGTGTGACGTAATTTATGGACGACCCCTTACAGTGTGCAGTGTTATACGAGGGTTCCCGCAATTTATCCTTTCGTGTTAGAGCGAATCCGTGTTGTAAAATTCCGTGCTGTAGCAGTGCTGCCTGTAGTTATTTTATTTCACTTGTTTGTTGATGGGTATCTAGAAAGCATCGCTCTTTGCTCCTTTTTTAGCTTTCATGTAATATATATATATATAAAAATGAAAGATCGAAAAAAAAGTCAATCTTGGTTATATAAGTAGCAATGTCTTTTGAAATATGTCATCGATTGGAATCCAATAGTGAATGATAAGAGTTGCCTTTTGGCGTGACCTTAGACCGAGTTTTGAAAAATTCGGGGCGGACAAAAAATCAGCCACGGGTCATGCATTTAGTTCAATCGAAATGCTTCTTCTCTCTAGTAGCCGACTTTTTTCATCTTCTCTTTCTTTTTTTATTAGCTGTTTTTTTTCTTGTTTTTTTTCCCTTCTTCAACTACTACTCTCTATTTTTATCTCTCCCTGCACACCAAAAAGCAATTCATGATGCTCTTATAAAGAAACTTTTTAAGATATTTTATCATTTTTTCCAAAACAATATGGCTGGAATGAATTGTAAGTGTAATATTTTTAAAACGTTCGCCTAGTATTCCAACGGGGAAAATCTGTTTAAGTGAATTGGATTTTTTTCCCCACAATTTTTATGGTTAACAAGTAAACAAAGTGTAATTCATTAAAAGAATCTCCTCATTCTTTTGCTCTTTTTCATTTGTTCAATTTCCATTATTTCTATATGCTCAATAAACAAATTGAAGGAATAATATGCTAGACTTTACTATGAGAATTTGAAGGAGACAATTATGTATCTCTGTTAGAATTATAAATTTTATTTATTTATAACGAGACATTCATAAATTAATTCCTGTGAATCCATTGTAATAGACTGATGAAGAGGGTAAACCCCTCGAAACTATAGTCTCGTTATAAATAAATAAAATTGATAATTCCAGCAGAAGACACACTCTTTTATTGCTCTCCTTCAATATATAAAACTTCTGCTACTCGGCAAAAAAACTTTCAATTTAATATTATCTGCTATTTCTCATGTGGGCAATTACCGATTTTAATATGGGAATTTGGATTGACAATTTTGGAGAATAAAGTAAAGTAATTTTTAATTTAATTTATCTAAAGCCTGGTTCACACGAGACATTTTCTCTTACTTGTTCCTTACTTGTTCAACCTACTTGTAATTTGAAGATAGTTCAGTCAGGCATATTTTTCGCCTGTTGGCTTCACACGTAGCTTTTTCAGAAAATTTTCAAGTTTGCCGGCTAGGTTGCGCACTGATGTGTCAGTCCAGACAGCTGGACTATCATCTTTCAGTTTCATCTCAGATGCAAACAATAATGGCTGACAATAATATTATTGCTGAAATTATCAATCGCAGACGAATTTGGAAGGCATATTCTCTTTATTCATTGCAGTAAATAGTTGAACAGTGAGAAACAAAATGTCACCTGCTCTGTAATATCAGATGATGTATTGTGTCAATACCCATATCACCCACGTGACAAAATAATGCTTTCCGCACAGCCACTGCCAGCTTCAAGTAGCTAAACTTTTACTTTATCCAATGCAAAGCATGGGTAGCAAGTATTGTAATCGCTTCCGGGGCAAGCGTGGCTTCAAAGGGTCCTCAGGTAAAGACTACGGAACCCATGGACTCAATTAAAGTCACAAATTGTAGTATTCAATTAGGTTGAATTTTAGCACGTGACGGTTTTGCCAAAAATTACAAGGGGTCTCTGCCGAGAGGCCAAAAAGTGCGATTTTTTCATTTAGTGCGTGCGGATGTATGGATGGATGTATGGATGGATGTATGGATGGATGTATGTATGGATGTATGTTATCGTTTTTTTGGCACACGATTTTTTCCACACCGTTACACCGATTGAAATGAAATTGAAAACCTACCATTAGTTTAACAAATGAAGCGCTGATTAGTTTTGGTACATATCGGCCCACAAACATTAGTACTTTATTTCAGTACTTTTTTAGTTTTTTCTAAATATCTTGAAAATGACTTAACCAATTTTGATGTAAATTTAATATCCTAATTAAGTACCTTGGGGACCACAAAAAAGGTTAAATAAAGTTTTTAGTAAAATTATATTTTAAAGTACTTTACTCTAGTGTAAGATGGTACTTTTTTTAATTTTTTAAATTCTTTAAAATTTATTCATTTGAAAGTTTTAATATAGCTCATTTAGCCTTGCTTAAGTAAGAATGGATAGGCTTTCTCTGTGAAATGCTAAAAATTTGGGAGGAATTTTTATGAGTAACCATAGCAACTGCATTGTTTTCTTATCCGTTACCTTTGTTGAAGACAGAGAAATCGATTTTAAACCAAAAATAGCGATTGATTCTCATCTAGTACTTGAGGAATAATCATTCTATATTGATTTTTGACGTTTCTGTTTTTATTAGTAACCATTGCTGAAGACATAGAGAAATCGACTTTAAACCAAAAATAATGCTATTGATTCTCATCTAGTACTTGAGGAATAATCATTCTATATTGATTTTTGACATTTCGGTTTTTATTGGTAACCATTGTTGAAGACATGGAGGAATCGACTTAAAATCAAAATAGCCATCGATTCTCATCTAATACTTGAGGAATAACCATTCTATATTGGATTTTTGGCGTTTCGGTTTTTATTGGTAACCATTGCTGAAGACATAGAGAAATCGACTTTAAACCAAAAATATGATTGATTCTCATCTAATACTTGAGGAATAACCATTCTATATTGGATTTTTGACATTTCAGGGTTTTTTATTGCACATTGCTGAAAGACATGGAGGAATCGACTTAAAATAAAAAAATATCGATTCTCATCTAATAATTTTCGAGGAATAACAATTCTACATTATATTTTGACGTTTCGTTGGTAACCATTGCTGAAGACATGGAGGAATCGACATAAAATCAAAAATAACGATCGATTCTTATCTAATACTAGAGGAATACCTTATTGCATTCCATTTTGATGAAAACGTGGAAGAATCGACTTTAAAATCAAAAAGACTAAATTCTTTTTTGGTAAACAACTCAAGTTTGAGTTGTTTGCCATAAAAGAATTTAGTCTTTTTGATTTTAAGTCGATTCTTCCACGTTTTCAATAGAGGTTGCCATTAATGGTCAAAACATCAAAAAATTGAATGCAATAAGGTTATTCCTCTAGTATTAGATGAGAATCGATCGTTATTTTTGATTTTAAGTCGATTTCTCCATGTCTTCAGCAATGGTTACCAATAAAAATCGAAACGTCAAAAACCTAATGTAAAATTTTTATTCTCAAGTATTAGATGAGAATCGATGGCTATTTTTGATTTTAAGTCGATTCCTCTATGTCTTCAGCAATGGTTACAATTAATAACCGAAATGTCAAAAATCCAATGTGGAATGGTTATTCCTCGACTCTTAAATGAGAATTATTTTTGAATTAATGTCAATATGAACTACAAATTGCAAGTGATATCTGATTAATAATAAAGGAACAAACATATTAATATTTCAAATGAATTTGGATAAAGTTTAGCAACGATCCGTTGCAGTTTATTTTAGAACATGCTCTATCTTTTGAATCAAGCAAGAATGCTAGTAAGCAGGAGTGACGTCATTTCTGCCACCATCTTTCCCGCGACCTATAACCTTCAGCTATTTAAGACCCGTATCCACAGATACCTTCGACTCCCGCCCAACCCATAAAATTCTTTCTTCTTCTTTCACGATGGAGGGGCCAACCCAGGCCTTTAGGGGCTGTAACCTTTTTTTTGGTGTAACTCCTTCTCTCATCATTATCATAAAAAAAAAAAAAAAAAAAAAAATTTCGACCCCCTCCATGCCTCCAAATTTACAGTTAGCCGAACAAGTAAGGTACAAGTAGGAGAAAATGTCTCGTGTGAAGTGGCCATAAATATCATCTCCAATTAAAAAAATATAAATATATATAATCATCATCATCATCATCATCAGCCTGTCGATATCGACAATCCACTGCTGAATATAGGCCTCTTCCATCAAATGGAAGGGTTGGCATTAAGTCACCACGCTTGCCAGACGGATTGGTGACTAGGAATCAGATTATAGCCGGTCAAATATCAATGCAGGGACTCGGACTCGAACCCGGGACTCCTGCTTAGAAGGCTAGTGTCTTTAAGCTCTCGGCTAATCCGATTCCCAATATATATATTCGTCCACCCAGGACTCCCAGGAGTCAAACCTGAGTGCCAAGCCTGCTTTCCGGACAGTTTGACTTAATATATATTAAATATTAGTGGGTCAAGTCAAACTGTCCGGAAAGCAGGCTTGGCACTCAGGTTTGACTCCTGGGAGTCCTGGGTGGACGAAACCTTATATATATCAGTAGCGTGTACCCCATGGATGCTGTGGAACATTTAGAGTATTTTCATAAATATATAAGGTCGAATTCAAAATTTCAGGAGGATTTTGAAATTTACAAATTGTTATCCTTTATTCCAAATATTTCTATAAAAACATTTTTTGTTTGAAAAGTATATTGGTTCTCGAAATGAAATAAAATTGTTGCATAGTTTCAAGGGGCAATTAAAATGAATGATTTTTTTGAAAAGGATGTGTATAGACAGTTTGAAGTCCCTGCCTGGTATATCTTCCAGTTCAAGCATGTCAAATATAGGTCTAAACGAGTTTTAGTCGAATAAAAATTGTTCTATTAAAATAGAAATAAAACAAAAAAGGAATAAATAAAGTTGATCGGGAATCTTTGATATAATCCACTTGTAAGAACTCTCAATAGGTACCTATATAAGATCGGAAATAACTAAGAGACTATAGACAAGTCATAGCTTGCTTATAGCAATAGATTTAGGAGAAATTTAATATTTTCTTATAGGACAGACTGATTGTGGAAGATGGTCGATTTCCATTTCAGGGATTGTAGAGTTTAAGTCACACGATTTAATTTCCGAATTTATATATTTCAAATAATTTTTCTAATTAATATATTAAAGAATAATTAACATATTAAAGATAATTGTTATTAATCGCGCTTTTATATATATATATATATATATATAGTGAGAATATCTATATAGTGAGAATACTACCAATTCTCTTTAATATGTTAATTATTCTTTTATATATTATTTAGAAAAATTATTTAAATTCATTATTTCAACATAGAAATATATAAATTTGGATATTATTTTCACTTGATATCTGACAAAAATCACCTACATTCGATTCGCGATTGAATCAAATATCGGAAACTTATGATTAAATAATAGCAAACACCTAACACACGTGTTAACAGATAGAGCGCCCTGGACTGGGGGATTGAATATATAACATCTCAGATTACAAATCTTATTCCCAAAGTATTAGATGAGAATCGATGTCTATTTTTGAATTTAAGTCGATTCCTCCATGTCTTTATCAATGGTTACCAATAATAACCGAAACGTAGAAAATCCAATGTAGAATGGTTATTCCTCAAGTATTAGAAGAGAACAATGGCTATTTCGAATTTAAGTCAACATGGACGCAAATAGCCAGTGATATCTGATTAATAATAACGGAATAAACAAATTAATATATCAAATGACTTTAGATAAAGTTTAGCAATGATCCGTTGCAGTTTATTTTTTGTTATAAAAAACAATATATAGTACTTTCTCTGTCTTCCTCTCGAGGGTACTGAGTAAAATCTCTTAACGGATTTTCAGATTGATTAGATTGAATCACTCCTCCAATTATATAAAATGTAAAAATCAGATTTGATTGGATGCGTGGTTCGTTGTAAGACTTCGCCCTCCGCTTCCTGTTCAGGGATTTCTTCTTCCGTATATTCCCTATAGATTTTGATTGATTCCTGTCAAAAAGAAGGCGGCGACGAATAAGAAAGTCGTTGTCTGCTGTCAGAGAATTCCAACAAGAGGCCTGCCTGCAATAAATTGTATTCTCTGACAGTATTGAGTAGTTTCAAAAAAAAAAAAAAAAAAAATAAATAAAAAAATATTTGTCACGTGTTTATTGCACACCGGATGACTTTCACTTACTTCACCTCGCTTCACATTGAAAATAAACCAACCTTAAAATAATAAATATTTCAAAAATTGAAAGAAATAATAAAACTAATTTAATTAAAAGAAAACGTGCATTTTGTTTTTGTGATATGCAGACTTATAAAAATGACATGATGGGGATTTTTATTTTAATGATAATTATATTGATTCGACACAGAAGGTGTGAAACCTGTAGTCTCGGATGAACACTAGGATTGTCCTTATTTTGGGTATTTTCGTATTTTTACGCTGACAGAGGCTCATATGGTTCGAAATAAATAAAAAAAATATTCCCCAAGTTTCAAGCCTATATCTCAATTTTAACCTGTGCCGCCAGCAATGCAAGTTTCCCATCTAAATAACATGGGGGTTTTGGCAATGAAAGATCAATTTTTTATTCCCGCCAAAGTAATCCTTCAAAAAATTTGAAACTCTGTAGACTTTATCCTCATAATAGTACCCATTCTTCAGAATTTTTACAGATTTTTAGCTATTATATATAGCTATTATTAGTTAACAGATAGATAAAATACTGCTACATCTTAGTGTTAAAAATTATATAGACTCCAGAATAATAATAGCTAAAAATTTTGAGGGATAGCTATTATTATAAGGATAAATTCTACAGAGTTTCAAATTTTTTAAACCATTACTTTAGCCGGAGTAAAAAATTGATCGTTCAATGTCAAAAACTCCATATAATACTCTCCAAATTATTGGGGTCCACTTTGATATGTTTAGGAATTGGCCCGTCACTGAGGCAACATTCGTAACCAAAAGTCATCTAGTACGCATCATCGCAAACAGTTTGGCCAAAACATTCAGGATTCAGATAATTTTGCAAGTGATCACCCAAAATGCGACGACTTAATCAGTGAAGATAGAAGCCATTAAGACGTCACTCTAAATGAGCGTTGATAGTCCAAGTCTCACTCGCATTTAACAGAGTTTAAAGCAAGCATGCGCTCTAGACGACAATTTTTTGTGAATTGAGTGAAGACTGTTTTTCCAAGCCATTTTTGACAGTGTACCCATAACCTCCCTTCCTATCCTTTTTTGAAATTCTGTTGTCGAGGGAATTCTCAAGATACAGTGGGTGGCCAAATTATTATACTCATTTGAAAAATTATATCTTGCATACGTTTTTAAGGGTTTAGCTTACTATTAATCTCATAATATCGTTTCAATTGTTATCTTTCTAGGTTTATTAGCTTAGGACAATACAAATTCAATAATAAAAATACAATTTCGATATTTAGTGAATCCTCCCTTTCGAACAATCACATTTTGTATGCGCTGCGGCAATGCTGGCAAACCATTTTTTGGCTATTTCTTGAAGTGTGTATTGTGCCATGCTTTAACAATATTTTCTATCATGTCCCTTTTGTTAGTAAATATTTTATCTTTGCGAATTTCTTTTTTTATTGCCGCCCATACATTTTCGATCGAGTTGAGGTCTAGCGAGTTGCCAGGCCAGTACAAAAGGGTTATTAGACTAGATTACTACTAGATTTTTTGAAAAGTTTGAATAAAATAAATTTACTTGATAAAAATCATTTGAGAATTTGGCCATCTACTGTAAATAATTGAACCGAAGTAGGTGAAGTTATCAGTTTTTTAAAGCTGAATGTAACCAATATAAACTTCAGTCAAGGAACATGTGTTCTGATCTAAAATATGTTTTGTTAAAAATGATCTTCAAACCAAACCACTGCGTAGGTACTAGATATATTGGTATAAATAAAGCCCATGTCTTTTAATTCATTTTATTTCATTTCATTTTCTGCTTTTTCAATTGATAAGTTTTTATTAAATTATTTCGTGCTAATTCAATTTGAAAAGTATTTTTTATTTTTATTTTTTTTTTTTTTTATTTTTTTTTGTGTTTGATGGGTATATATAAATAATTTGCTTATTTCTTTTCCTACAATCTGAATTATTTTAAAAATCATTTTGTTATGAATAGAATGAATTTAAAATAAACTTTCGTTGAGAACGAAAAAAAAAATTTCAATTTCCTCTTTCCATTCCTCTCTATTATCTCTATTATCTTCTTTTTCTGAATGATCGAGTTTAATTAAAATAGCACCTGAATTCCAAATAGAATCCTGTTATCTTTTTATTTCATTGCAAAAGGCCCGTTTCATTCCCTAATTGCTTATATCAAGACTTATTGAATTTTTTTGCGTTCCAACTTGCACCCCACAGCCAGATAGAAGAAATATTCATTTAATCAGATGATATCTTCTTTGGCCCAGGAAATGACCTTCTTTCATCAACGAAATGCAAAAGCATTGCTGTCAACGATTCAGAGCAAAGACAGAAACCATTTCGATTATTTTTCAATATCGAAAATCTTATCATTATTAGGTATTATTTTAATTTAAAATAAAAAGTAATATTAGTTCAATGGAATGTTTTAAGATTGTCTTAAATTCAACCTCTTTTTGGGGCATTTATGACCTTAAAACATAGAACTGTGAATATATTGACTCTATTTTTTCATTATTATATGACCAAACAAAAACTGAGATGAAGTGAATATAACTAAAGTGACCAGACGTCCCAGATTAGGTGGGACTGTCGCACATTTGGGTTTCTTGCCCCACATCGAAAATGTCGCACAAAGTGTCCCACATTGGACAATATTTTGTATTTTAGATTAAAAAAAATTATATTTATTAATTATTTATATTTTTACAAAGTCGAAGTTGGGATTTAGTGACACTAGAGCCCGTCTTTAAGACTTTTATGATCAGCTGATGTGGAATATAATTATGTATGCGCTTGCTAGGCTACAGCAAAACCAGATGCTTAGCATTACTCCCTTCAATTGAAAAAGTTCTAAAACTATATTCCCCTTTAAAATAATATTTTTTGTCTACTGATAACTGTCCAAATGTCATCTGTTTCGCATTGGATAAAGTAAAAATAAGGAAATGTCTTTTGTGAAGGGTAGTCAAACCCTTAACTGATCTGCTAATTCAGTTGTCTTAATATCATCAGGGGCTCCCATTATACGAAGTGAAGCTATTAAATGTCGTGATAGTGCTTAGAAACGTTGAAGTCTATATTGCAAGTCAAGTGTAATTTCTCGTAAACTTGTGAGGAATTTTGTAACAACATATCACAAAATGAGGAATTATTGAAAAAAATTCATATTTCATCGGAAAAGTGCGAATGATTATATCTTTATTTGTTATGTTGATTTGTTGATGTTTCAATTTTATCTATGACTGCTCTTATTCCATTATGGTTTACAATCGATATATGATAATAAAATAATTATATAGATATACTAATTCCTGCTCTGAAATATGTCCTTAATCAAAGGTCGAAATGTCAGTAGGAATTTTTAAATAATATCATTAAATGTATTTTTTTTTAATTCTATTTTTTTTTAATCCCATACCCATTTATTACCAACTAGCTGACGACCGGACCTTCTGCCCGACGCGGCGTCATCTAGTCCCTGACCCTGACGGGGAGTTCGATCGTCTCGTTCCGGGCTTTCTAAAAAATGTGCCAATCATAGATAAAAGAAAAATGGTGCCAATCTTCTTGGCCAGATTCAAGCGCTACCACTGCCATCTATATGCAACTAAGTCAAGTTTCCAGCCGGTCCTACTTACCAAACACTCTATTTTATTATTACCAATGAGGCAGGTTCATATCTTCAATTTTTTTTTTGAGCGGCCTTCAAAGCAGCATCTCAATGACTTCGGCACTTGAGGACCGTAAACTACTAGTAGGAAATGTTGAACTTGAATGATTTATATTTTATGTATAGGAATAACCAGGGAGAGCACTGATTTGAAAAATTAAAACATTTATAAAATAATTAAATTTCTTTCTTTATCTATATATAACGTATATGATTTTACATACCGAAAATAATACATTTAGTCCCCTCCCCTGTTTTTACTGGCGGACAGTCTATACTTCTCGAGACTGGCCCCTGGTCATCTCTCTACTCTTATGAAAATAGAAAGTTGTATTTTAATAATTAAGTGCGGTATATCAGTTATTTTATAAGGAAACTTTTTGAAATTTTTATAAAAGCTATTAATATTTTAATAAAAATCTAGTCACATTTTTTTTTTTTTTTTTTAATAATTTCTATCAAAATAATAATAATAATTTTTTTAAATTATCACAAATTTTCTAAATCTCTTTTTTAAATCAGTTTCTTTTTTTAAAGCGTATTTTCTTTCTCTTGACTGCGCTTTTCTTATCGAAATAGGATTATTATAATTTTCATAAATATATTTTTCCCAAAGGATTATCTTCGAAGTCAATTTCCTCCGCAGCCTATTTTCACATCACCTCTAGTTCATTCTCTTCCTCGACTAAGATTATTTAGATTAGTTTAAAGGGCATTTTTTGCACAAATTTTCCTTTTAAAACTATTTAAAGCTTAAGTGGAAAATTAGCATAACTATAAAATAGAAAAAAAGACTTTATCCTATATAGGTAGTGAAAGTTGGAGAGAGTTGATAAGATTTTCAGAAAAATAAAATTTTTATTAAAGAGATCTCACCAAAGTGTTCTAATTTTATTTTATGTTTATATATGTAAATAAAAGTTTCAATATAAAAAAATATTAATGGTAAAATTTATTGAACTTTTAAGTGTTTCGGAAACTCTTTTTCAAAAATATTTAAATATATTTTATCAAGCATTGATGAAATTTAACAAAAATAAAACTACAGAAAAAATAGACTCGGTATACTTCCATTAATAAACTATTCAAAATTTATTTTTTGATATAATCAACAACCTTAATAATCAAATTTTTTAATTTTAATTTATAATAATAATATTTGTAATAAACTTTTACTGGGTTTTAAAATAAAAAAAATAATCTTAATTTGTTTATTCCTTTTTAACAGTGCTTCTCAAACTTTCTAAATATCAATGTTGGTTGTCACCTTAGTTTCTGACCTTTCTTGGAATGACCATATTATCTCAGTAACTAAAGCTGCAGCAATTATAAGCTTGGCTTTCTTTTCCGGACCAAACGCTTTTTCACCCCAACTCAACTTTTTACTTTATATTACCTTATATTATCACTACACTTTCAACATTTTTGAATTAAATTTTGGCCTCTGCTCATTGTAATTTTTTCATTGTTTATTGTTTCATTGTCATTGTTGCCCTGTGTTTCGCTACCCTAAAATTCAGTTACTTGACTCAAAATGGATTCGCGATCCATAGTTAAAGAAGCAGTCATTTATAATAGCGAAATATCTTTAGAAAAAATATATTTTCTTCATTTCAAACGGAAAGTTGTTAAACTAGAGATCTCAAAATCTACTCAATTCCCCACATTGTAAATACATACATTTCAACACTAAAACGAAATGTCTACATTTTTTTATTCTTTATTTATCGTGGGTGTCGGAATCCAGACATACAGACAGGAATAAAATAATGGTTGAAAATGAATTTTCTCCACAATTCAGACATTTTTTCCACAATGAGCAAAAAAACAATTATTCGAGTGGATTCAATACTAGAGCCATCCGACAGACATGCTTCGGTTACGTGATCAGAATTTTAAAATTGAAATTAATTAAAGACAAACTTTAATAATTAGTAAATATTATTTATTAAACACATTTTGAAGTAGCCTAATATATTTATGACAAAATATTTGCTATGCTCTTTTTTGTATTAACAATTTTCCTAAAAAAAACTTAATTATCTTTATCAGAACCAGTTTATTAATATATTCGATTTATATTAAATCGAAATTTCAATATTGTTTTTTAAAATTTGAATATTTTCTATTTTTTAGATTTATTCATTCTAATGCTGTTTTCTTTTTCAGGACAAATTTGCCAAAAGAGATAATGGCCTATCCTGATTATCCTTTTACCCCAAATGTTGGTGAAGGAGACAATTCTTTTGTCCACCATACAACAGTGGATGCCTATCTTCGACAATATTCCGAAGATTTTGGCATCAGACCAGCAATTGAGTAAGTTCAATATGCCATAATAATTAATATAAATTATACGATTGAAATTTTATTATGTATATATTCAATTACCTCATAAAATCGTATATAAGACTCAAATTTAAGACATACCTGTTTTTCTAAACATTTTTCTGTAAAAATAACAGACTTCGCATTTAAGATGGCATCGAAGTTAGCCAATTAAAAAAATTTAATTTAACTATGACAAACTCTACGGGAATATACATAGTCATTTCTTTAATATCTTATAAAGTCCTGTTGAAATAATAAATGTGAGAAAATAGAAAAAGCAAGGTGAAACATGTTTCACGAATCATACTTTTGTTTCATTTATTAAACATCTTTTTTCCCAGTCGATTTTACTGAATTTTTCACATTATTTTTATTAACATTTGCATTATTATAATACAGAGACCAGTGGACATATTTTAGAGGATTGAAGCTCAAACAAAATTATAAAAAACGATTTTATTTTTTAGTTATTCAAAATTCAATCAATCAGGAAGGAGTGTTAGAAGTTAATTTTTCTTGAAAGTTTTTTAAGGCCAATACTGAAAATATAGACAAGCAATGAGAAACATTTCTTGAATCATGATTTCGTTTCATATGCCTTTTTAACTTTTATTTTTTTCTAAGTAGATTTTATTCTGTTTTTCCATTTTCTTTTGAATTTATAACTGATCAAAATTTCTTAGTATTTAAGCAATACATTTTTTCCTCGTTATATTACAAAATTTAAAAAGCACGAGAAAGGTCTTAAGTCAGTGGACTTTAAGACTCTCAACAGCTTGATCTGTTAAAATGAATTTTTTTTATTTAGGTTCTACACTCTGGTTACGCTTATAGAGCCTGAGGACGCATCTTCTCGAGATACTGCCTGGTGGGTGGAGACACGGAATGTGAAAACAGAAAAAACAGAGCGACGACTTTTCGACTATGTATTCATCTGCTCTGGGTGAGATTTCAATATTTTTGTTCCAAAGTACCTCCTTTATAACCATTTTATAAAAAATGCTCTACATACGTTTGCTCCTAAGCTTTCAATAAATTATTTGGCCCAGTATACTCATTCTTTCATATTCTGGTAAAAGTTTAATTTTTGGAAAATTTACGGCAACATTAAAATTATATTGAAATTAATTAAATTAATTGAACCGCGTAAATTATATTTTCCCCATATTTATTATCTCATTAATGCTCTACTAGTATTAATCTTTCAAGTTAAGATAGGGATTTAGGATTTTCGAATTTGATCCGCTGAAAAAATTATATGTTGGTCCTACTAAAAATAAATATAAATAGTTTATCTCAATTCACGGTGGTGCTCAGGTTTCTTATAGGTGTTAAATAAAAGGCTTATTTTTCACCAGTTTTTTTTTTTAATTTATTTAAATGGTGGTTTTTAGTTTATCCAAATACTTCGGAAATTTTAACAATATTCCTTCTTTAGTGAACCTCGCCCAAAAATCACCGCATTTGATCAGTCTTCATAATTTAAACACAGGGCCACCGAGACATTTCATTAGGTCATTTTTAATTTTGCCCTTAAAAAACTCTACCAATAACAATTTAGTGTGCTAATTGACTTGTCTGTTAAAACATCAAAAAATAAAATAAAAATTGTTATTGGTATAGTTTATTGAGGATAGAATTAAATAAGCTGACCCGTTCTGATGTGGCCATCCACTTGACTTTACCATACAACCTGGCCCCCTCACTTATATTTAATAAAATTATTTATAATCATGTAGGGGAGGGTGTTAGTTTTTGCATTTTTAGACTCCTGGGAGCCCACTGATTATGTATACAAAATTTAGTTGAGTTTGGTACAAGAGCCTAGATTTTCATTTTTTGACCCTACACCCCCCCCCCATTTGGGCGGTTAGTTTTTGCAATTTTAGACTTCTGGGGTCTCACTGATTATGTATACACAATTTGGTTGAGTTTGGTAAATGGCCAAGATTTTCAATTTGTTTAAAAAGTAGTTGATTATATGTTAACTATAATATATTATGTGTTTCGAGAATGAATTAGCAAAAGAAGATTTTATCTTTGGGTGATATTAACCCGGACAAAATATAGAATTTCAATTATAAACACTTTGACTTTCTTCATCGACGAAATTTAACTTAAATATTTATTTTTATGTAAAGAAATGAGTATCTATTTGAGAAAGAAAGATTGAATTTTTTCTCAAAATCAACTTGTGAGATATAATCAATTAAATGAAATAAATGAACTAAATTCATGTTAATGATATTTATTTTTATTTAATAAATAAAAAAATGTTTTTTTATCAAATTAATTTACCAAATAATTAAGTTTAATTAATGCACCAGTTCAATTTAATTTAAATCGCCTTGGCATTCTATCCAAATCACTCCGCAATTAAGAAACATAGGCGCCATTGCATCTTGGATTGGTAACCAAATAGATATAAATTCGATTCTTATAGAAATAGTAGATATTTAATGTACTAGTGATATATTTTTATTGGATTTTAGACAACCACGGGCAATGGATGTGGTGTGGATACCACAGGACTTGCACTTGCTTTTCCTATACAGAGTTTTCATTCTTAAGCGTGTTCAATTTCCCTTTGTCATTGATTTGTTATTGGAGCTACCAAATTGATTAAATATACATAGTACTAACATTTGTTAAGGTAATTGAAGAGGTGGAAATCAAAAAACTAATGGACAACCAGACAACCGGACATCCAGACAGACAGACTAACTAACAGACATTTTGACAAAACAATTATTATCTCGAAAAATATAATTTTTTCGATGTTCACTTCTTAGAGCTTTTTTGTAGAGCAAAATGCCAAGGTTTCGCTCAATTTTTTAATCAAAATATTTTCAGCCGTTTTTGAGATATTTCGAAAAAAAGAAGGAAAAAACCACTTTTTTCAATACAATACTTGACCATACCCTGTATGGTAAAGTAAAATGGCGAAATGAAATGTCTCTGTGGCCCTGTGTTCGAATTTTGAAGATTAAGCAAGCGCCGTGATTTTTGTGTGAGGTCCACTGAAGAAGGAATATTGTTAAAATTTCAGAAATATTTGGATAAATTAAAAACCACCATTTAAATTAATTAAAAAAAAAAACTAATGAAAAATAAGCCTTTTACTTAACACCTATGAATAGTTTACTTTGGGAAGTAATGTATTTTTGTAATTGGATAGAAAAAAAAGTGTTTTTGCTTAGTATTAATGAAATATCCCAAGAAAGGCTAAAACAATTTTATTGTCTGAAATTAAGTGTTAGGGCCAAAAAAGCCTATTACCTATTGTTAATATCCCAAAAAATGATATTTCAAGAGATAATAGGTTTTGTTGTTAACTTGACTGACATATATATATATACTAAAATAATTTGGATCCTGGCTGTTAGTGACTCGGAAGTGTTTTGTTTTAGTATATAAAATATGCGAGGGTTACAAAATGCTAAAAAAATGGTCAACTGAGTTTTCTCTTTTAGTTTGTGATTCTTTAAAAAAGTGAATATTCATTATATTTTAGTTATAGAATCGATAATTAAAGAAAAAAAGAAAAAAACAGAAAACTAATCTATGAGTATCATCAACTATCATCATCTGTCCAGGGAAATTAAACGATCATGAAATGACATCATCATAATTATTAACAGTTGAAAAACGTCAAAATTAAGCACAACATAGAGATCTATTAATTAGTTAGTAAAAATGTTGGTGTGTTCCTTCATGGGTATGCGGTTAAATTTTTAGCTTTAGGTACCTCTAAAACCAATAATATTCATATTACATATTTAGTTATTTTGTATTTAGATTAAGAGCTGATTAGATTTGTTTGAATTCAATACACGCATATTTGACGTTACAACTGATTTTATTTATTTATTTTTAATCAACTTACTCCTTATAAAACATTTAATTACAATCTTCATTCTATGAGTTGTATATGTAAATTTTATAACCATAATTTTTTTTCTTTCCATTTTTAATTATATTTCAAACTAATTTTTCTTAAAAATGACTTCCAAATCTGGTGGATAAAATGTACATAATATTTCGATGTTTCAATTTAGCAAAATAAAGTCCTTTGGTTTAATTTATTTCGATAAGCTCTGGTAGCTTCAGTTAAAGGCCTTATTAAGTTTGCCTGGGCAGAGTGGGTGGCAAGACTATTTCAGTTTTAGTGTCATTTTCAGCTGAATTTAAGGCCAGTTGTCGCCCGGCTGCTTATAACTCTTTGACCCTTAACCTCCGGGAGTAATGGGCAAGTGTTTACTATTTCCGGGGGTGGAAGGGTCAAAGGGTGGACTCTCCATTTCATTATTAAACCTTTTCTGGACAGCTCTCTGTACTTGATTAAAATTTTTATTAATTTTTTTACTAAAAAAAAATTTACACTGAAGAAAAAAAAAGTAAAATGATTTAATAATTTTATTGGCGTTGATAAGAATATCTACTTTGGTGTAAAAAAATGATCAAATACTTGAGAGGTCAAAAAAGAATGTATCGTTCATGGTTAGAGATAAATATTTTTCTTCTACTTTATTTAATTTCTTTTCTTTTTTTTGTATTTTTCTGCAACATAATGACATCATATTCATCCTCGACTTCATACCTTCACAGCCATGAAGAACAGACAGAACATGGGCTACTACAAACATAATATGTATAATATACCCAAGAACAATAATTGGATTGTTTTTACTACTTTTATTTAAACTTGCATTAAAATAATCCAAAATAATATTAAAAGTATATTAAATTAAAAGTAAATTTATTTATTTTAACTTCGTTTTTGAAAGATGCTTAATAAAAAAAAAAAAAATAATAAATGCTGTGTTCTTAGTGATAATGTAAAGCTTGCTTTTGAGGATTCGGTACATCCAGCTGGATCAGTCATATTGGAAATTTTTTTTTTGAGATTTAATCAGGATATTTCGCTTTCTAGATTTGAACGCCTTTTCAAATGAAAATAGCTATAGATCTAGTCAACGAAGTCAACTTCACCATTGGTAGTCGAGCCCGAAAGAACTCTACAGTTCGTGAATAATTTATTTTTATTGAATTATTTAATTTTTTATGTGATTTTTAAGACTTCTCTGAGTGAAACATTAGACAGAGAATTTACGAACTGGTCGTGGTTCACAAAATTAATGAAAATTATTTACTCGATTCATGGGCATACTGGGAGACGATTTTGTAGGCTCATAGATGTCTAGAACAGGGTTGTCCAACCGCATGCAGCCCAGCACTGCAAAGAGTGTGGCCCAACATAAAATCATGAACTTCCTTAATAAGCTGACGTGTTCTGATGTGGCCATCCACTTGACTTTACCATACAACCTGGCCTCTCACTTATATTTAATATTTAATAAAATTATTTATAATCATGTAGGGGGGGGGTTAGTTTTTGCATTTTTAGGTTACTGTGTGCCCACTGATTATGTATACAAAATTTGGTTGAGTTTGCTCAAATAGACTAGATTTTTAATTTTTAACCCCCCTCCACCCCCCAGGTTGATATGCACCAAAATCTAATCAGCTCTTAATCTCAATGGACCAAAACTACCTGTGAAATTCGGTTTCGATATTTCAACTAGTTTTTGAGCTAGCTCGTCCACAAAAATTTGGTAACGCACAGACTAACGGACACCCAACCAGACAACCTGACAGACAGACTAACTAACTAACAGACATTTTGACAAAACAATTATTATCTCGAAAAATATAATTTTTTCGATGTTCACTTATTAGGGCTTTTTTGTAGACCAAAATGCCATGATTTTGCTCAATTTTTTTAATCAAAATTGTTTCAGCCCTTTTCGAGATATTTCGAAAAAAAGAAGGAAAAAACACTTTTTTCATGCACGATTACAATACTAGACCATACCCTGTATGGTAAAGTAAAAATGGAGATTTATATTTAGAGATATATTTATTCCCTTTTCGAAATATGAATGTACATTTGTACAATACGTGAAGCTTTTTTCAAGAATAAAATTCACTAAAAGCAAAATTATAAGCTCAACTATATAAGATAAAGAAAATAATGATGTTTCGAATATTTAAAAATTCTTCTTCTTCTCATATTTTCATTTTATGAGAATATTATGAATAAATACACCGCATCTGATCCACTTGAGTAGTTTCACGTGATAGACATTTGCTACTTCTAGAAAATTCATTCAACCAACACATGACATCTTAACCTATGTCACCCACACCTTGAACAATACTCTAGAGGCCGGAAAAGAAACCCTCGCTGTAGCCCTTGATATCTCCAAAGCTTTTGACCAGGTTTGGCACAAAAATCTTCTTGCCAAACTGCCAGCCTTTGGATTCACACCAACACTTCGCAAATGGATAGAAAGCTTTCTGACAAACCGAAGTATAAAAGTTGTGGTGGATGGAACATCATCTGAATCGTTCTCCACAAACTCTGGTGTTTTGGGGAACACTCTTCCTTATTTATATAAACGACCTTAGTGATCAAACGGCAAACCCCAGTCATTGTTACGCCGACGATAGCACTCTACACGGCAAACCCTCTCTCGCGAATAATCGAATCAATATTGCCTCCTCAATTACTCTCGACCTAGACAAACTGAATAAATGGGGCTCTCAAAATTTAGTTAACTTTAATTCAAATAAGACTCAATGTTGTCTAATTTCTAGGCGCGAAAATAGAGATTTCCCTGATATTCACTTCGATTCGAATACCCTGAAAATGTGTGACAGCCTATCCGTGTTGGGCGTCTCTGTCGCATCTGACCTGTCTTGGAATGAACACATCTCCTCTGTGGCGAAATCTGCAGCAAGGAAGATTGGCTTCTTATTCAGGTCCAAGCGATTTTACAAACCCCCAAACCTGCATTCAATTGCATTAAAAAAAAAAAAAAAAAAAAGTTTATCAAAAGAGAATGAAAGGAATTTTTCTCCACTAGGAAAATTTGTTTCTAAATCAAGAACCAAATTATCAGATGAGCCGGTGGAGTCTCATCGTTTTCAAAAATAAAAAATTATTTTTATATTTTTATTATTTATTATATTGTCATTGCTTTTTTTTTATTGTATCCTAAATTATTTTGTATTATTTCACTATATTTATTATTAAAATTCCAGAAACTATTTTTTTTTTTTTTTTTTTTTTTTTTAATGCAATCGAATGCAAGAAGGGGTGCACCAGTAAAGATGTAGCCCCTATGGATCTCGAAAGACCCTTGCATTACCGAAGAGAAGGGAAAGTTGATTAAGTGAGAGGGTGTAGACGTAGGTGTCTATGTACCCTGGTTTTGAAGGTTTGAAGATCATAGGTGCTGGGAAAGATAGAGGCTGGGAGAGAGTTCCAGTTCCTTGAAGTCATGGGGATATATGTATTCGCGAATGAAGTGGTCCGGCACTTTTCCAATTTGACCGCAAAAGAGTGTTGGGAGTCGGCAAAACGTGTGCTGCGTGCAAAGCATGCTTTGGGGGGAATTATTGATTTTATCTCATCAGAGCACCTGCCGTGATAGTATCTATAGAAAAGGGAAAGGGCAGAGACATCTCTTCGATGAGCCAGCGAGTCGAGGGAGTCGGTGAGGGTAGAATCGTCAATTAGCCTGACGGCTCGTTTCTGAATTGCATCAAGGGTAGCAAGAGAATATTTTGAGGCTCCTCTCCACAGATGAGAGCCGTATTCGAGACAGGGGCGGATTTGGGCCTTGTAGATGGTGAGAAGTTGTGGGGGTTTGTAAAATTGCTTGGACCTGAATAAGAAGCCAATCTTCCTTGCTGTAGATTTCGCCACAGAGGAGATGTGTTCATTCCAAGACATTATCTTTACTTGTCTTAAGAAAATCATCAGATGTTGTCAACTACTAAATCTGAGGTGCTAAGAATAATTTGTACTCTATATGTCAGAAGAGTTAAATTCACTTCTTCGAGAAGTGAACCCTAATATCAAAAATGCACTCGGATCTCTAGGCTTGCTTCACCTTCGAGGCAGACCAGTTCTGACATGAATAACAACGTAAAAAATTTAATCTTCGTTGTTAAAAAATTGCGTGGTCAAGTGATTCTAAATCTATAATAAATATACAGTATGACAATATTATTTTAAATATAATTTTTTGAGGGTTTCGATTTATGAAAATGTTCAAAAATTGAATTTCATTTGAATGAATATTTTCAATTTGAATATAAAAATGCAAATTGCCGATAGTAGTACTGTTAAGGTATCCAAACAAAATCACAAGAGATTGTCAACTAGTAAATCTAAATAATAAAAATAACTATATCCAAACGCCTCCCACTCGATAGTTTAATTAAGTCAAGCCAACTACAGAGCTGCGAAAAATGAACGAGAAAGAGATTAAAAGATTAAATAAAAATGAAATTCCAAATTCATATAGACATTAAGTATCAGCTTGGGTTCAGGGATTGGTGGCCAAGAGGATAAGAGCTAAGGCTCTTATAAAGGCATCGCAGCGCACATGCGAAGATCCCGGGTTCGAATCCCGGCTGATCCTTTTTTCTATAATATAAAAATCTTTTCTTCGTTCTCTAATTTAATATAAAAAAAAATAACATTTCGGATTTATTTGAAGAAAACCTCTTGTGATTTTCTTTAGAAATTATAACTACTACTATCAGCAATTTGAATTTTTATATATCTACTTGTATTCAGAGTTGTTAAAGATACATTTTATAAGCATTTAGATACAGATATACGTTTTGAAAAATATCTAAAGACACATGTCATCGCTGATCTTACAAAACCTCGTAAGTTCTAAATTCAAAGTTGTCCCAAGATTTAATGTCTGACTTCAACTCACACAAAGCAGTATCCGTTTGGGGAGAAGGTGACAAAATATATTAAAAAAATCTAATGTTAAATTTGAAAAATAGCTTGAAAATGTTGCCGTATTCGATGAAATTTGCAAAAAAAGCGAAGATTTATTTATTTATATTATATTTTTTGACCCTCCCCCATCCTCTAAATGATTTTATTAAAAATTAGTAGAGATTGTGGTGTTGGTGCAAGGTGAAACATCTTTAATAAAGGTAAGAGTAAATAAATATTATATGTAATATTCCTTAACTCATAGTAAATGAATATTACATATAATATTTATTTACTCTTATCTTGATTTTATTAAATATTAAATATAAGAGAGGGGCCAAGCATATTGTAACAGTAGAATCAAGCTTTCCGTGGCGCCGCGATCTGACGACGGATTCTTATAGAACTCGTCAAAATAAGACGAAAATCAAGAATGGCATAGGTAAATTTTTAAAATTTTCTTTACTTTATATATATATATATATTTTTATATGTTCTATTTTTTAGTTGCCAACATAATATACTTTTTTTTGTCTTCCGGGGGGGGGGGGGGGGCACCTGCTCCCCTGCCCATAGCTGGGCACACCCTTGCTTGATTCCATAATAATATTTAATTAAATTACTCTGTTATTTACAGCCATTTCGCCGTGCCACGACTTCCAAAAGAATTCGAAAATATCCACCAACGATTCAAAGGACGAGTTCTGCACAGTCACACTTACCGAGAACCGGATTCATTCCGAAATAGCCGGGTGGTCATTTTGGGAGCCGGCCCTTCCGGGCAGGATATTGCTCTCGAAATTTCTCCCTTAGCAAAAATGGTAAGAAACTTTCTCTCTTTTTTTTATTACTAATCTTATTTTACACTCTAAGCTTCTACCCTACCTTAACCCGGTGACAAAATGTAGTTCTGCAATTTTTGCAGTACACGGATCGTCGCAACACTACAATCGTCTTTAATTATTACAGAGTACGAGTCTGCGATTCTATTCTTGTTAAAGATACATTTATAGAAGCATATAGATACAAATACAGATACAAATTGTCCAAAATATCTAGATATAGATAAAATAAGTACAATTTGTTGCAAAATATCTAAATACAAAAAAAGGCTCTATAGTTGGATGTTTGCAAAAAACTTTTTCATTACAAAATCCTTAAATTATACAACCCTACATAAGAAATAAACACTAGAATTAGAATACACATTGTGATTGATTAATGATTTAGCCCAAGGTTTCCCAAACTTTTCCGAGTCGCGGCGACTTTTTTCAATTAAAATTTTTCCATAATATATTAATTATTTGGCCGCGCAGGAGAGCAGCCTCCTCTTACAACAGATAAGTAGATAACGCAATTCGTTTATAGAAACAGTGGTGATATTTACAGTTCTCTCTCTCTCTCTCTCTCTATTTACAGTAGTAGCTTGTTAAAATTTTATACATGTTTCAAATCAATAAAAACAATCATGAAAAATATGAATGGAAAAAATAAATAAATAGGTAAATAATAATTAAATAAATAAAAAATAAACAAAAATAAAACAAAAAATAAAAGATATTTACAGGCTAAGAATAGAGCGGGTCATTGAGTGACTTCGGATAAATCCTAGGTCACTTCATTGTTATTATTATTTATTTATTTTTTATATACAATTAACATTGGTTATGACCCGCTCTATAAGTTATTTTAATCAAACTTTAAAAGTTTAAGAGAGCCCCTCATCGCCCTATACGTGAGGTCGGGTAAGTAAAAGTATATCTAATCGTAAGTAAGAGATAAAAATAAATAAATTTTTAGCTTCTCAGTTAGTTTTTTGTCTAATTTGGCTAAATTAATGTCTTGCTTCAATTAATTATCAACTACGCAGCGCACCTATGAAGAGGCCGAGGCTCCCCAGGGCACCATTATATAACTGCGCCCTTGAAAAAAAAAAGTATAGGTACCTACTTTTGGTAGAATTTTGAATAAGTATATATAAATTAGTTAAAAAAAAAAAAAAAAAAAACGTTTATTTGAAAATATTTGCCAAAATACAAAATATTACAATACACAAATGACACCAAATACTCCTGGTCTGGTAATTTCTGCGCCCTGTGCCTGGGCACCGCTGGCACAGCCCTAGTTACGGCACTGGTTCTATGTGATCATTTAATAAAATATTTTAACACCTCTTTAAGTTATTTGCACATTTTGAAAATTTCGAGCAATTTTAGAGCTCAAAATTGAATTGATTGTTTAGATTTTTAATTATCCATTTTAAAATTATTTCATTAAGCATTAAAATAACAATAAGGAACAAATTTTGGACCCCACTTTTTTAGCCGAGAGAAATTCGGATGCCTGACACTACTTAACATCAACAAATGGTACTGTTCAAATAAAAATTGAATTTATTGTACCAAACGATTAATTTAGAAATCTAAACCTACAGAACAAACCTCACCCCCACCGACCTTTTACCAACCACCTTGATTTAATCCTTGGTCAACAAATGCCTCCAATTTCGGAAGGAAAGTTGCAGCCCTTATCTTTTACCACACAAGGACATAACTCCCAACCCTCCCAATTTAAAAAATCTGAAGATGTATCTTTATTTTTTATTTTTTTTTAATAGATACTGGTGAAAATTGAACCTAGATAGATATACAGATACATATTTTTTTAAATATCTAGTTACGCAGCAAGATGATAAAAAATACAGGGTGGGGCATAAAGATCTCCCACATTAAAGTAAACTATATGTTTACAAAATCTTGTTGAGTTTGGTCGAAAGCGCTAGAATTTTAATTTTTGGGGGAGGGTGGGGCATAAAGATCTCCCACATTAAAGTAAACTATATGTTTACAAATCTTGTTGAGTTTGGTCGAAAGCGCTAGAATTTTAATTTTTGACCCCCCCCCAATTTTTAAAAAAATATTTTATGTTCTTTCAAAAATATATTCAGTTTTTTTCTAGTTAAATTTTTTAATTTTTTATACCTCTTCAAAATGTGGGAGATCTTTAAGTCCCACACTGTATATCAACTGATGATGTGTCTTAATATTTGCATAATAGACTTATGTTATTTTTTAATCACCCTGCATAATCTAATTCAAGCATTTGCTTCTTATTTTTTTTTTTTTTTTATACATATATAATTTACTTAAGCATTTTGAAGAAAATCTGTTAGTAACGAAAAATAAAGTTTTTTTTTTTTTTGTTTTTTACAAACATTATCCAACTATAGACTTTTTATTATCTGCACATGTATATGTTTTGTAACTTTATATTTTTTCTTTGTATCTTTATCTACCAATTTAAGAAAACTTTTATCTGTATCTAAATACATTTTCACAAAAGCAGCTATATCTGTATCTAGATACTTTTAAAAATATATCTTTGACAACACGGAAAATAATTTAACTTTTGTATTATTTAATTTAATAATTTCTCTCATATATGTAGTACATCCTTAGGTAAATGAGAAAGTGTAATTTTCGAATAACCCTTTTATAGCTGAGTTTGTCCCTTCCGTACTCTGATGTTTTCTGATTTCTCTGACCAAATTCTTTACTCGAGATCGTCCATTAGAAAGATTCGCTGCACGCAGGTGTTTCAAAATTATCCTGGATTGCCGTCTGGATTCGAGTGAAAAGGAAATTGAATGAATCCATTGATCAAAGCTGGCCTTATCTCACCTTAATGTACAAACGGCTTTTGCTTTTAATTACCTGGCTGAATCCCTGTATGCATGGCTTTCTCGCATTGAATTCCCTGTCCTATTCCCGCATTCTGCGTAGATGCATCTCCATTGACGATGACGCTTCAAATGCTCTCGGCTCTCATCATTCTAACATTCTGATCTCTATTCAAGGTGTATTTAAGCCATAATCAACCAGATCTACTTAAATCCGAACTTCCGGATAATCTCGTACAAGTCCCCGGTATCGAAGCGATTTTATCACCGGATACTGTTCGATTTCGTGATGGAACTCAAATTAAGGCCGACGCTATTATTTTTTGCACAGGTAATATTAATTTGCTTAGATGTATAATTAAATTTCTTATTTTATGTTAAAAGTAACGATGTTATACAGAGAGAGATAGCTCTAGCTACTTGATTTTGAAAAGTATAAAACTATAAAACATATTATGAATGAGACTGCCATATTTTATTTTATTTGTTACGCTTAAATTATAAGTACATGGAAAGGAAAACATTTTTCTTATTATTTTATTCTAACAAAATATATATTTTGTTAGAATAAAATAATAACAAGTATTTTAAAATCATATTTATCATTATATTAATAAAAATACTGAAATAAACTCTGTTAGCCTTTAAGTCTTTTTTTTTCTCTCTTAGGTATTTTTTTTTTTTTAAATAGATTTATAGTTTGAAAATCCAAGCCCAATGATTTGATTAAATAATTTTTCGAATCGAAAAAAGTGAAATTCGGTCGATGTCATGGATTTCGAAAAATTTTTTGACAAGCGTGTCATATACTAAAATATTAAGCGGTTTATAAGGAACAAGATATCACCTTTTGAAAATCACCCCATCAACAGCCTAGATGTGTTCTACATTTCGAATGTTGATCATTTTAAATGCATCTTCTACTTGACAATTCGATTTCAAACCATAATTCTGATTTTTATGAAACAATTTTTAAAATTTATGTGTTGTTTTATCCATATTAAAAGGCTTAATATTTCATATAATAAAACCATATTTAATAAAACTAATGTTTACTCAGATATATAGGATTTATTGTTTGAGAAATTTCAAAATGTCGCTCTATCAATTTTCAAATCTGTTATAACTCATTAAATATTAAATTCATCAACAAGCGTGTAATATGCTAAAATATTAAGCATTTTATAAGGAACAAGATAACACCTTATTTTTGAAAATCATCCCATCAACTGCCTAGATATGGTCTAGATTTCGAATTTTGATCCTTTTTTCGATTTCCCCACATAATTCTGTTTTTTCTATCCTGATTTTTAAAATTAATGTGTTTTTTATCCATAATAAAAGGCTTAATATTTCATCTAATAAAACGATATTTAATAGAACTAATATTTACTCAGATATATAGGATTTATTGTTTGAGAAATTTTAAATTGTCATCATCAATTTTCGAATCTGTTATACCTCAATAAATATTAAATTCATCAACAAGTGTGTCATATACTAAAATAATAAGCAGTTTATAAGGAACAAGATAACACCTTATTTTTGGAAATAATCCCATCAACAGCTTAGCTCGTATGGTCTACATTTCGAATTTTGATCATTTTATCGATTTAATCCCATAATTTTTTTTTTTTTCTGAACCGATTTTTAAAATTAATGTATTGTTTTATTTTTATTTTGAATCATCTTCCAACGTGGCTTTTGCTGATTGTTCCTTCTTCAAAAAGTTCGTTGAGATCGCAAAATGACTGTGCTGCATTCCAACCTTTCTCGAAGTGGTAGAGATTGCTTAATTCGGCGAATATGCATATTATTTTCGATACGCATTTTCATTAAGTGAAAAGAGAAGATTATTTTTATGAAAAAAAGGAAAATAAAAGTCACGAAAAAAAGACTCACTAATTATGCACTAACACAATTTTATTAGAGAAGAATGTAAAGAAATTTCTTTATAGATTTATTACCTACTGTTAAATTTCTTTGTCTTATTACTTTATTTTTCCATTTAAATAAAAACTTGAAAGGAGACAGGCCTAATTCAAATTCTTAAAATTCAGGAATAAATTGAATGAGTTGTGTTTTTTGTTCTTATTTTAATTTCTATAAGTCTAACTCGTAGACCAATTGTGGCAGCATTTTGTGCAATCTCGTATCTAGACAGGTGCCTGCAACAGGTGCTCCATATAGACAAGGGAGAAGGGTACCCACTGAAAAATAAATATGAAAAAATAAATTGTCAAATTTTAAAATATTTTCAAAATATTGCACTGCTCTTCTCTATAAACAGTTTTTCATATTAGTTTTAATGTTTGACAAATAAATAAGGCTTAAAACCACAAGACAGAAGTGAAACCTTCTATGTTTATCGTAATCGATTCGAAGTGATAATATATGGCGCACTGAGCTCAAAAATTAAACAACTTCATCATTAGTCTTTTTTATTAGCAATATTTTATTTGTTATTTATCACTTTATTAGTGATTAAAGTTATTATATTATGTTAAATTTTAGCATTCTAATGTCGTTGAATTTTCACTATTAGTTATTTTAGCTTATCAATTTCTCTCCTTCATTTTAGATGCTGAAGAAGGGAAATTTCCAGTTTTTCTTTTCCCCCTTTATTAATGCCCCAAAATCTAATAGCATGGCAAATTTTAAAATTTCATTGCCTTTGTATTTTTACTTGATGAAAATTGTGATTATAAAACTTCACTCCTTCATTTAAGATGCTGAGGAAGGAAACATTTCGTTTTTCGATTTTATTCTTTATCAATGTGCCAAGCTCTACCAGTATGTCAAATTTCATCATTTTAGAGTCATTGTATTTTCACTATATGCTAATTTAGCCTATAAATTTCACACTTTCATTTTATGTCCTGAAGAAGTGAAAGTTTCAGTTGTTCGATTTCAACCTTTATTAACGCCCCAAACTCTACCACCATCCCGAAAATAATGAAAATTTACCGCACAAAACTAATTTAATATTCCGATTGCATATAAATACTTAGATAAATTCATTTGTGGCTAGCATTCTATAATAACAAAACGAATTTATTTATTAAGAGAGAAAGAATTTAATATTTTTAGGACAAAATCTAAGATTTTAGTAGAAATATTTTTACATTGCGATATAAGAGGGGATTCATTCCCTCAGAAGTTGAACCTGAAAACTAACATGGTTTCCGGGCAGTCAGCTCAGCCCTCGAAACAAAAACCTCTCTCTGACCCGCAATATATTAGGTTTATATGCGAAAAAAATTTTGCTCCATTCTTCTAGAACGAAAAATAAATTTGATTTTGACGCCTTTAACGTGCACTCACAAGTTTAAAAATATTTTTCCTGAAAACTATTCAAGATATCATCATAACATTTTGCAGAAAGTGTGTGTGTTATACCTATAAGCAGATAAAAATGCTCTTATTAACCTATCTCAATCCCTCAAATAACTAAAAATATTTAAATAGAAATTTAAGAAACGGGTTTTGTTTTACATTCAAAGGAAATCTCACACATTTTATATGGATTTTTTCGGCTACAATACTTATACTAATTTTATATCATTTCACATATTCAAATTTGATATTTTTAACAATAGTAGTAACTCGTATTATATAATATAAAAACTAAAATAAAAAATTAAATTATTATATTATATTCTGCCTACTAAAACCACCGCGCCTGGCTGGGCAAGGCATTATATTATTAATATTTAATAATTAATTTTATTAATAAAAGTTAATTTATAATACTATATCAAAAAATTAAATATGAAAAACACTTTTCATTATTTTATTTGAATATTTTCAGAGGAGATATCTCGTTTTCGGCCTTCTGTTGTCGAGGGAGACAATGGACTGAAACTCATACATTATTCAACAAGTTTGAGTGTATAGTATTGAAATATATTTTGTTCAATTTTATTATATTTAAATACACGATTATATAATATAAAAAATAAAATAATTTAAACAGAATTATATTATATACAAACATATTCGGGCCTGGTAACGAGCGAATCAATGATTACTTATACCTGCTGTTAATATTGAATAGATAATTCTTTATAAAATAATTCAAATTATTAAGACAACTTAACTTAAAAATAATTTATAACCGTTAATTTAAATTACATAAATAACGATTTTGATTGTTTTATTTAAATATATTTAGAGGAGAATTTTTAAATTGAATAGTTAAAATGTTATTGCAGTTGAAATGATTTATAGTCTGAAAATTCAAGCCCTATGATTTGATCAAATAATTTTTCGAATCGAAAAAAGTGAAATTCGGTCGATGTCATTGATTTCGCTAAAAAAAATTTTGGATATTAAAGGGAACATGCCTTTATCCGAAACTGAAAATATATTTGAAAAATCATTTTTTTTCACCAAAAAAATTCATGAATATAAATTAAATAAGCTGACGTGTTCTGGTGGGGCCATCCACTTGACTTTACCATACAACCTGGCCCCTCACTTATATTTAATATTTAATAAAATTATTTATAATCATGTAGGGGAGGGGGTTAGTTTTTGCATTTTTAGACTTCTGGGATCCCACTGATTATGTATACAAAATTTGGTTGAGTTTGGTCAAATAGGCAAGATTTTAATTTTTTGACCATGCACCCCCCCCCCGGGCGGTTAGTTTTTGCATTTTTAGACTTCTGGGGGTACACTGATTATGTATACAAAATTTGGTTGAGTTTGTGCAAACGACCTAGATTTTTAATTTTTTGGGACCCCACTTACATTTTAGACAGTTGAAATTTCTCCATATTTTTAGACTTCTGGGGTCCCACTGATTATGTATACAAAATTTGGTTGAGTTTGGTCAAATGGCCTAGATATTAATTTTTTGACCCAGCACCCCCCGCCCCATTTTGGGCGGTTAGTTTTTGTATTTTTAGACTTCTGGGGTCCCACTGATTATGTATACAAAATTTGGTTGAGTTTGGTCAAATGGCCTAGATTTTTTATTTTTAACCCCCCCTCCAACCCCCTTAATTTTGAGTCGATATGCACCAAAATATAATCAGTTCTTAATCTCAATGGACCAAAACCAAGTGTGAAATTTGGTTTTGATATTCACACTAGTTTTTGAGCTAGCTCGTCCACAAAATTTGGTAACGCACAGACTAACTAGCAAACTAACAGACATTTTGACAAAACAATTATTATCTCAAAAAATATAATTTTTTCGATGTTTACTTATTAGGGCTTTTTTGTACAGCGAAGTGGCATGGTTTTGCTCAATTTTTTTAATCAAAATAGTTTCAGCCGTTTTTGAGATATTTCGAAAAAAAGAAGGAAAAAAACCACTTTTTTCATTCACGATTACAATACTTGACCATACCCTGTATGGTAAAGTAAAAATATCGTATATTTTATAAATTAGGTATTAGTCAAAGACAAATTAATTATATAAGCTTTTTTTAGTACATTTATTTAAATAACTAAAAAATAGTTCAGGTAACATTTTTCGTATATCACTTACTTTTGGTAGTATAAGAGATCAAATTTGAAATGAAACATATAATTTACCATTTTACTCCAACCCTTTGAAATACATTACTTTATTTAACCCTATTTAATGTAAATTCATTTATAAAAAATACCCTCTATAAGAGTCAAAGCTTGACGATGAATCGTTAAAAAGTTATTGTAGTTAAAATGTCTGAAACATTGAGGAAAATTATTTCCAACCATGATTTTTTGCCTGTATATCTGTCTGTCCGTCTATTAGTGCAACTAATATCTGGATTACAATACTCACGATAAATAAAAAAAGAAATTAGTTCTGCTGCCAAAATGTTTATATTTCCAATGAAGAGAAGTAATTAGATTTCGAAATCTTTAGGCTCAGAACTTTTGGCTCATAAATTCAATTTTTTTTTTTTTTTAATGATTTTTTTAAGACTTTATTATGATGGAAGCATAAACAAATAAATAGGTCTTTTTAAAAATCATTTTATTAAATTAATTAATTTATATATTTTAAAATCCTCTAATATAATAGTTTATTATCTACAAATAATCTTTTATATCAGGGGTGTCCAACCTTTTGGCTTACACTGGCCACATTTGAAGAAAAAACAATGTCTCGGACCTCGGATAAAATATTATAATTCTATATTGATATTTGTTATTCAAAAAAGATAGTTAATAATGTAGAAATAAGAGCTTTTAATTTTACTTTTCGTAAATTTTATACCTGAAAATAGCTTCTCGTATTTTAGAGAAAAAAAATTATCAAGCCAAATTGCTGTGTGTTTACCAGTATCTACATATAAATCTCAATGCTATAAGGAATTTTATGACTTTATATTGGGCAACGGGTTGGACAGCCCTGGTTTAAATCGAATGGGATTAATGTAGGATATGAGGAATGATAATTTATTATTTAAAAGGGTCACGGATATAATAATCCCTGACTACCCATTATTTATTGACATGTAAGAACGTGCAAAGATCTACAAGACAAGTCCTGACAAATTTTAGTCCGGGAGAGAAATTATCAATTAATTGTGATTGTTCTAGAAAGTCCCAATTCCTTGTCTCCTTGTACCTACTAGAATGATAACTATAGACTTGGTTAGTGTGGTAGCGTATAAATTACAGAAATAATAAATATTTTAGAAAATGAACATATAAGAAGAAGAATATTTAATTATTCGAAACTTCATTATTATTTTTTTTTTTATCTAATTATATAGTTGAGCTTATAATTTTTCTTTTAAAAAATCTTTACGTATTGTACATTCGTATTTCGAAAATAGTAATAAATATACATCTATATATAAATCTCAATGTTCTAAGGAAGTTTATAATTTTATGTTGGACCATACTCATTGCAGTGCTGGGCCGTATGCAGCCCGCGGGCCACGGGTTGGACAGCCCTGATTTATATATTAAAATTAAGCAATTGAAATAATAAGTTATTAAATTAAAGAATAATGTTTAATATTTTAGTTTAAAATTAAAAATTAAAATAATTTTTTTTTTTTAAATACTCGGTAGGTTTCACAAATAATTATAAATATTTGTATAATCTACCTAGTAATTTATATATTCATTAATTTTTAATTTTATTAAATATGTTTCACCTCGTACCTACATCAATCTACCTGAATAAAAGTTGTACCGGGTGGCTCATTTCCGGGGAGCTGGAAAACAGCAAGAATTCAACCAATTAAAAAAAAGGAGATTCTTCAAACGTAGCCAATTATCGTCCGATCGCCATAACTTCGGTTCTTTCTAAAATCATGGAAAAAATAATTAATGAGCAAGTTCTTCACCATTTAGAATCTAATAAACTAATCCATGATAGTCAATACGGCTTTAGACAATTTGGGTCCACCGGCGATATTTTAGCATATATAACTCATATTTGGAATAAAGCACTAGAGACTGGTAAAGAGACTTTCGTAATAGGCTTAGACATTTCAAAGGCCTTCGATCAAGTCTGGCACAAAAATCTTCTTGCCAAATTACCTGCATTTGGCCTCCCCCCGAGCCTCTGTAAGTTGCTCGAGAGCTTTCTCTCAAACCGCTCTATTAAAGTCGAGGTTGACGGAATATCATCATAGATCCTTTAATACTAATGCTGGAGTTCCTCAGGGTCAGATGTTTCTCCCACGCTCTTTATTATCTAAATTAATGACCTATTAAATCTGCCCTACAATCCAATACATTGTTACGCTGACGATAGCACCGTCCACAACGCTCAATCCTTACTAGACAATCGCGCAAACATAGCCTCCTCCAATAAATTCAGATTTAAGCATGCTTAAAAAATGGAGATCCCACAATTTGGTAAACTTTAATGCTAGCAAAACACAATGCTGCCTAATTTCTAGGCTCGCAGAATAGGAACCTTCCGGACATTTCCTTTGATTCGAGCTCATTGGAATTCCGTAATAAAATATCAATGTTAGGTGTCACCTTAGGTTCTGACCTCTCTTGGAATGACCATTTTATCTCAGTAGCAAAAGCTGCAGCATGTAAGCTTGGCTTTCTCTTTCCGAACCAAACGATTTTTCACCCCCACTCAACTCCTTATATTATACAAGGCTCAAATTCGCCCCTGTCTTGAATATTGCTCGCATTTGTGGAGAGGGGCCTCCAAGTATTCTCTTAATACCTTAGATGCAATTCAGAGGCGAGCTATCAGACTGATAGGCGATCCTACATTAACTGACACTCTCGACTCCCTAGCCCATCGTAGATCTGTCTCCCCCCTTTCCCTTTTTATAGATATTACAATGGCGTATTATAGATATTACCATCTGACGAAATAAAATCGATAATCCCACCAAAGCCTTCATTTACGCGAAATACACGATTTTCTAAAATTCAACACCCCTACGCGCTTAAACTAGATACTACTCGAACAAACGCATTCGCCAATTCATTTATCCCTATAACATCTAGAGACTGGAACTCTCTTCCCCCGACCGTCTTTCCAGCAACTTATAACCTTCAATCTTTCAAGACCAGCATCCACAGATACCTTCGACTGCTAACCCAATCCCTAAATCTCCCCTTATCTTCACGTTACAAGGGTCCACCAGGGACTACAGAGGTTGTACCTTCTTGGTGCAACTTCTTCTTGTATCAATATCATTATAAAAAAAAAAAAAAAAAAAAAAAAGCTGATGCCATAGATCACCACTCCCCTGAACATCTACAAAATTTACAGAAAACGTACCGAGTCTTGGAAAAGTTTTCAATTTTTCCCCCAACCTTATAATTTACATTGCACAAAATATTAAAATAAACTGCAACGGATCGTTGCTAAACTTTATCCAAATTCATTTGAAATATTAATATGTTTGTTCCTTTATTATTAATCAGATATCACTTGCAATTTGTAGTTCATATTGACATTAATTCAAAAATAATTCTCAATTAAGAGTCGAGGAATAACCATTCCACATTGGATTTTTGACGTTTCGGTTTTTATTGGTAACCATTGCTGAAGACATAGAGGAATCGACTTAAAATCAAAAATAGCCATCGATTCTCATCTAATACTTGAGGAATAACAATTCTACATTAGGTTTTTGACGTTTCGATTATTATTGGTAACCATTGCTGAAGACATGGAGGAATCGACTTAAAATCAAAAATAACGATCGATTCTTATCTAATACTAGAGGAATAACCTTATTGAATTCCATTTTTGATGTTTTGACTATTAATGGAAACCTCTACTGAAAATGTAGAAGAATCGACTTAAAATCAAAAAGACTAAATTCTTTTTTGGTAAACAACTCAAGCTTGAAAAGAATTTAGTCTTTTTGATTTTAAGTCGATTCTTCTACATTTTCAGTAGAGGTTTCCATTAATAGTCAAAACATCAAAAATGGAATTCAATAAGGTTATTCCTCTAGTATTAGATAAGAATCGATCGTTATTTTTGATTTTAAAGTCGATTCCTCCATGTCTTCAGCTATGGTTACCAATAATAATCGAAACGTCAAAAATCCTAATATAGAATTGATTATTCCTCAAGTATTAGATGAGAATCAATCGCTATTTTTTATTTTAAGTCGATTCCTCTATGTCTTCAGCAATGGTTACCAATAAAAACCGAAACGTCAAAAATCCAATATAGAATGATTATTCCTCAAGTACTAGATGAGAATCAATCGCTAATTTTGGTTTAAAGTCGATTTCTCTATGTCTTCAGGAATGGTTACTAATAAAAACCGAAACGTCAAAAATCCAATATAGAATGGATATTCCTCAACTACTAGATGAGAATCAATCGCTATTTTTTATTTTAAGTCGATTCCTCCATGTCTTCAGCAATGGTTACTAATAAAAACCGAAACGTCAAAAATCCAATATAGAATGATTATTCCTCAAGTACTAGATGAGAATCAATCGCTAATTTTGGTTTAAAGTCGATTTCTCTATGTCTTCAGCAATGGTTACTAATAAAAACCGAAACGTCAAAAATCCAATATAGAATGATTATTCCTCAAGTACTAGATGAGAATCAATCGCTATTTTTGGTTTAAAGTCGATTTCTCTATGTCTTCAGCAATGGTTACTAATAAAAACCGAAACGTCAAAAATCCAATATAGAATGATTATTCCTCAAGTACTAGATGAGAATCAATCGCTATTTTTGGTTTAAAATCGATTTCTCTGTCTTCAGCAAAGGTAACGGATAAGAAAACAACGCAGTTGCTATGGTTACTCATAAAAATTCCTCCCAAATTTTTAGCATTTCACAGAGAGAAGCCTATCCATTCTTACTTAAGCAAGGCTAAATGAGCTATATTAAAACTTTCAAATGAATAAATTTTTAAGAATTTAAAAAATTAAAAAAGTACCATCTAACTCTAGAGTAAAGTACTTTAAAATATAATTTTACTAAAAACTTTATTTAACCTTTTTTGTGGTCCCCAAGGTACTTAATTAGGATATTAAATTTCATCAAAATTGGTTAAGTCATTTTCATGATATTTAGAAAAAACTAAAAAAGTACTGAAATAAAGTACTAATGTTTGTGGGCCGATATGTACCAAAAACTAATCAGCGCTTCATTTTGTTAAACTAATGGTAGGTTTTCAATTTCATTTCAATCGGTGCAACGGTGTGGAAAAAATCGTGGGCCAAAAAAGCGATAACATCCATCCATACATCCATCCATACATCCATCCATACATCCATCCATACGCACGCACTAAATGAAAAAATCGCACTTTTTGGCCTCTCGACGAGACCCCATGTAATTTTTGGCAAAACCGTCACGTGCTAAAATTCAACCTAATTGAATACTACAATTTGTGACTTTAATTGAGTCCATGGGTTCCGTAGTCTTTACCTGAGGACCCTTTGAAGCCACGCTTGCCCCGAGAGCGATTACAATACTTTACCCATGCTTTGCATTGGATAAAGTAAAAATTTTAAGAATTTTGATGATTTGGCAATTTTCAAGCCAGCAATGGTTTGGCAGAAAGGTGCAGCTAAAAGAGGCAGCTTTTATTTATCCCTTTATCAAGTGAGAGAATGGAAGCCGACTAGCTATCTTTTTATATCGGCCCAACTATGACTTACCCGTCGGGGGAGAATGAAATGCCCACTTGGCCATTGCTTTTTCAAATATCACTGTCTAATAAATTAACCAAAAAAATCTGCTTTCTATAGTTTTCTCTGTTGGCTGAAACATATTGCAAAGATCAGATAAACGGTTATTTAAATTTTTCCCCTTTTTGAAGTGAAATAATCACTGCGCAAAGAGGCTTATTCACTTTTTTCTTCCCTTCACGAAAAGTTTCTTGGCAAAAAGTTTTTGAAGTCAATATCTTGCTATTTTCTCTCTTCTGGCTTTTTTTATCCCCAGCAGAAGGAACATTCGCCTTACACCGCTCTTTATTTACCTTTTTGAGGAATCTCTTTGGGATACGAGCCATTTTTTTAAATGATATAAGTACATTTATTCATACGTATAAGAAATATTTTAAGGTTTGTTTAAAAAATAATAAGCAATGACATTAACTTAATAGTTAACATAGTTTGATATATACAATTGAATATGTTTTTATAAATATGAAACAAGGACATCTATGTCTTACTAAAAAGCCATTAACTCATTTTTACTTTATCCAATGCGAAGCATGGGAGAAAGTATTGGAATCGCTCTCGCGGCAAGCGCGACTTCAAAGGGTCCTCAGGTAAAGACTACGGAACCCATAGACTCAATTAAGGTCACAAATTGAAGTATTCAATGAGATTGAATTTTAGCACGTGACGGTTTTGCCAAAAATTACCTGAAATCTCGTCGAGAGGCCAAAAAGTGCCATTTTTTTTGGAAGTGCGTGGGGATGGATGGATGTATGTATGTGTGTTATCGTTTTTTTCGTCCACGATTTTTTCCACCTTTGCGCTGATTGAAATGAAATTGAAAACCTACCATTAGTTTAACAAAATGAAGCGCTGATTAGTTTTTGGTACATATCGGTCCACAAACATTAGTACTTTATTTCAGTACTTTTTTAGTTTTTTCTAAATATCTTGAAAATGACTTAACCAATTTTGATGAAATTTAATATCCTAATTAAGTACCTCGGGGACCACAAAAAAGGTTAAATAAAGTTTTTAGTAAAATTATATTTTAAAGTACTTTACTCAAGAACATTTTAATATTTCAAATGAATTTGGATAAAGTTTAGCAACGATCCGTTGCAGTTTATTTTTTCGAGAGATCAATAGCCCATATCACTTTTCAGAATTGGGCCATTAATTAATTAAAGATATTTAAAAATCACACTTATGTCCTGATGACTTTGCCAGCCACGAGGCAGCAGTACGAGTATATCTATTATAATAATGGGCTTGCGCGATGACGATGTGGTCTCTCTGATTTGCTGGGGTTTGGGGTGAAATAAATACGAGGGAATTTAAAAAAAAATTTAAAATCTAAAATTTTCAAACAAAAATACTAGAAATCTGGGGCCGGGAGTGATTATAAATTATTTTACTATACCATTGGGGTACCGGCGGTGAGGGACACCGGGGTCCAGTCGCTTTTCCTTCGAATTTTAATATTCTCGACACTTAGTGAAATTGAAAGTACCCGCTCAAGTCACATCGCATTCCGTCTAAAACATTTGCGAGTAAAGTTTTTTATATCCAACTTCACAGTTCTATAAAATTTGATCACGGCCCAATAATAAACAATGAGCCCAAAATTAATAGAGGGGTTCTTTCGTAAATCTTGGTAGTTATTTTCATCGCTCAGATTATAATGAAAGTATCGCTCAGTCGCAGATTAAATAATAAAAAAAGTGAAAACTATTTTAACGCTCGGTACACTAAAGCTGCCCTATTAATCGACTTAAATGTAAATTGTTCATTTATGGCTATACTATGTCATTCTCTTAAAATCTCCAAAAGAATAATTCAAAAAATATTTCCTGCATTTGAACGAGATATTCCAAAATCTAATCAGTTACTCTGAATTTTGATACAAACCAACTTTTTGACTTTCCGTTCTTGAGCTATCGTGGGTATCACAATTCAGACACACAAAGAGAAAAAATCATAAGTTGAAAAATATTTTTCTCCGCGTTTCAGACATTTTATAGCACAATGAGCTAATTTTAATTTTATGCTTAATTTAATACTAGGGCCGCCTGGAAGCGGAGTAAGAGTAATTAAAATTCATTACTACTTAATTATTTTTCTTTGTTAACCAAGTCACAAAAAAAAGACTAGTTTTTGAATCATAAAAATTTTGCTGAATATAATTCTTTCTTTGTAAAATAATATAGAATTTTCTGTGTTTTTTTTTATTTCAAAAAACTCTCGAAATTGTCCCGGTTTGAGAAAAAAATATTATGGTAAGTCTAGTTATAGTCCAACTTGGGATCTTTCTAAAATATCAGAATTTAACAAAATATGCTTGCTAATTTAAAACTCGTCTGTACTTGTCTTTTTGATTCTAGCAGCTTTTTCGTTCTCAATAAATAATTATAGCTCAAGAGGATTCTTTTTTCGGTGGCCTTTTACGAAAAATAATTTTTCAATTATTTCTATGATCAAATACGAATTAATAAAGGAGTCGATTTTAATGAGTGTTCATCCAAAGATGATAATTCACATTTTGAGAATTAAATCAATTGGAAGTTTTCTATAAACAAGGTGTAAATTATTTTTATCAAATATGAAATTTTACTTTTTCATGCAAGGATGGTGAAGTGATGTAATCATGCAAGACTGGCTTCACAGCTGGTTACTATATATTCTAGTTCGTTTTGGTGTCAATATCCCATAAATTTCCATAACTCAGAACGGGCTAAATTTTGGACATTCTAACTTCCCGTTGAAAAATCTAAACAAATCAGAAAGATCAAAAGGATAGCTCTTGAACAGCTTTATCTAATGAGCTAAAATTTGTTATCCGATCTTAAATTACTAAGCTGCACCTTTATATTAAGTTTCAAATTTTTTAATTAATCTTCAAAAGTTTTCATTTTTTTATAGTTCTACCATTCACTGACCAAGACATTGCTTTGTATTTACAGGGTATCAAAATAATTTCCCGTTTTTGGCCAAATCATGCGGAATCGTCGTAGAAGATAATGTCATCAAGCCTTTGTACCTTCACCTGGTCAATATCGATCATCCAACAATGGCTTTCCTCGGCGTTCCGACCCAAGTTCTGCCCTTCCCCCTCTTCCACCTGCAGGTAAATCTCAACTCGCTTTATCGGAAATTTATACTTTAAATAAAATATTTAGCTGTTTTTATATAATACCCAAAACACAAAATAGATTTATGTTAAATATTTGTAGGATTTTTTAAGTTTTTTTTTAACACTTGCAACCCAATATATAATACTTCTAATAATAATTGAAAATCTATTCTCCTTCAGTAGGGTTACTTAAACGCAATGGATATATTAAGTGTCTATAGCAGAGATGGCGAATCTTTTGAATTTGGTGTGTCAAAATTCAGAAAAAACCTGACTTAACTCGGCTGATGTGTCACATCTATATAGAAATATCCATAATTTGGTGATAGTTGAAGACCTAGTAAAAAAAAACAATAAAACATACATATTTTGGATATATTTATTTATTCAAAAACAAAACCTAATTATTCTTTAATTTAGTGACTTAGTGAAATTAAGCGCAACCTCCTTTTAATCTTCTTGAGCGAAGACCGCCCCTAAAATTATGCATGTCACCAAAATGTCTTAACGTGTCATAGGTTCGCCATGCTCTACAAGTTTTGAATAAACTATAGAAACACTTTACTTTGTATTGAATGTCTTTAGGTTTAAATTTAGAATAACTAGACCGTGAAATTTTTCTAATTGAAAAACAGTTGTAAATAAAGATAATTACATATAAAAGTTTAAATTGCCGATGTAATTCTCGTTGATATCAATTAAATCGACTCCGAAATTAGACAGACCTGAGTACAAAAGGCAAAGTGGTTCTATGTATATGTGTATGTGGGAATGTTTTAAACGGAAGCTCAATTTCGTAGCGACTTTGACTTGGGCTCTATCTTCTTTTATAGACAGCTATTTTTCATCTTTTCCGGAGCCACTTTATCAAGTCTCGTTTAGATTTTGGCTCGAGAGCAAACTCCCTAGTCGCCGAGAATTGGCATGTTATCAAACAGTCGCTGAATATATAAAATTTGAGAGTCCATCACTTGAGCTTCTCTTAAAATTTGAATCCCTCCTTAAAAATCAGTTTATTTAAAATAAATCCTCTAGAGTGATTCGAAAAGGTCATTATGAAGCAGGGCCTGTGAAGCTATTCTTAGAGAACTGGTTGGCAAAACATTTTTACCATCCTTTCAAGTAGCCCCTGCTTTTATTCAAAATAATGTCTCATGTCATGCTATTTCCAAGAAAAGTTCACGAATTTTGTAACTCACACAACTTTTGATGTTGCGAGTTTTTGATCAGATTAATGAGTGAGTTTATTTTAAAGAAATTTCTATAACTATTAATTTTGGAAAAAAATATTGATTGTTTTATTGAATGAAATTAATACATTTTTTATAATAAACAATCTCAAAAAGCTTATTAAATTTCCAAATATTTCGAAGAAAATGTCCTTTATCAATGGAAAATTTGAGAAATAGTTCATTTATGAAAGAATAATAAACTAGTATTATGAGGGTCTGCCATTTGTACAAAGTATATTACTATACCGTATATTTTTACTATTATATGTATATTTTTATATTATATATTATTTTATTTTTATAAATTAAAGGGTTTGTTCAGTTACATAAAATATTTATTTAATTATAGACAATTAACATTATTTATTAGATATATTTACTAAACAGCAATTATTTTATATTTATTTTATACCCATTACTAAGCTGTACTCTAAAATGTTTTCTTATACCTACTATATTACTTTTTGTTATCTGCTCAATGAGGGAAATCGCCTCAGACCATCAAATAAATAAGTAAATAAACATATAAATATTTTGAAAAATAGTCAATGATACAGATTCTCATGGAGATAAGATTACCTATAATAAAAAAAAAAAAATTCGGAAAATAATAATTACAAATTTATGAAAAATTTTTAGAGAAAAAATTATTTTTTGTAAATATAATTAAATATTTTATTTTTATGTAATTTTATCTGAATCATTTTTTTCAAAATAATTATATGTTTTACTATATATTTATAATTAATTCTTTCATAAAGAAACTATTTTTCAAATTTTTCATTGAAAAATTGGGGAATTTCTCCGAAACTAACAAACATTTGGAGATTGTTTTTATTAAATAATTCATTTAATATTTTAATTAACAACTAGTAGCGAAATATTCTATTGAAAAATCAAAAGTCGAGATTTTTGAAGCTGCTCAAATTTCAGCATTTTTTTTTTGAGTCTAAGGATTCAATGAAAATACCTAAATTTACGTAAATATTCAGAACCCTAAAAAGCTTGAACGATGTTATTTAATTAGATTTCAATTTAAATCTTTTATAAGAAGAATTAAGTAGGTGAGGTACTTATAGCTTATAATTACTATCATTTCTTTAATAAAGTTATTCGGTTATTCTTAAAAAGCTTTTTAAATTATTTAAGATAAAGTTATCTTAAATCACTCTACTCTTTAATTTGTTAAATCGAGGGGACATTTAAAATAACCGGCTATTTTCTTCTAAACAAAATTTGAAAAATTATCCCTTCCCGCTCCCCCTCCCACTAACTAACATACATTTTAACAAAATAATTAATATCTCTTAAAATATATTTTTTCTATTTTTCACTATACAAGGTTTTATTGTAAATTGAAACGTCTTGTCGTGAATTTGCTCATTTTTTTTTTTTATATAAAAATAGTTTTAGAAGTTTTAGAGATATTTCAAAAATTCCAAGTAAAAATAAAAACAGTTTTTCAGACACGATTACCATAATACAGCATATTCCATAAAGGTAAATTAAAAGAATTGAAGTGACGAATTCATATGTATCAAAAAATAATAATAGGTTAAAGAAGATATATTTTTATATAAAAACTTGAATCTCTTATTTTATGAATTTATACATTCTACATTGTAATAGATCAGTGTCAATCTAATAGATTAATAGATAATATATAGAGATATTTTGTTTATTAAATACATTAAAAATTTTGTAATTAGAAAATCGATAAATAGGGAGAAAAATATATGAATGGATTAGATGTGATTGTATGATTCAAAACTTTGTCTATAATTATTTTAATAATAGACTAGTTTTTTTATTATTATTTTCTAAACTACCCGTATGGAAATAAATAGATTTTCGAAATATGTTTTTTATATATTTTTTGAAAATATATTGAAAATATAAAATTTTTGTGTTAAATTTATATAAAATTTATACTAGAGCGACATAAAAATAATTTTATTTTTGAATATATAGAAAACATAAACTTTATAAAAATTTAACACAAATTTTTTATATTTTTAATATATTTTCAAAAATATATAAAAAACATATTTCGAAAATCCATTTATTTCTATACGGGTAGTTTTGAGAATTCACTAGAGATTAGACAAAATACAATTTACTTATGGTAAACTCATACACAATAACATAGATAATCTACAATAATAATTAGGTTATATAAATAAAACATTCAGCATCTTCTTCAATAACGAATCTAAATTATTTTAACTCTATAAGGAAATCTAAAAACGTTTTCAAGCTTAAACAACTGTTGTGTTTCACTTAAAATTACCTCTTCTTTAATCTCCTCATTTTGTTTCAATCGAAACAAAATATGGTAAATATACAAGACAGAATTAGTGAAACTTGTTAAATACAGCGATTTTTAAAAAATAATAGGATTCGTTTTTGAGAAAAAAATAAAATTTATCTCAACCTTCAATAGTGAACTTGAGTATGCAAAATATGAGGAGCGGCAACTATGCTCATATTCTTATACCTGAGACCCCAAATAACAACAAACTGGATATGCTAGGAGTTGTGTTGGTCCCTTCTCCCCCACCCCCGCCCAATTTGGTGTATTTTTCGAATTTTTACGCTGACAGAGGCTCAAATGGTTCGAAATAATTAAAAAAAAAATCCCCCAAGTTTCAAGTCCCTCAATTTTAACCCAGCCGCACATCGATGTAATTTACCATCTAATTAAAATGGGATTATTTCAATTTTTTTTATTCCAGCCAAAGTAATGGTTCGAAAATTTTGGACCTCTGTAGACTTTATACTTATAATAGTAGTTATCATTAAGAATTTGTACGGCTTTTTAGCTACTATAATTTTGGAGTTGAGGCAGTGGTGGATTTAAGATTTTACCGCCGGTAGGCTGAAATATTTTGCCGCCTATTCTCAGGGGCGGTTTTTAACACTTTTGGGCCCTAGGGAAAATCTTTATTTCGGGTCCCTACGAAAAAATATAAAATATATTTAATGCATGTAAATAAATAGTTTGAATCAAATGCCTCTTTAGCCTTCTAGAAGTCGTAAAAGGGTTTAATTTTTTCCTCATCACATATTCAATCTATTGAAATTTCATATATGTGTGTTATTTTCATTTATCTTTTATATCAAATAATTATTTTTACGAAATTTCTATTTTAAAGGGTAGTTAATTTGAAGTTCAATTTGAAAAAATACTAATAACTCCGTTAAATTTTTTTTAATATAAAATTAACAGATATTATAAAACAATTAATTATTAATAATTTAATTCAATTTTGAACAAAATTGTTCAAATACTTTTTGTGAAAATGGTCAAAAACCATCTGGACCGTCTTAAAAACCATGTTTTTCGAAAGCACTAGATGCCTTTGAAAAAAGTTTAGAAAGTCATATGAAACGAAACATTGACTTGTGACATGGAGGTGCATTTTAAAATGGTTCTAAAACGGCCTTTCATAAACGGGTGTTTTTGACGATTTTTTCAAAATTGAATCGATTTCGTTCAAAGTTGAATTAAATTATTAATAATTAATTGTTTTTTAATATCTATTTATTCCATATTTAAAAAAAAAATTCAACACAGTTATTAGCGTTTTTTCAAATTGGACTTCAAATAAACTACCCTTTAAAAATTCTAATTTCCTAATAATAATTATTTGATATAAACGTTAAATGAAAATAACACACAGATATGAAATTTAAATAGAGTAATGGGGAAAAAATAAAAATTTTTGCCATTTCTACAAGTTGATTCGCTCCCGGAGAGAAGAAATTAAATTTTCACACAATTTATTTTAAACTAAAAATTCTTAATCAAAATGCTATTCTTTTATATTTAAAAGTTAGTATGAACCTCAAGATAGATTAAATCGATAAAATAAGATCGATCTCTTTCTCACTTATAAAATTTTTGGTCTGTTATATCGAGAGGTTGTGTTGAGATCAAAGACACATTATTTGTTATTGATTCCAAGTCCATTCACTCTACTTAATTGAAATATCTTTTGAATCGTAAACTATTGGTTTTAAACATTTCTCTCATTCTGTTGGAAATTAAAACTTCTTTAATAAAAGTCCTTAAATTAATTTGTTTACCTTAAAGGGTTAGGCAGTAATGGTGAAATTTATGTGGGAAGTTGGATAAATATTGCTCTAACGTCCTAGATATTCTATATATAAAAAAATTCTAATGAAGAAACTTATTGAAAATTTAATTTACTAAAAGAAAGTTCATTTTATATAATTAGCTCAGATGACTATTTAAATATCTAGATAATATAAACATTAAAAATTAAATATTTTTTTTTCTGATTAAAGTAAAAATTATTTTACAAAAATAAAACCGGTTTTAGATAAAGGGTGCCCCTTAGATTGAATGCCAAGATTTTTATTGAAATCCGTGTCATCAACCAAATTCCATTTTTTGAATCAAAAAATTACCTGGCCGATTCATTGGGCAAAAATATTTACTTTTACATAAATCGTAAACTATTGATTTTAGACATTTCTCCCATTAAAACTTTTGTGATGGAAATTAAATGTACTTTAATAAAAGTCTTATATGAATTTGTTTACCTCAAAGTGTTAGGTAGTGATGGTGAAATTTAAGTGAAAAGTTAGTTAAATACTCCCTATAAACTCAACTCATTGTTCCCCTTAGAATAATCGAAACTCCATTATTACGAGGCATCACTTATATATTTATCTTTCGTTACTTCCAAAATTTGTCAATTCTAGTAAAAAGTTAGTTGATCTCTAATCGGATTACTGAAATTGAGACCTTGTGGTGCTAATCAGGCTGCCGCCCCTAGGAAAACTCTATAACTATGCCAATGGTCGCGACCACCCCATTTTGATTCAAGTAACTAAATTTTGGGGTCGAAAAACATAAAACGACAATCACAATCGTGATATTATATTGGGCAGCGACCAAAAATAAATTCAAAATAAGATGATGTGGCCATCCACATGACGCCACCATCCCCCCCCCCCTGGATCCGCGCATGGTTAACATGAACTTTTAATAGCAAGTGATATCTGATTAATAATAAAAGAATAAACATATTAATATTTCAAATGAATTTGGATAAAGTTTAGCAACGATCCGTTGCAGTTTATTTAATTAAATAACAATTTTTGAGTTCATCAATTAAATTGTCAAATTAATATTTGTGGGATTTGAAATTCATTGTAATTAAGTACCTTGAGGACCACAAAAAGGCCATATATATAGTTTTTTTGTAAAATTATATTTTAAGTACTTTATTTTAGAATAAGATAGTACATTGGATAAAGTTTAGCAATGATCCGTTGCAGTTTATTTTTTTAATTTTTTTTTTAAATGTACTTTAAAAAAATAGATAGTTTTTTTAAATCTTTGTTGCATTATTAAATTCCTCTTCAACTATAATGTGGTTAGAACACTATTATCTATGCTATTAAGAATGAATGACATTCAAAAATATGACAAACAATGCCGCCAACAAATGTTTAGTTTGCTAGTTTAGTTCTTTTATTGTTTGGCAAGCTATGTTGGCTATACAGATTTGTTTTTTGTTTTTCGTGAATTTTCCGGGCAACTTTTCCGATTTTTTTTACGTATTAACCTGAAATGGACTATTACGAACATTTAAAAAAAAAATTAGCCAAATCGGCCCAGGCATTTGAGAGATCTGCGCTTACAAAGAAAAAGAAATTCATTTTTATTATATAGATTAAAATGTTTCACCTAGAACCAACACCGAACTCCTTAAAAGTTATTTTAATTTTTAGTTTAATCACACATAATTATGTCTCTGTCCCCGGGGCGCCGCGGCGCACAGTTTTGGAACCTCTGTATTAGTGCATTTTGAGTTGTCCAAGTGAACCGCAAGGCCAGAATCGTAAATATATTTATTCAAATTGTTGAAAGTATTCTCCAAATTGCATTTTTTGCTTTACATTTTTTTAAATAAAGTAAAGTAAATAATATTTATAGATTTTTAAATAAAATTTTTTATTTGCTATTTGAGCTGTTTATTTTGAAAGTGGCGTAAGTCCAATTTTGAAAAAAAATGAATTCTTGCCAGATTTAGTTAGACATAGATATATTCTTTACATTTGTAAGACTCAGCAGACTCCAATATCTTCAACCAGCAGTAGTCTCGCGATATATATCTTGTTTAAAAAGCGCGATCAAAACAGTTCTCGTTAATGTGTTAATTATTCTTTAATATATTAATGAGAAAATTATAACTATATATTCTTTACATATCACAGCCAAAGGAGAACAATATCCTCATAGATTCGTCAAAATAAAAGTATCGAAATACATGTATATATAAATATATATATTTATTTATAAATAAATAAATAAATAATGGACTTAAGCCACTTTCAAAATAAACGGCTCATTTATAACTTTTAAGGAGATAAGTGTTGGTTCTAGGTGAAACATTTTTATATAATAATAAAAAATTGGGTAATATAAAATGAAATATAACAAAAATGCGCTTAGAATTCGAAATATTTCGGGTTGTCAGCCCATCATCAGGAGTCAGAGGTTCATTTATATATTTTATTTTTAGCTTTAATACACTATCTCTAGAAAATGAGGAGAATAACAATCCAAATGAGAATGCTAGACAAACAAACATTTCACCAACTTAGGGCCGGTTGTATGTCGGTTGGTAAGCTCTTTTTAAACGTTGACAAAGAGCTTACCAACCGAGATACAACCGGACTTTAGAAAAGCTGTGGATGGAATCCTAAACAAAAATTGGCGTACATACTCCCCTACTTCACTACTGGTTGCATAACCTACAGGCGTTCCCATGTTCGGGACATTGATGCAAAATAAGAGTCAAAAATAACACCTTTATCTTATAATGATTGCCAGTCTGATATGTGGGAGAGTTTTAAATCCTGTATTGGTATTAAAGCTTCTTATTAAGACGAATCTTAAGATATCGAAGAAGTGTTTCCTTTGCATATTTTATAAATCAAGGCATGTGCTCTGATGAATTAAAGTCGCTAATTCCCACCAAGGCGTGCTTACTGATTACTGATTTCCACCACCGTTTCTCTTTTAAATTGGAAAAGTGCCGACCACTTCATTCGCCAATACGTTATATCTTTAATTTATCGAAAACATGCAACACAGAGCTCAAGAATGCTCTCCTGAGTTCTTAACCGGACTTCATTCACAGCTTATATTATAAGTGGACACACTAGAATCAGTTAACCTAAATTTGGATTGGGTACTTTTAATACTGATTTTAATGTTGATTTGATATAAATAAGGGATAGTGAAAATTGATGTGTGGTCAACAGTTTATAGGTATTAAAATTACAAAATAGTTTTAGTGACTTCTAGAAGGATCTTATTTCTATTGTTAAAGATTCGATTTCTTTTCCCTCGGCCTATTCTTGTATTTAAGATCATCTATCTAATCTCATTTTTTTTATTTTGTTTGTTTGTGTTTTCATTTTTTTCTCCTCCGTTGATATTCTCTCCATTTAATTATTCTAAACTGGCTTTATTTCAAATGTCAATAAAGTTATGTAAGAAATCCAATCTATTTATTGGCTGAATGGATCCCCGTCTATATCTTCACAGTGGTTTAGCCAATATTTACTCTGCAGAATTTAAAATGTGTATCTCCTTGTCAGACGAAACGGAACAGCCAAAAGGCATAAAGATCAAATAAAACGAAATGGAATCGATCAGCGTAGGTTGTTGCGGATTTTAAGAGGCATTTTGGACGAAAGGCCCTGAGTGGATCGTGAAGTTAACCAACAGAAAAAAAAGGGAAACAGAGAGGAAAAGCGCGTGGGCGGCGGACAATGCGTTGCTCACATCAATAGGGTGTACTTTAAATGCGACAAACTGAAATAAAATTACAACTTTTTTGACCCTTGGAAACTATCAGGCTCTAGGACTTTTATTTGAAAACGAAAGTGAGGTGTTGGAGGAAATACGCAGCCTTCGTTTTAGTGTTTAATTAAACTTGGATAGATCATCAGATTGTTTTCATTTTTATTTAAATTGATTTCTTCAATGGATCTTGATAAAAAGAGTGAGTTCTTTTTAAAGATTCGATCTCATCTGCGGAACGTTTCACTTATAATAATAACAGTGAAATCGCGATACTTCGTATACCGATAGGTATATCGTATAAATATCACGATAAATCGTAAGAAAGTGCTGCTCCCTTGGAAATATCTCGTTATTTCATATAAAACAATGCATTTTAGTCCCCTCGGTATAATGTATTTTTTCCTCTCCAAGATCGACAAAACGTCTCATAATTCGTATTTTTCCGTTAAATTAGAGTCGTGTTTTGGGAAAATAGTTAATTCGTATAAAGCCAATTTTTTATCTATACATATTTATGTCTGTATGTTCATATTTATAAAAAAATAAAAATAAATTAAAATTTTCGAAATTTCGTATTTTTAATTTTTACCCTCGATAAAGCGAACATGTCGATATATCATATATCGTACTTATCCTTTGACCCCTTGAAGATACGATATATCGAGATTCTACTGTATTCATTATTGTTTCTAAGGAGCGTTCATAAGAAAAACTTTTCAATAATCATTATGTAAATAAATAAATACATAAATAAATCTTTATTATTCGGCCTGCTTTGAGGCACAAGTCCTCGGTGGATAGCTCAACCAAACATCAATACAAAGTAATTACAGAAATTAATAAACATCAATACAAATCAATTACAAGAAATTAACAAACAAGAAAGAAAAAAATAGAAATGTAAACTCATTAACAAATAAAATGATCATAGATTTCCATAAAAAGGCAAAACGTAATTTAAATAATTCCGTGCAAAAACTATGGTCTTGATTCTGGCGAAAATCAGCAACCTCTAGAGGCGATATTTAATGGGGAAATAAACCCGATAACTTTCTGCCATTAGATGTCAGAATGAGTGAATTCGCGTGATTTTTCATGTCATTATTAATTCTATATATCTCTACTTGATGTCACGACTTGGGGGGGGGGCGAATTTACAAGCTTGTTTTATAAATAGTAGGTATCTTCAAAATGTAATTAAAATATTTATCTGTCATGATTTCATTTCGGTACACGATACAAAATTTCTTTTAGACAACTTAAAGCCATAAAGACAATAAGAACGGAATTACGATCATGCTATCATGATGCATGGTTTTTATGTGATTGATATTTTGTATCTTCCATTGGATAAAAAAGTGAAACCTCCCGATCTCTAGGTTTTTCATCTATTATCAATAATGTTATATAACTTGGGAGAGAGAAATATTTGATATAAATAACACTACGTATTTATATAGGCATCGGCCTCTACTCGGCAATGCCATCTATCGTGAGGAAAAAACAAATTGTTATATATATAAGTAGGTAGTGTAGTCTATTATGGCTGCATCAGCTTTAATGGTTGGATTACTGCGGTGTAGAGCGGGACCTTACTACACTACCTATATCCCATGAACGTCGGAAATGGTAGTACAAAGTGGCGCCTTATTGTGAACAGGGCCATATTACTACACACCGAGCACGACGCCTCATTTATGAGGCATATGACTTAGAAGAAGAAGAAGAAGTGTAGTCTATAGCTGTAACGTTATTTACAGCGAGCAGCGGATTCTTCTCAAGTTTTTGAGGCTAGAATAATACTAAAATTTAAGTCAATTTTATACTTAATATATATTTTTAAATTGAAATTAGGTATTTGTTTATTTTGTAAATTACGATTATTTCTTTATGTTTTGCTTTTCTTTTTTCTATCCTCATTTTAATTGTGATTCATGGATAGTAATAAATCATACGCTTGGAGAATTAAAAGGTTAAGACGTCATATTTGAATTTATTACCCTCTTCCCAGGTGAAATGGTGGATCTCTGTTATCCTCGGAAGGAAGAAATTGCCGTCAGCTGAAGAAATGCGACATCACACGGAAATGGAGCTGCAGAAAAAACTCGAGCTGGGCTGGAAGAATTCTCATGCACATAAATTAATGTATTTTCTCAAAGATTATTGGCTTGAGGATCTCGGTTTCACCATTGAAGAGGAACCTTGGATTGATACCTACATTGAGGTGACTTTCAATAATTTTTTATTTTTACGTTTTTATATAATAACAAATTCTCATTTCAAGCTTTTAGAATTAATAAATTAGATTAAGATAGTTGGCTTATGAGAAAAAAACAAAAAACTAAACCTTCGATTGGGGATCGTAAGCACGTAACACTGATTTTTTTTGGACTGGTCCAAACTTATTAAAAATATCAAATATTTTTTCATTACATAGAATGCTTTTCTTAGACTTAATAACGGACATGTATATATTATATATAAGCTTGTTTTTATAGAAGTCCCAAATGTTTCCAAACTATCAAGCGCAGACGCAATTTGTAGAGTTGCATTTAAAAAGTAATAAAGCGTGTAAATGGGACAATATTAATGTCATACGGTGTCTGTATGTCCGACTGTCTGTCATAGCATTGTAGATGGGGAACCAGATGAGATAAAAACTTGAAATTAAAAAGTTTAATTTATTTAGTCCTTTTCCCTCGAATCAAAAATTGTATTAAGATTTTGATCGAATGATTATTTTGGGGAGTGTCGAATTTTATATAGGGTCAGAAATAAAGTTTGTTTTTTATCATATACCACGGTAGAGCTGTAAATTTATTTTTAAGTAGGATAATTTTTAAAAATGTATAATATTTTGAATTATAGTAAAAGGAATGTAAGAGTGAGGGGGGGGGGTCCATAATGGCGGATTTTATGGGATTTTTGTAGCTGTCGGTATTTAGAAACTGCTTAACTTAGAATTGTGAAAAAGATTCCTCGCATTCACTCATTCCTTCCTTATTAACTAAAAATAAGAATGCATTTGATATCTCAAGTATTTCGGGAGTTTTAAATTACGTATTAAGATTTTAATCGAACTAAACTTATTTTAAATAGTAAATTTTATAAAGAGTTTAAAATATATACTTTCGTTGGAATATCTCGAAAAAAAAATACTTTTTGAACCCTTACTTCGAGAGGTAGTTGATACAAAGGGGGGACCCTTATCAACTTGATTGAGAATTTTTAGGAAAAATAAAATATTAATTTTCAAAAAACTAAACTCATTTTAAATAGTATATTTTATAAAGATTTTAAAATACATGCGTATATACTTTCGTTGGAATATCTATAAAAAATTACTTTTTCAACCCTCTCTTAAAAGGGACAGTGATGCTTAGGGAAGACCCTTATCAACTTAATTGAGAATTTCGATGGAAAATAAAATATTAAATTTCAAAAAACTAAACTTATTTTAAATAGTATATTTTATAAAGAGTTTAAAATATATACTTTCGTTTGAATATCTCGAAAAAAATTACTTTTTGAACAATCTCTTAAGAAGGAGAATTATACAAAGAGGGACCCTTATCTTCTTAATTGAAAATTTCTTTGGAATATGAAATATTAATTAAAAAAAAATAAACTCATTTTAAATAGTAGATTTTAAAATATATACTTTCGTTTGAATATCTCCAAAAAAATTACTTTTCGAAACATCTCTTAAAATGGAGAGTGATGCAAAGGGGGAACCCTATTCAAATTAATTGAGAATTTCTAGGGAAAATAAAATATTTAATATAATCATTAATTCAAAATAGTTTCTAGTTCACTAGTAAACGTTTTTATAAATTGTTGCTATATATGTATATATGTGTGTGTGATTGTAATGAATTGTGTGATCTATCTATATTGAAGATTTAAGAATGAATGTTTCATGTGAAATGACAAATTCCGGTTCTTGAACGAGATGTATGTATGATTTCAAATTATTATAAAAAAATTTTGTGTTATATAATTCTCTATAAAAAGAAAAAATGTAAATAAATGTTTCATTTCAATTTTTAGAACTACTGAGGATGGTCGACCAGTGGTGACCGAAACTGTATAGTAATCAATTAAATAATTCTAATAGTTATTAAAATTATTGTTTTATTATTTTTGTGACAAAACCAACCCTTCAATTTAATGAGAAATTTAAATCAAGTCACTTAAGTTCTGGAAGAAAATTTATTTTCAATTCACAAAACTTATTTTAATTTAGTATATTTTATAAATCAGCCAAACTGAAAATTCTTTTTAGATCAGATGATTTACTATTTTCTGTATTTTCTAAAAATTGTCTTTATAGAATTTTTTTTTAATTTTTGTATTAATTTGTCTAAAATTTTATATTCTTTGGTGATTAAAAATTTTACAAGATATTTGTACCCCGATATTTGCTTGGGACTAAGATCTAGTTTAGGCATTTTAAGCGCATCCAAATTCCAAATGCGACTGAGAATACTCTATTTCTCTCCACCAACACGTATGTCTACCAATACATTGCTCTATTCAAGTATTTTTTACATAGTCAGTGAGAAAGCTTATAAAAGTTTGTTTGTATAGATTTAGAAACTTGAAGGTCTCTGAGAGTTCGGATACAGGGCACTCTATTTTTTTTTTTTTTTTTTTTTTTTTTGTATTTGTGATTCAAAGGACTAAATTACATTTTGTTTGCTACAGATAAGTTAATTCTTTGACCTGAGTCACTATTATGGAACAATAATCTAAATTGAATTTTCCCTCAACTATTTATTTTCAAAAAGTATTATATAAATTATATGTAGATGATTGTAACTTATTCTAATTTATAAAGCAACGCTAACAAACCAGTTTCTTTTTTTTCATCCAAGTAAATAAATTGATAAAACATCTCTGCAGAGGGAAATAAAATTAAAGATAATTTCATAGAGACAGCCATCTTCCAGAGCCTACTCATTTTTTTTTTTTTTTTTTTTAAATAACTCAAAAAGAAGGAATGAATCTATATTAAATTGACGAAATTGAAAATCTCGTTTCTTGCTTATTATCTTGGCATTTTTTTTCTTTTATTCTTATTTTTCGCCCTTAAAAAAAGCAGAATTATTTCTATTGCTGTCTCCTGGGGGTTGAAACCTGAGAGCCTTGCGAAATGATGAGGATGCGATCTCTCTGCATATTATTCATCTCTTACAAAAGAATATTTAAACAATTCTACTATTATAAATTCTCAGATTATATTATTCAAAAATGGATTATTTTCCAATTCCCAGGTGTCATTAAATAAATATATAGTCTATGCAAATCATTTTTATATTAAAAATAATCAAGATTGATATTGTTTCAAGTCGTTTAAATTATTTTTTTAATTGAAAAATATTCCCGTGTTTAAAATACTTGCATTTATCAAGAATTAATACCAAGTCAATAATAATATAAAATAATAAACACTTAATTTACTTAAACATAACTATTTTTCAACTTGATTTTGATAAAGAATTGTTTTTTCTGGAATTTGAACTAACAATTAAAAAAAAAATTATAGACAGCTAAGAACTACTGATAAACTCTGAAATTTCAAAAATAATAAAAATAAAAACAGCCGTTTTTTAGAAAAAGGCTAAAAAGCTGAAATTTATTTAGGATCTACGTCGGGTCTAATTTGATTCAAACTTTGTTTTGATATCGCGATCTTTCAACTAACCTAAGTTATAACCAGGGACCGGAAACCGAACCGAACGCGAAGCGAAAACCGTTCCGAATTCACTTTTTTTTTGTGAACCTGAACCAGAACTCGAAACAATGTTAAATTGGTCGAGTTGAACCCTAACCGGAACTGAACCCACTATTTTCAAGTTCAAAAAATTGGGTTCGTTGAACCCAAATTTACCAACTCCTGTGTTATATCCTAGTATAAAAAAATGTAAACTGCAGTAGCACTCTTCAGCGGTACTCAGCCTCCTGCTTTATTGGCGTCAAATAATAAATGACAAAAATATGCGTGAATTGTTTACACACGAGGAGTGCAAGATTAATATTTATACAACATTTACAAAGTTGTACACATTTTAAATAATATTTCATTATTCGTGTCCATGATTACTAATTAAAGGAAGGTATTTAAATAAAATGTATTTCATTTAAAGTCATGTCCAACTTCCTACGATTCCTTTAATTAATTTAAAATAATATTAGTTTTGTACTGAAATAAATACTTTTAACAAAACCTACATTTTTATCAAAGCACTATTTTTTTATGAAAGATTTGAAAGATTTCAATTTGCCGATGGTAATAGATTCAAATTTTCTTAGAAAATCATAAGATGATGTCATCTATAAAATCCGATGGAATGGATTATTTTTAATTTTATGTGAGAAGGGTTGTTTTTTTTTTATTTCAGATAAATAATTTTTATATTTTTCGAACCCGAATCGGACCGAACTTACCAAAAAATAATTTTCTGAACCTGAACCGATTTTTTTTTTTCATTTCTGAACCCGAACCCAAATCGAACCCTTTTTCTGCGGTTTCCGATCCCTGGTTATAACCCTGAAATATCTCTTTCAATTTATTCTTCTTCTTTTCACTATGCGATTCCACTCCGTACTACAGAGGTTCCACCTTTTTTTGTGCAACACCTTCTTGCATCAATATCACTAAAAAAAATGGGTAAAAGAGAGATTTACAGATTAAAGTTTAGGTGGTTCTTTTTATACTCAAAAGATCAGAGAAGCGAAATTTTTGTTGAATTTCTCTTTAACTAATATAGAAAAAATTTTAGTGTGATTCCCATTGGAATTTAAAAAAATAATGTCGAATTCATTCTATTGGAATTAAATTTTGACATTTAAAAACTTATTCTTTTCAAGAAAAAGTAAAAAATTTAGAAAATTTTAGAATAGTTATCAATAGTTAATATTAATCTTTTGTGATTTATGTTTCAAATATTACAAACCGTGGGACTATGTTTTTCCTCCGCCGAATAGGATCTTTATCTCTGCTTTTCATAAATATATATTTTCGGCTTGTAACATTCTTCTTTGTGGCTGCTACATATCATTGAGCAAAGTTGTTTCGTTGCTTGTCATTTTGCATTTATTGATTTTTCTTTTTTTGTTCTAATGTTTTCATTTTTATACAAACAACGAATTCAAATCAGCCCTTTTCCTTTAAAGAAATTCGTTTTATTTTAATGTAACATAAAAATTCCCTCACAGGTTAACCTTAACTTCTCGTCCACTGATAAATTGTTCCCGCTTCTTTTGTAAAATATATTTGAGAGGCGTCCTTTAATAAAAATTCAACATTCAAATTTTTGAATGAATCCTAATAATTTCAAAAGTATAATAAGATATACATAAAAATTTATATTCATCAGTTTATTCCTAATTAAGTGAAAACTTTTTAAATGAAATAGTTATATTTGATATTATATACGAATATACCTAACTGAAGACGAATCACTTCTAAACTATAGTGTTAATTTAATATACATACATATTATATCCCTAAATTAGAATAATGTATGGAATTCTGTTTATATTGTGTTGTAAATATTGTTATAGAGCCATTTCTCTCCGTTTTTTGTAAAAGTAAATAAATAAATATATTTTTCTGAATTTATATTAATTCTTAATTTGCTTTGTATTTCAGATCCATTATCGAATGCATTCGTTGCGTCAGACTGATTTGCAAAATTACAAACAATACAAATGTATTGTTTTTGCCGACGGTAAGGTGCATATATTCAACCCCAATTCACAAAATTCCTCGCTCTAAAAGGTCTTTAATTGTTTACTCCAAGATGATTGTCTATTTTCTATCTTAAAATTTTTAATATAATGTTATCATATTGGTTTTAATTTATAATAATTGGTAAATGTTCTTACTTGTGTAAGTACTGAATATATAATAAACGCACTGATATAACTTGTATTTTATTTTCCTTTTTGTTCTCTCTCTCTCTCTCTCTCTCTCTTTAAGCTAAAATTAAGACTATAGTGCTGCTTTGAGGGCTAAATTAATGCATTTTTATAATATTTTTCTAGATTAAAGATGCCAGCTATGTGTCTCGTTGAATGTTTTTAACTATTTAATAAACAGGGTTATTTAAAAAGAATGAACTGATTTCATTACGCAATATTTTATTAAGGAAAAGTAATACAAAACTCCACCCAAGTCACAAATAATCTACTTACAATCAACTTTTATTTCCTGTACTATTTTAAATCTTAAATATTTCAAATGTTTGTAGATATGCTTGTAAATTATAATCGATTGATTTTCTTAAAATTTTTAAAGTTTGGATACCAGCAGCGAACAGGAGTGTACTTTCCTTCCCAGTATTACAGCGAGCCAAGTGGGGCCTTGAAATCAAGTTTTAAGTATTGATTTTCTTAAAATTTTTAAAATTTGTATCCAATGAAGCCAGTATTACACCGAGCTAATTGGACCCTTGAAATCAAGCGTTAACGATTGACTAATGTAAAATAGATATTTTTTAAAATTAAAAAAATCTTAGTTACAGCTTCTTCTTAAATGAATGCAACTATTTTATTTTATAATGTACTTATGGAAATTGTATAAAATATTGTAAATAAAAACGTTTGAATTGAAAAAAAATCATGATAGCCCAGCAGCCATCGTAGGTAACAGTAAATACATATTTTGAACAAAACAAATACTACTAGCCTAGTTGCCCAGGATTTTGGGGGGTTTCAGCTTACATTAATTGAGGGAAGATTTTTTTTCTAGGATCGCTTGGTATGGTATGGCTATGCCAAATCTAAGTTTGTGACCTCGAAAGTGTGGGGGACAACAATTGGTGGCCGAAAAACCTCGAAATTTTCGGACTTTTTCCAGTTTTTCGCTTATAACTCGAAAACGTTCAATATTTTTTAAATGACCGTCCTATAGTAAATTAAAGAGGACAAAATTTAGAATCGATAAAAAAAATAGAAAATTGATACAGTTGTTCGATTTTTTATTGGGATTCAAAACAGCCCCCGGGATCACTTTTGAATATCCCTAAAACTCGCACTTTTTTCGATTTTTTCCTATTTTGACAAAGACGAGTTTAGACATTTTTAAATTAGATTAAATTTGGTACAAATGAAACATAGTTTCATCTTAATTGGATAAAAGCCGCAATAAGGTTGATGTTTTGAGAAAATGCAATTTTTTGCAAAAAATCGCAGTTTATCCTTCATAAAATGAAAGCCACTCATTCTAGAAACTTGATTTCTATCTCATTCCCTAGCAAATGTTGTTGATTCGAACGTTTACTTGGACCACTTTTTTTATTTGATGATTAGATAGCCTATAATCAACTGATATCCTTTAGTACTTTATTTTAGCTAAGCTCATCAGTAAAAAGAAGTGTCTGCAAAAAGGTAAGGTGTCCATTTATTTACTTACCTTCATCGACTCGTGTAGATAAGATTAGATTTTGAAAAGCTAGAGAAACTGAAACAGGGAAACATCATAGACCTACACTATTTCTAGATAGTTGTTTTCAATTAAAATGCTTTCAAAATCCAAATAACATATATTAATTAAATATAAATTTCATGGGCATTGGCAAAATTATTCTTGGGAGTAAATTATATTTTTTTCAAATTTTTTTCCTTAATAATTTATAAATACTAGTACAGTTCTCATAATTACATGATTTTTGAATATCAAAAGATTTATTACTTAATACGTCCTGTGGGCAAGTTGATGTTTTGAATTGATCTAATGTGTCTGGATTACAAAACCCATTGTAACTCAAAGAGAGAAATGTATTTTAGTGAGAAAATTTTTGTATAGCCATTGCAAAGAACTGATTAGATTTTGGGTTTTCTAATTTCATAAATTTACTTTAAAAATTCTGAAAATAAAAATACAATTTTCAAAAGGGATAGATACTATCTAATGGTAATACTCTTTAGCTGAAATTCGGTTGGTACATATGTTTGGATTAATAATTTGCACCACAAATTTAACCTTTCTATTCCAACAGTTTCCTTTTTATTTTCACTTACATCCCTATCATCCTAGGATGATTTCAAAGGAGGATTGTAAGTGAAAGTGGTTTAGTGCACACACCAGTTTATTTTTAAGTAGATTGATTTATTTTAAAAACTATTAACTCCTCCTCTCTCCAACACAATCTGAAAAATTTGATAAGAGCCTATCCGATCTTGAAAACGTTTTTATTTTTTGCTCCAATTTAGAATACGATTAAAATATCAAATTAATTTTAAATTAAATCGGTGAAACATTAAAACAATTCCCTTTGAAGAATACTTGGTAGGGTTTCACAAAATAAAATGAAAATTAATTTTTATAAAATTAAAGTAGTTAGGAATCCAAGGCATTAAGCAGAAGACAATCTCACTGATTACTCCTTGAGAATCAACAACTCTACTACTTTTAGCAAACTAAATATTTTCATTTTAATATTTTAGACTGGAGATATTGTGAATATAGTCGATTAATCAGTCTGACATAGATTGAGAATGAGAAACTTTAATCTATATTTTATTTTGAGAAACCTTGCCAAGTATCCTTCGTAAGAAATTTTTAAAAATATTTCGCAATTTTTCCGAGTTGAGCTACCAATGGTGAAATTAGGAAATTAATTAATATTTTTAGTGCTATAAAGGTTTTAATTCTAATTTAAAGCTGTCTTCAGGCGATGATAGATGTGGTTAGACTTAAGTCATCGATCTTCTCTCTTGAGTTTCATTCTACTTTTACTTCAATTTGTTGAACTAAGCGAAAAATTCTAACGAATCGATGACTCAAGTATTACTTGAAAAAAGCTTAATAAATATTACTCGTTAATAAAGTTTGTTGTAAATTAATTTTTAATTTAAAATTTTACAATTGATGACATAAACTGCCAATAAATAGCCAATCAACAAAGACAATTCAAAAAAGTAAAGTTTAGATGTTTTAACTAACCTAATATCACACTTCGAAAACAACTAGCGAGAAATCATTAAAATAAATATACCGTGGTGCGATTAGTCATACTATTTTGACGTCATTGAATATAGTGAAAATTGCCCAAAATTAAAGTTTTAAGAGAAAATAGCGAATTGAAAAATTGAATTTTTTTAAAAAAGCAAGATTCAACAAAATATGATTGACATATTATAATATCCCAATTCTTATAACTATTTCTGTTAACTGATTCAGGAACGGTTGTCTTGGAAACATAAATAAGCTTTATGATAAAATTATAGGACCGATGACGACAGAATCCTGGTTCAAAAAACTCGTCGAGTTAAAAAATATTAAATAATTAATATTAAATAAAAATTTCGCAATGCCCAAAAATCTTTTGATGAATTATTTAAAGTCATTTATAGAAAAACTACATCCAGAAATAGAAAAAGTTATAGAAAAATCTTATTTTTGGATTTATTTCACAGCTTTATTTTAATATTCTTATTTCATAAAACAGACATATTATATTACATACACTTTATAACACATTTTACAAACAAAAAACATTGACTTTATAATTCTCTATGCTACAATGTATATTAACAATGATATCACTGAAAATCACTTAGGAGCTATTAAGTGTCTGTGTCGGAAATACGATTCAGTGTGGGTGTGTCCTCGTGGTTCATTCCTATTTCACATATATACAGGTTTGGTTATATTACAATTATTTACAAAAATAAATATTTAAAAATTAAATGGATTAACAAGGCCGGAGAAGCGCCCCGGCCAACAGGAGAAGCCACCAAAGCCTAGGGCTGGGTAGCCTAGGCGCATGGGCCGCATTTAGTCTCGATGATTCTCTCCAGGTGACCACGTTCTGGTCCACATCCTCTTGGTCCCGAACCCTCGAGTCTTTATAGCGTTTAGAGGAATCCGATTCGTCGGCTACATCAATCTCGTGGATATTCTCCAAGCCGCAGGAGGACCCGGGGGCAGAAGACCAGGCCGGACTAATGGCCGTGTCGTAAACCTCAAGCGACTCCGTCTCCTAAAAGCAAGACACGTCGATCAATTAAGGTGAAGGGGCAGAGAAGCAGGGGCTTTATCAAATTGTGGTCAAATTAACAGTGAGCCCCCCAGTAATGGGGTGTCTGTATTTGATTACTCAGTTCAAAGGGGATTTCAGGGATTTTTATTCTATTCCAATTAAAACAACCAGCAACACAGCAAGGCAATCATCCAAATACGATGAACAGGAAAACCAGCATTAATTCTAAACTAACTTTCGATCTCAGCATCTTTTTTATAATTTAAATATGTATTTATTAGAATTTTTAATACAAATAACTAAAAGATACAAATAGTAAGGTGACCAGACTTACTCCTTTAGGGAGTTTTGTACACCTTTTCGTGAACCGTAGTCCTTTTAAAACCTGTATTCCTTTTGTACACCATTGTTCATTGCATTATTTTGTACTCCTAAAAATATAAAAACTATAACAATTATTATATGAAACCTTTTATGTTCGTGTGCTAAAGTTGTCTTTGATAATTTCCTAGACAACTTTATATCACTGATAGTGTCAGTGTGCATATGACTGTCCGTTGATGTTTCTTGAAAATTGCAATTTATAAAATTTAATAGATAACTGTGATTGTACTTCAGAAGGGCTGTTCGACCCCTCGGAAATTGTACCCAAGTACCAAAAAGGAAATTTTGGAAATTTATAGATATCCTTTGAGACGCTTCAATATCTAATAAATATTTGATAATCTTTGTAAATTCTAATTTTAAATTAAATAACTAAACAAGTATTGAGACTAAAGAGGTGGTCCCCAACCCCCAACGAAGATCAAATCTCCATTTTAGAATGCGTTTATTAAGATTTATGAATGTAATTTCTTTGTTTTACGAAAAAGTCATACAATATTCTAGGTTTTTTAATAATGAGGAATAAATAAAATTTTGAAAAAACATTCGGTGGAAATATTTATTCAAAGTTAAAGAGATTCGGAAAAATATTCCTTTTGTTTTGACAAATAGTATTATCTTTAACCCTAGAACACACAAGATTTTTCACCAACACAAAGTCACAAGCCGGCCCACTATATGTTTAATTGCCTTATAACACATTTATTTTAAATCGGAGAAGTGTTCATAAGAGACCCACTTTTGAAATATTTTCTCTTTTAGGTACAAAAAGTAATATTTTCGAGATATTTCGAGTATTGATAAATCTTTTATTGTGAGCTCTGTTGTATATTATTACAATGTCTGTAAAATGATGTATAATGAACAAAGAGGCAAAACTAGATATAGGTCAATTAAGTCAATCAGTCAAAAATGGCTACCTTTTGGCAATTTAATACTATAATAAACTACCAAATGATTTAAAAAATCTATCTTGTAATAAGAAAGCTTTAAAAAAACAATTGATTAAATTCATCAGTTTGTTGTGTTCACCTTGTGATGTAATTAAATATGAACTTTAATTAGAATTAATGGTAGAGAATGGACATCATATTTGATGTATTGTATTACTCTATAAAATTGAATAATTATAAATATAAATCCGGTCCTATGCACAATTGACTTGTCAACTCTATAGGATACAATATTTGAATATATATCGTGTATTTCGGGATAAAATAAATAAATTATAATTAATTAATTTTTGTTTTCTCTATATAATATGTATAATATACTATTCAAAATAGGTATAATTATTCTAATGTAGAATTATGATTTTAAATCTAGTTTGGGAACAAAGCGTATAAATTAATTTCATTTTTAATTACTATAAAACAATCGATTTTATAAGATTTTTAAAAAATTTCTGAAAATTTTTTTGTCTTTAAAATTTTTAAACGTCTCTATCTCCGTACATAATGGTCTGAGAGCCTTAAAACAATCGAATTTATAAGATTTTTTTAAAATTTCTAAAAAATTTTGTATTTAAAATCTTTAAAAGTCTCTATCTCCGTAAATAATAATGGTCTGAGAGCCTTAAATATCAATTAAAAATTGAAAAACAAACTTTTTTCAAATTTTTACTTTTGTAGACGGCATACACGAACATTAGTATAATTTCAAGTCAGTACCTTACCGGAAAGTAGACATTCATTTCCCAACATTTAAAAATTTTATCATTTATTTATAAGAATTATTCTGTTATTAATCAAATATTTTATCATCATCGATAATACGTAAGCCTGGAGAATTTTAAGAATAGATATCCGATTATAATTATTTGTTCAAAATTAGTTTACCAGATTCTATTCAGAAAGGCAGACAACGTTGCCTGAGCTTCCATTATTCATTATCACTAGCGAAATTCAAGAGTATTAACATTTTTTCTTAAAGACTGACTAATTTCCTCAGTTAAGAAGTAAAAGGAAAGATTTGATATAAGAAACACGACGAATGATGTCACGCTTCTGATCCCAGTCTGAATAAAGAAATATGTCGAGGTAATTGCTTTTGTCAAGACATTAGACGCACCTTCCTTGCTTAACCTAAGACGTATGTAAGAAGCTTAAACGAAACGCCTTCCACCCACTCATTTCTTAGATAAGAGATTTTTGTTTCGATAGGCGGATATTCGATCGCTTTGAGAATAATAACGAATGAATAATGAGCCAAGACGATTAGCATACACCCAATTTTACGGAAATTTTTAGAAAATTACCTTCACCTTTAATGGGTAAATAACAATGAATTAGCCAACATTGAATTAACTTGATCTAACGCAGAGGAGGCAATTTTTGCTTTTTTCAAAGGAAAATATGGTAAAAAAAAATAAACAATAAAATAAGCTTTGCACCATTTGTTTTTTTTATTTAGTTCAACCTTCACTAATAATGACGGATATAAGTTATATTAACTCTTAAATCGAAACAGGTTTTTAAAAATGCAAATTTATTTTTCTTCTGATTTAAGTTTTTTTTTAATCCTATTTTTAACAAAATTAATAAACAGTATTTTTTTTTCTAAATTGCGATAGTTCGAATTAAAAATGGTAGCGATTATTCACTTTTATATAGAAAAAATAAATAAATAAAGAATCGTTGAAGAGATTGTTAAAAATAAAATATTTATGTCGGATCAATATGTTTGAATAGCTTAATGAGCTTCGAGACCGAACTGAAAGTAATAACAAAAATTTGAAATTTTGTGTATCAATTCACTAATAGCTAATATGTCTTCTGTGAAAATTTCAAGTCGATTCTCTGTAGGGTTGATGAGAAATTAATTATCAAAGTCAGCCTTTTTTTACATGCTAGTAAATGGAAGAGTGGTAAAAAAATGCTGAGTCAATAAACGATTTTAAAAAAGTTACCACTATTATGGAAAACATTTGTTGGTTTTCCCTAAATCTTTATCTTCACGATGATAATAAACTTAATATTATAAATAACATTTAGGGAAAGCGGTGCTGGTTAATAGTGAAACATATTAAACACAGGAGTTTTTTACGGGTTATAGTGATGTTTCACAAAGAGTTAATATTATAACTTCCTATGTATTATTATTATTATTTATTTATTTAGTTTTTTGTATTTTTTTTTCTATATTGACACTTTCCTATACTCAATACTAGTAAATTCCAATGGTAACTACAAGTAACTAACTATAACTCCAATGGTAACAATAGTAACTATATAGTGCCTATATAGTTTGAAACATTGTGCTATTAGGGTAGAAACAAAAAAAAAGTTTTACCTCTAAATAATGCACAGTTGCCATATTTCACCGGTTATTTTTCATTATAAATATTCTTAAAAATTATCATTAAAACATTTTGTAAAAAATTTAATTATTATATTTTAAAATTTGTAATTATTATCTCATTTCGAATAATATATATTATTTTGTTGCTAATGATATATTTTTTTGTTTCACATTTTAATGTTTAGAAGTTAGCCTGCAAGAATACAATTGAAATTTCAATTGATCGCCTAGAAATCTAGCTTTAAAAGTTCGGGTTCAAAAATGCAAAAAGAAAAAAATTTTTGAGAATTTAATTTCGAATTTATAATATAGGCATAAATAAACAATTTATGTTTAATTTTATTATTAATTACTACGGCATATCTAGCGACCCAAGTCTTGTAAAAATTTTTTACTATTTTTCTTAATTAAAAAATGTGGGGCGATTCTTTCATTAGAATCCGATCGAGAAAAATAACTAAAAAGGGTGTGGATAGAATCTTCTTTTATTGCGAAGGAAATGCAAGGATGCGAAGTCAAGACCTGTTCAGACTATTAAAGATTTAATTTTTAATTTCTATTATTCTAAGAATGGTCTTTTGATCTTGGTTCAAAATTATACTCGTTATAGAGAGAGGAAATATTTTATTGAACTTCAATAAAATTCAGACAATAATGTGAAAAAAATACTTGTTCTAACTGGCGAACGTACTGGGTCTTGAAAAAGTTTTACTTTTTTCTTCATTTTTATCATTCAATAGAAAAATTAAATTCATAAAAATTAATCTTCTTAGAAAGTTTGTTCTGTACCAAAATTTTTATATTTTCAATGCAGAGAACTCTTTAGATTTTGGGCTCTCTAAGCCAGAGTTTCTCAACCTGTGTGCCGCGCGAGATTGTCAAATGTGCGGTGAGCGTTTTTGACAAATAATTAAAATTGTATGGTTTTGTAACTTTGAAATAGTAGGTATTTGTAATTACTTCATTTTTTTTATCCTACAACTTTTATTTATTTATTTTTATATTTAGGTGTGCCGCAAATGATTCCAGATATTTTTAGTGTGCCGTCAACCAAAAATGGTTGAGAAACACTGGCCTAGATAGATAAATTAATGGTCTCGAAACTCCTTAAAGAACATATCGGAATCCAGACAAACACACGGACAGAAAAAAATAATGGTCGAAAATAATTTTACTCCATGTTTCAGACATTTTTAAGCACAATGGGCAAACAATAATAATAATAAAAAATGGCTAAATTCAATTGGAAAAATCCGCCTGCTTTCCGGCCGTAATTACAGTCACTTTCGAAACATCACTTTTTAGGTTGGAGACAATCGCTTTGCAATAATTGTATAAAATTAATCAAATATATATTATAATCAGAAATAATCTTCCTTAATTAATTTCTTATAAATGGGAAACAAAATTTCTGCTATTTTTTGGAAAACATAGTGATTTATTGAAGGAGACAATAAAAGAGTGTGTCTTCTGCTGGAATTATAAATTTTTAATTTATTTAAAACCAGACTTTAGTTTCGAGAGCTTTTTGCCCTCTTCATCAGTCTATTACAATTGATTCACAGGAATTAATATATATATATATACATTAATTCCTGCGAATAAAATTATGTCGACTGACTGAAAGAAGAACACTTTCTCGAAACTATAGTCTCGTTATAAATAAATTAAAACTGGAATTATAAATTTTTAATTTATAATTCCAGCAGAAGACACACTCTTTTATTGTCTCCTTCAATTTATAAAAATTCTGCTACTCTCGGCAAAAACTTTCAATTTAATTCATAGTGATTTAATTCATTTTTAAATTTAATAACATTCATGTTAATTCAAAAATAATATAGGTACAATATTTTTTTTTTATTGGTAATTATGAAATTTCGAAGCAGAATCGAAATTAAGTTAATTATGTTATATTTGAATTATGATTGATAAGAATAATGAATGTCATACATTGGATAGGAATTATGAATTGTTTTTTGTATAAATGGAATAATAATAAAAAAAAAAAAAAAACTCAATTATAATTTTGACTTTTATTCGTTTTAGTTCGATTTATTCGAAAATGGAAAATAACCCAACATTTTATTAATTCAATCAAATAATTTCCGAGATCTTATTCAATATTAAATGTAAAAGGATAGACACGAAACCACCCTTTAAACCTATCTAGTTAACTTCCAAATATTCTTTTTTTTTACATATATTTTTAGGTAAATCTGTTCTAATAATATAATTCCATTAAAAGAATTGAATCGATAGTTTGATGAAATGTTAAAAGAAAATTCTTTGCCTATTCAGAAAGTGATGATGAAGTTGTAAGGATTGAAAATACAAAAGGATGTTGACAACATAATAGAAGCCATGACTCAACAAGATGGCCGCTCTGACGATAAATCTGCAGAAATGGATTAATAATCTTTATTGAAATGGCAGTCTATCCTCTCTCTCTCTCTTTCTCTCGTTGCTGAGACGATAAATAGAACATAGTGAGAAGCCGAAAACGGCCAAAGGCTAATAACTCATTGAGCGAGAGGTTTCTCAAAAGAATTTTTTCTTTCAACTGGACAGTGTGTATAAAAATTGTAAGATTTATTAACAATGGAGAAAATATTAAATTTTCAATAGAGCTTTGTTAACGAAAAAGTCGAAATAAATCAGGGATTGTTGAGAAACCAAGTTCTATTGTACAAAATTTATTATATTTATTTATTTATTGTCAAAGAAGAGAGTGAGATAGAGAGAGAATTAACATTATTTCCTTTGTGTGAGAGAGTGAATGTGGGACATACTTCACTTTTTTATTTATTTATTTATTTTTCGATTTGCTCGATGATACACTGTGCTATCGTAAAGTAGTCAGGTTGTGACACTTCGGTGTCAGGAGTTTAGAATTTAGCCAAAATTTTGAAATTTTTTTTGTCAAAAAGCCGACTTATAAGTCCAAAACACATTTAATATAAATGCATATATAGTAAGAGATATTCGTATAATGTATTTCTGTAAGAATTTTTTTAATAAGATACTCCTATGTTTTTTTTACTTTCATATTTATATATTCTCTATATCATGAAATAATAGGATATAATGTGAAGTATTGCGATCGCCTGTCGGAATCCTGACAATTTAAGATCTTGTATCTCAGAGATGAACAAGTTAATTTCATTTTGTGACTTCTAGGTGGAAGGATTCGATGCCCTTAATAATTTGAAACCGGATTTAGAACATAAAACCGGATATTGTGGTCCCCAGAGGACAAAAAGTGATCAAAAATCCATTGGTCAGTGAGTACGTACTACGTAAGTATGTACGTATTACCCCCCTGCGTTTGGCAATCATAAGTCTCAGAGCTACGAAATTCGAACACCAGAAATAGACATTTACATGAAAGATTTTTCGTTATTTGCAATTTTCTCAAAAACGTTTCTAACAATTTTTTTTTTTAATTGTTATACTTATCAAGTGTCATAAAATATTAGTCGTGTATAAAATTCGATCTATTTACCTGAATTCACAGTCTAAAATCTCTACTCATTATAATCGGTTTGCGCGACGATAAATTTTAAAATCCACTTATATTTCAGGACAAATAAAATTTATTAAAATTAAAAAAATTAAATTATTATTTTAAAACCCACTACGGAGTCTATCAGGCTTTGCAGCTGGTAATATTAATATATTTCTTTTAACTAAAGTACTATTATTATAAAACAAAAAGAATGGTCTAGGAATGCTGTCCGCTTGTATTTATGCAACCGAAATACGCCTCTGGATCGTTCTAGCCTACCCTACAGGCGTCCTTGTTCAATGAATATTTTTCATCATGTTTAAAATTTGACGGCCATCCCCCATGAGCTCATTTCCTATTTTTCGCAGCCAGCTAGTAAGATAGCAATTGAAGTTAAATTTGGGATTCAGAAATGTTCAAAATGCTTATACCTCAGTATGACTAATTCGTAGAGCAACGAAATTTCAAATTTAATTTAGTTATACACCAGAAAAAATACAGCAATGTTTTAATTCAAATTGAACCACCGATAATATACTTTTACTAAGGCGTTTTTTGTTTCCCGTATTAGACCAATTTGAAGAGATAAGTGGGGAAAAAGATTTTTAAAGAAAGTAAGTTTTAAGTGAAATTTCTTTGGAGCATAAACTATTTATTTAAGTATCTTTTATTCGAAGAGCTGAACTAAGTTTTTCCACTACCAAAGGGGATTTTTATCTAAATTCCGTTTGAGTTTTATGCTTTCTAACAAGCTGATGTATATTTTTTTTTTTAATTCTGCATATTCTTGACTTAAAATGGTTTTAAAAAAGTCATTGAGCCTATGTAATTTTTATTTCCGTGTCCTGATATTTTCTAGCCTACGAACAGTTTCAAATCAGCCATTTTCCTATATTCAAATTGCAAGATTTATTAACAATAAGGAAAATATTAAATTTTCAATAGACCTTTGTTAACGTAAAAGTCGAAATAAATCAGGGATTGTTGGGAAACCAAAAATTCTATTGTACGAAATTTATTATATTTATTTATTGTCAAAGAAGAGAAAGAGAGAGAATATTAACATTATATTTACTTTTTGTTGGAGAATGAGAGTTGAACATCCCTATATCATTCTCTTTTTTTTATTTATTTATTTATTTTTCGAATTGTTCGATACATTGTGCTATCTTTATTACGAAAAACGATTTGTTTGTCTTTTTCTATACAATTCCACTGATGATTATTTATAGCAAGGTTGCGTTATAAATGGATTATGGACTTTTTATGTATTTAAATTTTTTTTTATTTAATTGTTAAATCTCCTAGGGGTTGTAACTAATTGATCTGTTATAAAGTCATAAACTGCATCCAGTCCTCGATATATTGTTTTTTATAGTCAATTGAATGACTTCACGCTTTTTACCTCTCATATTTACTGATCTCTACATAAATCGATTCATATATATATAATAAATATATAAAGGGAAAGAAGGGAAAGAGTAGTTGCCATTTGAAAGTACTTTTTATATTGAAACGAAATACATTTTTAAATACCTACCTACTTCATTGAGAAACTAAAAAAGATTATTTGGTGAACTTTTTAATCATTTTCTTTGTTTTCAATTTTGAAAAAAATACATAGAGTAAAACCATTTCATTACTCTGCCTGATCGGGAAGCGAAAAAAATTCCGTCCACTTTTTCAAAAAAGATATGACACTCAAATTTTGATATAAAATTAATTATATTTATTTTAATAATATTGATTAAAGAAGGTGTTACACTAAAAAGATGCAATCTATGTTGATTTTCCTCTGAGTGGTGTAAAGAAAAAAGTGAAGATGGAGAAATTAAATAGGTTCGTCGGAGTTAAAGGGACCTCTAGATGTGGGTCTTGAACTACTGAACTACTGAAGACTACAGAAAAGACGGAGGCAAGAAGCCAGTCCCATTGTTATAAGCTTAAACGAGTACTTCAACTCCTACACAGTCCATAAAATCCCCTCTTATTCTTCTTTTCACGATGGAGGGCCAACCCAGGCCTTTAGGGATGCACCATTTTGGTGTATCTCCTTCTCCCATCAATATCATTAAAAAAAAGTAAATACATTAGTTTGATTTGTATCTAATTCGACAGCGAAGGGGCGTTTGATAATATTGGGTTTCTTTTAAAAGTAAAGAAATTTTTTCAAAATTTTCTTTACTTTATTTAAAATGTTTCACCATGAACCCACACCATTCTCTCTTAACAAAAAAGGGTTTCTTTTAAATGAAGCTTCAGAAGAGATTCTAAGATTCTTGAGAAGAATGAATACCACTTCTGAAAAGTGTAAGGTAAGGTATTTAATCGAGAGAGGTAAATTTCTCATTATAGTAGTTTAATTTCTCGCTTTTATGAAAATGAATCCAGGATAGATTTGGGATTTATACATTTTAATGATAATTTCACTTTATTTTTGCTCTAGTTCATGGCCTTCATAACCATCAACCCTGTCTTAAAGTTTTGAGACCAAGTAATTAAAGTGATATTGTTCGCAAATATTGACACAGTATGTATTAATAAAGAGAAATAACCTTGGCCGGTAAGAAGTTGTTCAAATATTCTGATACAAGTGATAAGAAATGATTGGAACAATTCATTATTTATGGTCGACCACAAAATTTATTATCGATTGAATAATTCTTATATAAATCTTATTTGATAATTAATTCTCTATCTAAGCCAACCATCAAAAATTCATTAATCCGTCGAAATAAATAATTCATTGTAAGAATGAATAAGGTTTTTAATAATCAATGCATTTTTTTAGATGCCTAAGAATAATATTCACTTATATGCACGATGGTTTCCATTTTATAGAAAGAAATTCTAGAACAAAGACGTGGGGGGAAATCATAACTATTCATTGTATTTAATAATAATGGGTAGGTAAAATTTTCCCATGAGTAGCATGGGTTTATATATAATTGAAAGGAAATGGTGATATTGATTAATTTTAGGTTTCTTCATCAAGCTCATCAGAATTAATTCATTTACATATGTGTAAAATCTATGTGTTCTGAATTGCGCTGACAGCGCTAATAGCACTCTACAATTACAGTCGTTTCGATTTATATTTTAAACGCTCTCGTTGGCATCATCAGATAACGTGAGATACCTCCACTTACACTGTTAACGATTTAAACGTTGAATACTATGAGTATAACAATACAATCAAATAAATAGGAATTCAAATAGAAGTTAAATTAATTTTAAAATCGAAAAAAATGACTTCATAAAACACAATTGATAAAAAAACGTTGTTAATCTTAATTATAATTTTTTTTTTAAATATGGTAGGGAGTTGGACCAGAATTGAAATCAAACGCAAAGTTTCTTAATTAAATGGGCCAAACGTTTCGTCACTGATTAGCGACTTTCTCAGTGGCTCATTTAAAAGCTATTATTATAACGAAGAACAATCACAATTTTTTTTTAATGTCTTATCTTGTTTTGATAACAAATTGAATGATTCGGTGAAGACATACTCTTTAGAATGTTTTTTCTTGTAGTTAGAACTCCTGACAAATAACAGGTCATTCAATAAGTCCGTAGGATAAGTAAGAAAAAAACAAATTTTTGACAAAACTCGATTTTATTATTCAACATAAGTTTATAAAATTAGCCATTGAGGAAGTCGCTAATCAGTGACAAAACGTTTGGCCCATTTAATTAAAAAAAATTGAGTTTGATTTAAAATCAGGCCCAACTCCCTAAGATACTTTTAAATATCTGATTATGGATGCGAACAATGAAATGTTAATTATAATGATTAATTAATATCAATAATTCTTATAAATATTTGTAGTAGTTCAAATCGGAGACAATGGAGGACAGGAACTCGTTGTTGTTGAGTGATTGTATTTTATTTGGAGCAAAATAAAATAAAAGCTATTCAATATATAGAATAAATCATCTGTATACTATCGTTTTATTTTATTGTTCAGCAATGGTATGCAGTGGATTCTGATCTGTCTCGCCCATTTAAAAAATTAAGTACAAAAACGGCTTCCTCAGCACCTGTATGGAGTATGATCAACAGTGATTACAAATCTCAAAAGATGATACAATATTATTACAAAGAACACTATAAGACAGGGGTTCCCAAACGTCACGGCGCCTTTTTACAATTAAAATTTTTCTATGGCAGCCTACTCTATGTAAAAGTACATATATCAAAACAAATACCGTATTTGGTCTCTCTAAATACTCTTGTAGAATCGATGAAAATATCTTGAAAATTATTTTTCTAGGAAAATCAAAAATTCAGACCACAGGGGGGGGGGGGGAGGCCTTTGTATACATGTCAGATTTTTTCGAGGGTGTCAATGTTAATTTTTTCGGTTTATGTATGTCTAATCGTAAGTAAAGATAAAAATGAGTAATAAATAATCTTTTAGCTTCTCACTTTGTTTTTTGTCTAGTTAGGCCAAATTACTTCAATTATTAAGCTTCGCGGCGCACCTGTGAAGAGGTCGCGGCTCCTCGGGGCGCCGCGGCGCACAGTTTGGGAACCTCTGCTATAAGATTATAATCATAACTACACTGATGGGGTCGGTATATTTGAAGGACGGTGTGGGTGAGTATCTTACAATTTTAACATCTGTAATTAGTAGACAATTAATGACTTTTGAACCCATTAACAACTGTTATTCTGATTCCGCAGTTTCCACTGAGGAAGAAGTGCCGTAGTGCTCTCGAAATATTTGGATAACCACTGGAATTAATACAAAAATTACGGGAAAGAAGCAATTGAATTGTATTGATCCTCCTTTGAAAACAAAACAAAAACAAATATAATATTTAACCAGCAAAGTAAGAATAAAATTATATCATACGAATGGCAATATATTGACAAATTCAAACATTTTGTATTGGTGGGTGAGTATCTTACAATTTTAACATAGGCAATTTGTATTCTATAGGGATATTAAAAAATGTATTCTATAGGTATATTAAAATAATTTTCGTTTATTTTTGTCGACTTCCTCATTCTGTTTACTTATGCTTATTCTACTCACCCTAATTGTGATAAGGATCTTAGCCATCTAGATAAATGACTCGAGTTTATATTATATAATATAATAATAATAATAATTAAATATGAACCATAGAAGGCATCTGTCTCTTTAATGCAGGCGAGTTTTATACCTTCTTTTACCATCCTTTAAAAAATAAACGAAAAATTCATTTTATGCAAACGTAAAATTTTTTGGTATATTAAGGCTCACGAAAAAAAATACGTATCTAGTCTTTTTTTTAAGAACGATGTTAGATCTTAAAAGAACAACATCATATTAGATGCCGGCGAGAGATAATCAGGGACTTGTCGTTCGATCTTCATGCTTGCGTGCAACGGATAAGTCGATGGGGCAGGTTTATTTATTCTTTAATTATTTTTAAACATATTTTTACTTCCGTTTTTAATTTGCTTGGAAATTAAGAATAAGTATTTGAGAATTTTTATTTTTTAGTTGTGAATAAGCATTATAGCCGCATAAAATAATATTTTAATACAATTATGTTAAAGGGGAATGGTGTGGTTTCTCAAAGGGGATTTTAACCTACCTTACTTTTCAATATCTCGTCAAATGAAATGATAAAATGAACCTAAGTATTATACTATTTGCAATTTAACCCCAATAGTATTGTTTAGCGTTCGACGAAGTATGGCCAAATTAAGGAACAGATTTTCATTTTGGTTATCAATGAAAATAATTCCATGTACTCTGAATAGGATAGTTAGAGAATGTCGCTCTCTAGGGCTTTTGGTATCATACCTAATATTTTAAAAATTGAAAGGGACTATGTTTTTCCTCCGCTCTCGCAAAAGTTAATTTAAGCTCTATCCGAGTTTCATCATCATTATTCCTAAGAAAAATTTGCCTCTAGTGTCCTTCACATTTATAACTTCTAGAAATCACTCATAGCTTGTCATTTTGAATTTATTGATTTTTATTTTCAAGTTCTATAGTTTTCGTTTTTCATCCAATCACCAGTTTAAAATCAGCCTAAAGCAAAATTTGTTTTATTTTAATGTTAATATAAAAATTTGTTTAGATTCTATTAATATCAAATATAATTTAAATATTCCCTTAATTTAGACCGTTTGTAGAACATTAACTCGTTTAGAATACCTCTCACTAGGATGAATACCTAATCGAAATATAAACTAAAATCACTGATAATATTAAGGGAGATAAGCCAAGCCACCTTGTTTATGACCCTATTGACCTATACAAATTGTGAGGATAAAATGTATCTATATGTATGTATATCTATCAGTGATGTATAATATACCTATATAATGTATTATATATATGGATAATTCATCATAGGTACTTCACAATGGTTTCATTTATTCTATATCATATAATAATTATTAATCAAGAGGTATTTTTATGATAGAAATATTTGCATAAATTAAAAACAAAATCTGTTAATGGAATAAGCTATTTTATAAAATTTCTATGATATCAAATATCATTCAATTTCTCCCTAACAAGCAATATCATAAATTATCCTTCGCAAAACTTTCCCGTAACATCAAATAATATTTTTAGATATAATCAACTAATTATCGCTGTGACTTGATGAAATAACAAGTCTAAATAACCTTTCCCTTTCTAACCAGAATGTTATTTAAACCTGCCAAATCAAATAGCCTGGTTTGCAAAAAACACGACTAGTATCAAAACTAATATAATTATCCAAACAGCACATGGATAGACGTTCACACATTTCAAAATTAACCAGGCTACATGTTATTTACCTTCTACATTCTAATTTATTCCTGTACCTTCAAAGAATTTCCAACTTTTTTTTTCTTCTTAGGGCACATAATCATTTTCGTGAGAAAATTAATTACTTTGCTTTGCTTAGTATTCGCAGAAGCACCCTTTATTTTTATTAACAACCAACATTTTCCGACAAAAATGATTGTACGTTAATCGCTCTAATGGTGCCACCATATATAACTCTTTACTGTAATGACCTTTCCAGGTTTAAAATATTCCATACCCATTTAATACTAGAAATAAAATCATTTTCTTTCTAAAAAACAAAAATAAATAAAAGTGTTCGGAAACTTTGGAAATATGTAGTTATTTCGAGAGTTATTTACTCTTGAAGCCTGGTTCAATTCTAAAGAATACAAAGAACTGCAACACATAGCATACCTCGCTAATCGATTTAATTGACTTGGTCCAGGGTCCCCAAGAAATTATATAGTATATGGTAAAAACCGGGTTCAAATCTCTCGATGTGTCAACATATTTCTTTAAGCAATATTTTAAACACCTTGAAAATTTATTAGTCTTATAGTGAATTTGGCTTACAGAACTAACTAGTGATAACTAGAGATCCTCACTTTAAAACAAGAAAATTTAAAAAGCGCATGCGCTGTCAGTGTAAAAAATGAATTCAATATTATATATTTTATAATAAAAATGCATTTGTCTATTTATACATTTAATCTATTTCACTGTCACTTCTTGATTAATACAAAATTATTTATATATGCTTGAAAAAAAAACTTAAATGCGTAATTCAGTCGAAAACGATTTAATTACTATATTATTATTGGTCAAAAGCAACGAGTATATGGGCAGGAAAAGAGAAAAAAGTGATGATGTAATTAAGATAACAATTTTGAAAAATGAAAAGATATATATCTATCATAATTTAAATATATTAAGAATAGAAGCGGGCGGAAAGAGAGGCGTGGGT